>JASEVX010000001.1:103357322-103741202 GCA_031761405.1 Serripes groenlandicus | reverse complement strand
TGAGAACGTTGGTTGCCTGCGGCATCAGAAAGGGGACAAAATGTCCAAACTTTAAAATCTTCTCCTCCGAATCTGCCTCTCAGATTCAAATATAATTTGAGTAGAAATGTTTCCTTTGGTGACCCTCTATAAAAATTTTCAAGCAATACTGATCGTCAAAAAACATGCAGTCAGGCGGCATCAGAAAAGGGGGCAAAATGACAAAATTTGAAATTCCATTTTATGAAAGTGTTTGTCTGATTTTAAGAAAACATAATACGAATCTTACTGTAATGATCCTCTATTTAATTTTTTTAAGCCGTTTTGATTGGTTACACAATCATATCAACCAGGCGTCATCACAAAAGGGGTAAATTGAACTTTTAGCTACAAATGACAACCAACTCCTACCATTCCAATAGACCAATTTCCACAAAACATCACAGGAATGTACGTTTGGTGGTCCTGTTTCAAAATTGTTCAAAGATTTAAATTCCATTGAGAACTTTGGTTGCTGCGGCATCAGAAAGTGAGAAAAATACCCAAATTTTTAAAATCCTTTTCCTCCATAATCTGCTTGTGCGATTGCAAGATAATTTGGTAGAAATGTTCCTTAAGTGACCCTCTAAATAAACTGTTGAAGCCATATTGATTTCGTTAACTAACAGGGCAGCAAGGCGGCATCAGGAAGGTTGCAAAATGACTAAAACTTTATAATTCCATTCTTAATTAAAGTTCTTGTTAGATTTCAAGATATAAATGGCCTTTACTGATAAGCTGTTTCTTGAGAAGTGTCCACTCCTTGCAGTTTCATTTGCACTCCTTGATAACATTTTCCCAGATATTTGCAGTTAAATATTTGCTACTAATTTACTATCAATTAGGTGATCGATTTAGGGCCATCTTGGCCCTCTTTTTTTTTAAATTTTGCATTTAACTGATATTTTTTTTTTTTTTTAAATTTCTTGAATTTTTTTTTTTTTTTTTTTTTTTTTTTAATTTCTTGTTTAAAAACAATTGTGTTTAGCTCAATGTTAAAGTTTTGTTATTTTACACTTGCATTGATAGTCAAAGCAGGGGACAGCGAGACATTTAATTACGCGTAATTCTTGTTTTGATATTGATATTCCTTAAATTGTAGATGGACTCTTCCAAATGGAAAGCTAGACAAGTCATTTAATAAATTCAGCATTTAAAGGGTTAATGTACATTTCAAAACCTGTAATAAAAAAGGAGAACTTTATTATACCCCCAGATACATAGTATAACGCTTGTTAGTCGATCTGTCGGTCCGTCCGTTGGTCTGTAGACAATTCTTGTCAACACTATTTCTCAGCAACCCTTGGTCAGAATTCAATATAACTTCACAAGAATGATTGATACCATTTAGCCTAGTTGTGCATACTGTCGGCGTGTTGCACTGGAAATATTTTTAAATGAGTTATGGCCCCTTGAATTTCTCATACATATGTATATTGTCAGGCATCAGCTGGGGGTATTCATCACCTTCAGTGAAATTTCTAGTTATTATCAGGAACTCCTATTTTTCCAATGTTAATCAGAGCTCTAGAATCCTTAATTGACATTCAATTCCTTTCTTTTTGTTTTTTCTTTTTTTTTTTTTGTTTAAATATTTTCAACATTTTATGTAGTACATTTATAATAAAAAAGCCCAGCAAATAAAGGGTTAAAGAGATACATTAGATTCAAAAGAGAGAGAGAGAGAGAGAGAGAGAGAGAGAGAGAGAGAGAGAGAGAGAGAGAGAGAGAGAGAGAGAGAGAGAGAGAGAGAGAGAGAGAGAGAGAGAGAGAGAGGAGAGAGAGACAGAGAGAGAGAGAGAGAGAGAGAGAGAGAGAAAGAGAGAGAGAGAGAGAGAGAGTATAATGTCTCACTATTCTATCAATCTAGTGGGGAGGAAATCGAAAGACCTATAGAAGGATATAATGAGCAATATACAATGTAAACTTTGCATATGATGTATTGAGCGAGCTTAAAATAATATCAATAAAAGCTTGTGGGTGAATCAATTTGAGTGGATATATAAGTGAGTAAGTTGTGAATGAGTGAGTGAATGTCTGAGTGTTGATTGATTGAGTGAGTGAGTGAGTGAGTGTTTTATTACTACACTAAACCGATGTTATATTTTGGAGTTGGGGATGTTAGGGTATTGCTGCACGATTAAAGGTTGTCGTGAAACCTGGTGAGGAAATAGTCGTTCGTAGATTTTTTTTCGGTTACTTTCCAAAGATAGTTAAATTCTTGTTTAAAAAGTCTATATATGTCATACGATTTAGTTCTGCTATCGCTAAGGAAATATGCTTTATATATGCAGAAACAATATAAAGAGAGTATGACATTAAAATAATAATAGTTGGATTGGGATAGCTTATATCCCATTACCACTGTTTGCATAGAGAATAAGTTTTTGTCTATTCCACACGAAAGGAGCAAATTGTGTAATTTTAACCAATTTGCTGTTACTATCGGATATCTTATAAATAAGTGTTCGTAAGATTCTGTTAAATTACAGATGTTGCACCAAGGAGAAGAAGACATTTTCCATTTGAAACGCACTTCTTTGACGGGATGATTTTGTGTATTAACTTGTACTTGAATTGTTTAATTCTATTGTCATACAAAGTGTCATTGAAATTATATATTAATGACCAGTCAGTCTTTTTATATCAAAAATACATTACCAGTCATTTAATACCTGATATATCATCTCTATACACCTTAATTATCAAAAAAAAACGCCCACGCTAGTATAACCTCACGTATCCGTGACATACACGGCCGCCCGGAAGTACAGGCGCGCACGTGAGCGGGAAGTCACTTTTCATTTTTGGATTCACCGGAGCAGTCGATAAGAAAAATTTATATTATTATTTCTTCTTCCAATTAACTCTTTTGTTTTATAAGGCCCTGCCTTATAATCATTTAATTGTCCAAATATATTTTGTCTGCATTAACGTCACAGCCGTAAATTATTTACTTTATTGCTGTATTTGTTGTTTTGTAGCGGACGATACTCTGAGAAGCACGTGGATTACCCCACCCGCTAATTTCAGTTACCGTCTTCGGGTGCGGAAGTCGTGCTGTTTTCAATACTTTTTCCCTACCCTGTTAGCGATAGTACATTAACTATTGCTGTATGAATTATTGACTGTTCTATTCAATTTTTGTGAAAAAATTTTGAAACAAAATTTATTTCAATATACGTGTCCAAGCTACCGGTGTCCCCGTGGCGTGGATATAGAAAAACGGATTATATACGGATTATTTACTGTTTGGTGAGTATTTTGAATAATGTCTATGTCAATCACTGGTGAAGGGATGCGGAGCCCATGTGGTCATGCTGTGCACCTATGGGATTCGCATCCGACCTGCGTTGTGTGCACCAAATGCACACAGGCTTCACCTTGCGAGTACTGCTCGACATGGCCTATTTCCATTTGGAAAAAGGTCGTGCGGAGTAAGACTCGTAAAAGCAGGAAGATAAAGAAGACCCCTAAGAGGGTGCCTTTATCTTCATCGAGTGAGGCAGAGTTCGAGGGGTTCTCCCAACCGGACTCTGCAACGGTGTTGAGCGAGTCGAAGGGCAATGCTGAGCCTTCTTCTCCGCTCAACACAACCGTTTTTCCGCGCGCTGAGGAAATTCGGATGGTAGCTTTGGGTGAGAGTTGCTCCGTCGGGAAACTTCAGAAACCGTACGGAAACAGCGGGGAAAATGCTCAGCTGGATCATTTAACCGCTGAACCTCACCATCTGTCGCCTGGTGTCAGGGCTGGGCCTTCGAAAGAAGGAGTGCCTTTGGTAGCTTTCCGGGAAACCGCAGGTTGTACCAATCCGACACCATACTCTGAGCTACAGCGGTATTCGGACAGCTGCAGAGTACCGGTTACCTATGTCGGGGGACGTAGTGTTCCGGAGACTTTGTATAGTGCAGCTTCACTCCTGCCTATGCATAGTCAACCTGGGTTTTGTTGGGCTGAGCAACAAAACCCAAATACCGAGGCACGTCAGGTCACCGGGCAACCGGAGAGGAGTCATTCGTTAATGACGCGACTTGTCACCAGTCAGTCCGGGTTGGACTGGACTGGGCCAGTCAGTCACGTTGCCATGACTAGACCAGGTAGTCGCTCACGTATCTGTGATGCGACAGGGCAAAGGTCCGATTGCAAGGACCCAGCCAGGCAAAAGGTTGATCGTTTAGCACCGATTTATCCTGGCAGTCAGACTATCTTAATTGATTCGACGACTGGCCAAAATCGCGCGCATGGAGACATGCCGCATCAGGTCAGTAGCCCATTTCGTTATGGTGCTACGGGCCAATCGGTCACGCCTGTGAATACGACACAAACACCAGTGTCTTATGTAAACACAGGCCAACCGAGTAGTCAGGCATTTTTCAATGCCTCGTCTACACTGCCAGACGACTATGTAAACATGGCGCGTCCAGGCACGGGTTCTGTGGTGATAGACCGAATTGATTCTAATTATCGATCGATCTCTGCTCCACTACAGAATCAGAATAATTTTAAGCCTGGTATTGCACCGGGTTCGATTATTCCTCTGTCTTCCATCGGGTATGGGGGTTACGAAAAATCTTTTTCTTCCCCTGGGGGGACAGTGTATGTCGCAAGACAATATGCTGCTCCTCAATACCAGCCACCGGTCCATAATATGGAACCGTTAGGTGTTAGACAGAGTTCAACGGCCTACCGGGATCAGCATTACCCATCTCATGGGAATTCACTGCTCTCGGGGGGACACCTACTTGATAGGCAGTCCGATTATAGGCAACCTCGGGATCAGAATACATTGCGTCATTCTGTGAACGAGAGGTCGAAACCGTCCCATACGGTTAGTTCGGCCCCGGCAGAAGATTTTGTACGGCCGCCCTCTGCTGCGGAGAGGGGGCCTGCTTCACAAAATCTTCGGCAGAACATGGATTATTCTGAATTATCCATGTCTGAGTCGGACATTGATCTACCGGTTGGAAGACCGAGTGGTCAACCTCAGAGGAGTACACACAACCCTACATCTTCGTCTAACGATGATGAGGGAAATAGGTCTCCTTCCGATGAGGAGCCAGCTGTAGAGCGTTGGTCTTTTCAGCAGGCTATTGACGAAGTATTTCGGGTGGTGCCGAATACTTTATGCCCTAAGGTTGACGCTCCCCCACGTCGGAAAAACCTTTCGAGCCTAGAGGAACTTAATGTACAGGCTTTTACGCCAGTGCAATTACTTCCTCAAGCTAACAACTTGGGCAGGTTGTTAGACCAATTGCAGTCGACCAGGTCTCTAGAGGCTTTACCTTCAGGCTGGTCGGTCCCAGGACCCATTTCTAAGGAATGGGTCAATCCTAAACCGTATTCTACGTCTAAGGAGTTCTTCCCTGTCAAAGTGCCAGCTTTAGACGGGGATGCAGCTAAACTGGGGTTAACTGCACCCGCTTCTGTTCAAGTCTCTGCTAAGATTCTAGAGAAGTGGGAGGCCAGAGCAAGACTGGGTGTAATGGTGTCATCTCATGACAACCATTTCGCAGTCGCTCTGTCTTTGTTGTTAAAAGAGGAGAATATCTCTAGCCTAGGGGCTAACAGAATTCTCGAAGCTTTCGACACAGGCAACAGGCATCTCATGGCACTGAATCTTCAGACCGCCACAGAGATACTGTCCATGAGGAGGGACGCAGTGCTAGCTGCTCCTAACTCATTGCTAAGTACTAGCAAGGACAGCCTGAGGGCCGCACCATTGGAGTCGAAACAACTCTTTGATGGAAGGATTGCTGCAGTGACGGTTTCTGATGCATCAGAACAGTCTCGACGCCTTTCGGCAAACGCAGCTAAGGCTTTTGCGCAGGGCCAGAAACGTTCAGCATATTCTGCGAATGTGGGTAGTTCTAAGAAACCCAACCCAGCAAAGAAGCCAAAACGGGATGTAAAGGCGTTTCAGCCTAAACAAACCCCTTCCACGGGTCAAAAAGCGGCTAAACCGAAGCGCCCTTATCAGGGTACTAAGCATCGGCAGCCTGCTAGAGTTAACACGAACCCGAAGCCGCAGCTCTAGGGATTCGCTCCTCTCTATGACAATCCCAAGGTCGGAGATTGCAGTCGGGGGCCGCCTGTCATTTTTCACGGAGGAGTGGGAAAGTATCACAGAGGATCGTTGGATTTTATCTGTGATACAGGAAGGGTATCTGATTCCCTTCATTTCCCCCCCTCCTCTGACAAGCGTGCCGATCGACATGTCATCACGTCATCCGGCCATGTCGGAGGTGATTTCATCACTTCTGAAAAAGAATGCCATAGAGAGGGTTCTCAACCCCAATTCTCGGGGTTTCTACAGCCGTCTTTTTCTTGTTCCGAAGAAAGACGGCAGGTGGAGACCGGTTATAGATTTATCTGCGCTAAATCTATTGATTCCGGTCGAGAAATTCAAAATGGAGTCGACCCGCTCCATCCGAGTAGCAATTCGGAAAGGCGACTGGGCGGTCTCTCTAGATCTAACAGACGCCTATTATCACATCCCGATCGCGTCCTCCTCGAGGAAATACCTTCGGTTTGTGATAGAGGGAGAAGTGTTCCAATTCAGGGCTCTTCCCTTCGGCCTCAAGTCCGCCCCTCGAGTGTTTACGAAGATAATCAGTGCTGTGGGAGCCTTCCTTCGCAGGAAAGGACCCCAACTTCTTCAATACTTCGACGATTGGCTTCTCCACAGGACGGATCGTGTACTTTTACTTCACGATCTGTCCCTAGCCTGGCGGACCATTCTGCGATTGGGTTTAATACCCAACACGCAGAAGTCGGAATTAATTCCGTCAAAGAGGTTCACGTTCGTGGGTATGACGTTTCTCACCGACTTAGCGGTAATTCAAGTACCTTCGGACAGAGTCGATTCTCTGTTACAGAAAATTGGTCTCTCACTGGAACAGGCTGCGGTAACAGCCCGATCCATGCTGTCACTTCTGGGTTCCCTGAGTGCAGCAGCCGACCTAGTCTTTCTAGGAAGGCTCCACATGCGACCCCTTCAGTTTCTTTTTCTGTCCCGGTGGCGTCCGTCTGTGGACTCACTGGATCAGGAGATAGCTCTGACGGATTTCTTCAAGTCCCACCTTCGGTGGTGGCTGGATCCGTTAATCTATCAACAAGGGGTACCCTTACTCACACCACCTCCGGATCTGTACCTATTTACAGATGCCAGTGCTGCGGGTTGGGGAGCTCATTTAGAGCCGCAGGGCCTAACAGCCCAGGGCATGTGGACAGCGGAGGAGAAGTGTTTTCACATAAACAACTTGGAACTGAGGGCAGTCCTGCTAGCCCTCAATCAGTTCGCTGCCTCCGTTGCGAACAAAACTGTTTTGTTGTCGACGGACAATACTACTGTTGTGTCGTACATTCGCAGGCAAGGAGGAACGCACTCCCATCTTCTCTTTTTAGAGACTTGGAAGTTACTCCTTTGGTGTCAGGCGACGTCGTTAGTACTTCTAGTAAAACACGTCCCAGGTCGTCTAAATGTCTTAGCAGACAGTCTATCCCGCCAAAACAAAATTCTTCCGGCGGAATGGACAATGAACCAGAGTGTGTTGAACTCAGTGTTCATGCGGATCGGGACATCCCTGGTGGATCTTTTCGCCACCAGAGTCAATCATCGGCTGCCACTTTATGTATCTCCGATGTACGATCCTGCAGCTTGGGCAGTGGACGCACTGACCCTCGATTGGAACCTCCTGTTCGGGTATGCGTTTCCCCCGTTCTTACTGGTTCCGATCGTACTTCAAAAGGTTCTTCGCTCGCAACAGTGCAAAATACTGTTGATAGCACCCTGTTGGCCCCAGAGGTCGTGGTTCAGCGACCTCCTGGCCTGTCTCTCGGCAACTCCAATACGACTTCCTATTCGAGAAGACGTACTGTTTCAGCAACCAGGTCGGCGTTTTCATCCCAACCTGGCAATGCTACATCTTCACGCCTGGACATTATCAAGCGTTCTGTCCGAGAGAGAAACTTTTCTCAAAAAGTTGCCTCTCGTATCGCACAATCAAGAAGACGATCCACTAGAATCGTTTATGATTCCAAGTGGAGAGTTTTCTCAGATTGGTGTGGTACAAGGTCGATCAATCCGGAGTGTCCCTCTGTAACTCGGATTGCCGATTTCCTTCTTTTTCTTTTCGAAGAAAAACAACTGGCAATTAGTACGGTGAAAGGCTACCGTTCTATGTTATCGAACACGTTTAAGTTCATTGGGGGAGAGAGTATTGGTTCAAATCCGTTTCTCTCGGAACTTATACGCTCGTTCGAATTAGAAAAACCCGTTTGTAGGAGTTTAACTCCAAAATGGGATTTGTCTTGCGTCCTTTGGTCGCTTACTAGAGCTCCATACGAGCCTCTAGTATCGGCGTCTTTAAAGTTTCTAACTTATAAAACCGTCTTTCTTTTAGCTTTCGCTACAGCTCGTCGAAGGAGCGAATTACATGCTCTTTCAGTAGAAACAGGGCACATCAGATTCAATGAGTCTGATGGCTCTTTCACTCTACTCTGTCAACCGGGGTTCCTGGCTAAAAACCAGTTACCTTCGGTTTCACCTTCGCCGATCACAGTTCCCAGCCTTTCGGCGACCTGTAGTCCTTCTGATTCCGACAGAACCCTTTGTCCCGTTAGGTCTCTTAAGCATTATCTTAAGAGAGTTGAAGGGACTCGGGGTCGGAGAAAGAGGTTATTTCTTCCTCTTATAGGTTGTAAAGATATTTCGGCGGCGTCTATTTCCCGCTGGATATCTATTACTATAAAATTAGCTTATAAAGACCTGTCTAGTCGAGATCTCTCGTTTCTGCGGATTCGTCCTCACAAGGTTAGAGCTCTCTCTACAAGTTGGGCATTCTCTAATAATGTTCCTCTTGAAGAGATTCTTCAAGCGGCAGTATGGAAGTCGCAATCTACCTTTTCGTCTTTCTACTTACGTTCTATGGCTAGTCAGTCAGATAACTTGTTCTCTCTGGGTCCCCTTGTGGCTTCTCAGCGAGTTGTTCGCTAATTATTATAATCCAACACATAAATAAAGTGAATACCGATTGAACCTGTATTCAATCCCCACTATCACTTTATACTACCGTTGGAATCAAGTATGTTTGTTCTGAAAAATATGGAATAATATACTACTACGTACCTGGAACGACAGTAAGTATTGGTCGAACCTCCCGTCCTATGCTACGAAGTCATCAGGTATTAAATGACTGGTAATGTATTTTTGATATAAAAATGAAGTTTTTTAAAGTAAAACATATTTTTATTAGAAAATACTTACCAGTCATTTATAGAGTCCCACCTCCCAACCCCGCGTCGTCACCAATACTTAACGGTGAATGAAAAGTGACTACCCGCTCACGTGCGCGCCTGTACTTCCGGGCGGCCGTGTATGTCACGGATACGTGAGGTTATACTAGCGTGGGCGTTTTTTTTGGATAATTAAGGTGTATAGAGATGATATATCAGGTATTAAATGACTGGTAAGTATTTTCTAATAAAAATATGTTTTACTTTAAAAAACTTCATTTTGTTTGAATAATTTATCCCAGTTATCGTGTACATAATTAAGGTACACTGAGCTGTTTATTTATTAGAGATGTATAAACATGTTTATTACTAAAACAAGTCAAGGGTTTATCGAAAATGTTAAGGTCGAGTTTGGTTTTGACCTTTGTTTTAACAGACGCTTTAGTTTTAATAATATTTAACCAGATTTTAGGTATGCAAAGTTTTAACGAGTTTATTTCAGCTATCCAGTTAGTTTTTATCTTTATTTTATTGTATATTGTTTTGACACAGAATATGCCATTTTCGTCTATGATATCATTTATGAATAGTATGTTACTATCGATCCAATTTTTAAAAAATAAACATTTTTTGCCAAGTTGACTGTAGATGCAACACAAGTATTAACCCTTTCCCTCATATAGACGTTTTCTGACGCCTCTGCAGCAGACAGCTTTTTGAAAACATAGTGACAAAAGAAGAAATTGCTCAAAACGAGCAATTTCTCCTTTTGGCACAATGTTTTCCACTTTTAGTCATAGGTTATCCATTCAATTAAAGAGATTTACTATTTTTTGACAAAATATGTTTAAATTCGTCATCTGCAGAATTGTCGTATGAGGGAAAGGGTTAAAGGATCCTTCTATTGACTTCACTAACCATTCCCTGATACAGTCGACTTTCACTGTAGCAGATTTAAGATATGGCTTTTGAAAACATTTAGGAGAAAGTAGATATTTCGGGGGAAATTTCTCCTTTGCGCACCACTATAGAGTTCTATAACAGAATTCATATGTCATAATTAAGATTAACACTAAGATTTAGAAGATCATACCAGATAAACAGTTCATCTAGACAAGCACTATGTTACATGAACATGCAATGGTTAATTGTTTCTTTTATCATTATAACCTCAGTGCAGTCAGTGTTTGTTACATTGATTGTTACATTGATTGCTGTTTTCTTTGAACTTGATAATGCTAAATTGTTCAAGTTCATTTAACCCTTTCCCACAAATCTGCAGCAGACGACATTAGAAACGTCTTGGCAAAATGTGAAAAATCTCCACAAATGAGAGTTTAGGTTATTACAAAGAGTTGAAAACAGTGTGGCAAGGAAACAAATTGCTCATTATGAACAATTTCGTCTTTTGCCACAATAATGTTTTCAAAAGTCGTCTGCTGCAGATGTGTCAAAATGCATCTATAAGTGGGAAAGGGTTAAACCTACAATGTAACAGATGGTTCCAAGTTATCTTTCAACCCTTTCCCACATAGACAATCTGTTGCAGCCAACATTGGAAAAATGGAATTGGAAATTGCACGTTTTGTGCAATTTCTTCTTTTGTCACTATGTTTTCAAAAAGCTGTGTACTGCAGAGGCGTCAGAAAGCGTCTATATGAGGGAAAGGGTTAACAGTTTACAGCAGCATTTTTTATCAAGCTTTAACTCTTTCTCTGAGAACAGAAGTTGTTAATGATGGGCAATTGATTTTTAGCTCACCTAAGCACGAAGTGCAAGGTGAGCTTTTGTGATCACTCACCGTCCGGCGTCCGGCATCGTCGTCGGCGTCTGTTAACAATTTCCTACAAATGACTTCTCCTACTAAACCAATGAACAGATTTCAAAATAACTTCACAGGAATGGTCCTTAGGTAATCCTCTTTCAAAGTTGTTCAAAGAAATTAATTCCAAGTAGAACTTTGGTTGCTGCGGCATCAGAAAAGGGGAAAATTGCCAAATCTTAAAAAATCTTCTTGTCCAAAAGTACTGGCCCAATTTAAAAATTATTTTGCACAAATGTTCCTTGGGGTACCCTCTACCAAGATTGTTCAAATATTTCCGATCCGTTGAAAAACATGGCCGCCAGGGGGCGGAGCTTATTTTCCTTATATGTGCATTGTTAAAACTTTAAAAATCTTCTTGTCCAAAAGTACTGGCCCGATTTGAAAATTATTTTGCACAAATGTTCCTTGGGACACTCTTTGCCAAGATTGTTCAAATATTTCCAATCCATTAAAAAACATGGCCGCCAGGGGGCGGAGCCTGTTTTCCTTATATGTGCATTGTTAAAACTTTGAAAAATCTACTTGTCCAAAAGTACTGGGCCGATTTGAAAATAATTTTGCACAAATGTTCCTTGGTGCACCCTTTACCAAGATTGTTCAAATATTTTTGATCCGTTGAAAAACATGGCCGCCAGGGGACAGAGCTTGTTTTCCTTATATGTGCATTGTTAAAACTTTAAAAATCTTCTCGTCCAAAAGTAATGGCCCAATTTGAAAATTATTTTGCACAAATGTTCCTTAGGGCACCCTTAACCAAGATTGTTCAAATATTTCCGATCTGTTGAAAAGCATGGCCGCCAGGGGGCGGAGCTAGTTTTCCTTATATGTGCATTGTTAAAACTTTAAAAATCTTCTTGTCCAAAAGAACTGGCCCGATTTAAAAATTATTTTGCACAAATGTTCCTTGGTACTATTTACCAAGATTGTACAAATATTTCCAATCCGTTGAAAAACATGGCAGCCAGGGGGCGGAGCTTGTTTTCCTTATATGTGCATTGTTAAAACTTTAAAAATCTTCTTGTCCAAAAGTATTGGCCTAAAAAAAGTAAAAACTTTGAAAACTATTGAAGTTCTATTAAATCAGGTGAGCGATATAGGGCCATCATGGCCCTCTTGTTTCTTTTCAACAACATTTTGTATCAAAATTATACTTTATACTAAATCCTTTCCGACATGCAGACACATTTTGATGCATCTGAGCAATTTCATCATCTGTCTGTGGTGTTAACCCTTTCCCACCTGCAGACGCATTTTGACGCAATAGCAGCAGACGACTTTTGAAAACGTTGTGGCCAAAGGTGAAATTCCTCATGATGAGCAATTTCACCTTTGGCCACAATGTTTTCAACTTTATTAAACAATTAAGTTATCTTTTATGGAGAATTTTCAGGTTTATGTCACTATGTTTTCAAAGTCGTCTGCTGCAGATTTGTCGTATGTGGGAAAGGATTAAGGTGCACCAGTACATCAGTTGTAATGCTAACCTCACAATCCTGAGCGCCAAGGAGGTTAGCCATTAATTACTATCATTTTTAAAATCTTCAAATCTTTAGAAACTGATTTTCACTTCTCTTAGTGGAGTAATAAATGCCATTCCTTTCTGTCAGAAATTGTTTGTGTAATATACATATTTCCCATCTGTGAATTATGACTTCTACCCTTTCCCATAATTACAACAAATCTGGGGTGGACAATGTTGAAAACATTCTTTTGACCCAACTTTTACCCCTACCCACATACAACAAGACTATGAAAATGAAATTCTTCACTTTTTAGCTCGCCTAGGGGAGCTTATGTAGTCACCCCGACGTCCGCGTTGGTGTTGGCGTACGTGTTGCCAGCTTGGTCAAACCTTTGCGTGCAAGGCCTTTTCTCAGACACTGTGTATGCTGTGGCTTTGAAACTTCACACATTTATTCAGGGTCATTAGATGACACTGTATGTCAAGTCCCATAACTCGGGAATGGATTTTTACTGCATTGTGCCCCTTTTTGGACTTAGAATTTTAGTCAAATATTTGCGTGCAAGGCCTTTTCTCAGACACTGTGTAAGCTGTTGCTTTGAAACTTCACACACTTATTCAGGGTCATTATATGACCCTGTATGTCAAGTCCCATAACTCTGGAATGGATTTTTACTGAATTGTGCCCCTTTTTGGACTTAGAATTTTGGTCAAACCTTTGTGTGCAAGAACTTTTCTCAGACACTGTGTATGCGTTGCTTTGAAACTTCACACACTTATTCAGGGTCATTAGATGACCTTGTATGTTAAGTCCCATAACCCTGGAATGGATTTTTACTGAAGTGTGCCCCTTTTTGGTCAAACCATTGTGTGCAAGACCGGGAATTTTGGGTTATAGTTAGGCATTCAAGGCCTTTTCTCAGAAACTATATTAATTATGCTGTTGCTATTAAATGGTTTTCTTTCTGAATTATTCTACTTTTGGATTTTGGACTTTTACCAATGCTATTACTGTTCTGAAGTAGGCCCTGATAGGCGAGCTATATTGTTCTCCGACAACTCTTGCTAATCCATTGAATTGACAAGCCGGACAAAAAAAAGAGTGAAGTTTTTCTTTGTTTTGAAGTCATTTTGAATAAGTTAAAATTTTATCTCATGTTTTGATGAGGTCAAAAGAGTTGACCTGTACCTAATACAGACAATTTGAGTTGCATCTACTGCGGTAGTGAGCAATTGAAAACATTGTAGAAAAAGGAAATATTGTTCTTTTTAATTTCTCTGATTTCCAAATATGGAGAAATTTATCAAGTTAATCACTATATTTTCAAAAGCTGTCTGCTGCAGAAGGGTAGTAAATTAGTCTCAGTCTGTATCAGGGACAAGGTCAAACTTTTCCCACTTACAACAAATCTTCAGCAGATGACTTTGAAAACATATCCAATAATATATCTTAACCCATTCCCACCTGCAGACGTATTTTGACTCGATAGCAGCAAACGACTTTTGAAAACATTGTGGCCAAAGGTGAAATTGCTCATAATGAGCAATTTCTCCTTTGGCCACAATCTTTTCAATTTTATTTAACAATTAAGCTATCTTTTATGGAGATTTTTCAGGTTTATGTCAACTTATTTTCAAAGTAGTCTGCTGCAGATTTGCTGTATGTGGGAAAGGGTTAAGTCTCCAAATGTAAGTATATTTATTGAGTAGTGTTGAAAACCTTGTGGCAAAAGGAGAAATTGCTCATTATACCACATTGTCTTCTGAAGTTGTCAACTGCAGTGGCTTCAGAATTGTCAGCAAGTGGGAAAAGGTTTAACTGTTAGTCGGTGATTGACAGGTAGAAATGAATGTCAATTGTTACAAAACTGTTTTGACGTAAAGTTGTTTCATTTAGTCTCAAATTACATGTTACTTTTTAGTCAATGAAAAATCACTGCATTAAGTTACAACAAAGATCTAACAATTCGACACAATGCTCGTTATTTTGATTTGGGAACTGGGAGTTTCAAACACTATGCTGTTTTGTGGCTGAAAGATTGTGTGGATAAAAAACTGTTAAATACCTTTGATCATTATTTTGGAAATAAATAAATATATATATTTTGTGTAAACTGTTAGGTTTAATGGAAAAACAACTGTGCATGAGTTTGGTGAGTTTATCCCTTTCCCACATATAGATGCTTTCTGACGCCTCTGCAGCAAACAGCTTTTTAAAATCATGACAAAAGAAGAAATTGCTCAAAATGAGCAATTTCCCTTTTTTGTCACCATGTTTTAAACTCTCTTCAATTATTGTACCTTCATTTAAAGGGAGTTCCAACAAATTTTGGGTATGTTTTCAAAGCAGATTTGTTGTATGTGGATTCCTTTCATTTCTGTTATTTCACATTTGAAGGGCAATTTATCTAATTTTGGTGTAAACAGTTGGAATTTAAATGTATTATGTTCTCGTTTCATTGATTTTCTTTTAATTTTTGCAAATATGTCCAAAGATCTTATTCTTGATGCAAAAATATTTTTCTTCTTTTTATAAATTCAATTAAGAATAATTAAGTAGTCAATTATAGATAGTATTATAATAAGATCAAAGTCCAAAAGAGACTTATTAACAAATTCCACTTACAAAAGTTGATTACTGTAACAGGTGACTTTGACAACATCTAGGTTTAAAATGTGGTAAATCTTTATAAAATGAAAATAAAATAACTGAATAGAGTTGAAAGCAAACTATGAGCAATATATCCCTTTGCCACGATCATTATACAGAATCCTTCTGCTAAAGACATTTCAGACACATTTTGATGCAACTGCAGCAGACAACTTTTTATAACATTGTGGCAGAAGGAGAAATTGCTCATCATGAGCCATTTCTTCTTTTGTCACAATGTTTTTAAATCTTTGCACTAACTATGCTTTCATTTAGATGATTTCCCACAGTTTTGCCTATATGTCATCTGCTGCAGATTTGTTGAATGTGGAAAAGGGTTTAACCCTTACCCTCATATAGACGCTTTCTGAAGCCTCTGCAGCAGACGGCTTTTTGAATACATGACGACAGAAGAAGAAATTGCTCAAAACGAGCAATTTCTCCTTTTGTCACCATGTTTTCAACTCTATTCAATTATTTTCCTTTTATTTAAAGGAATTTTCTGTGCTTTTGCCTAGACGTTTTCAAAGTCGTCTGCTGCCGATTTGTTGTATCTGAAAAGGAATAATGGTGGGAAACATGTGTTATATGTTATTAACTGTTATGGTTTCTTGGTGGTTTTGAAACTATTTATAAATAAATAAGGTATGGCATGACAAATTATGTTGCTATATCATTTTGGATTCAACTTCATCATAATATAAATTATGAGATTGTATGAAAAAGTGAATCAGGCTTTTCTTTGTTTCATTGTTTACCAGATATCATCATCATAAGTTTCCCTCATTCGTAACCCTTTCCCACCTGTAGACACATTTTAACACATCTGCATCAGACAACTTTTGAAAACATTGTGACAAGAAGATATTGCTCAAAACGAGCAATTTCTCCTTTTGCCACAATTTTTTCATATTTTTTCAGCAATTATACCTGCAGTTTTAGAGAATTTCTATATTTTTACTTAAAAGTTTTCAAAGGTGTCTGCTGCAGAATTGTTGTATGTGGGAAATGGTTAACCCTTTCCCTCATACGACAATTCTGCAGCAGACGACTTTGAACATATTTTGTTAAAACATAGAAAATCTCTATAATTGGATGGATAACCTATGACAAAAAGTGGAAAACATTGTGTCAAAAGGAGAAATTGCACGTTCTGTGCAATTTCTTCTTTTGTCACTATGTTTTCAAAAAGCCGTCTGCTGCAGAGGCGTCAGAAAGCGTCTATATGAGGGAAAGGGTTAACACTGTCCTAAGTAACATACAACAAATCTGTAAGAGACAACTTTGAAAACATATGCATGGGCAAAAATATGGAAAAGAAATGATAGTTTAATCATGGAGTAGAGTTGAATAGTTTAAAACATTGTGACAAAAGGAGAAATTGCTCAATATGAGTAATTTCTCCTATTGCTACAATGATTTCAAAAGGCATCTGCTGCAGATGCGTTAATTTGAAGGATTCTTTATGTGGGTAAGGGTTAAATGGGAATGAAATTCAGATATGCATAGTCCGAATTAAAATTAAGATATGAAAGATTATAATGCATGTATTTACTATGCATTGTAATCTTCTCATTAAATAGTAAGCGAGATGCTTTCTAATCTGTATTATTATAAATTCTAATGTCGGGTCATACCAAGAAAGATTTTAGAAATGGTAGTAATGCCTTTCCCTCTTAGGAGCTCAGGGTTGTGGGGTTAGAGCATTACAATTGACTCCCTGGTGTCAGGATAAATGGACCAGTAGAAATGGTAACTTACCCAGGAAATGCTGTGATATAAATGAAACAGTGTTGAAAGGGGTGTAAAACACCATCAATCAATTATTGTATGTAACCTTCAAGATTTCCATGATGTATTGAAAGTTGCTTCCTGCTTAAGTCTGTAACAAGTAATTGTCACAATAAGGAAAACACTTTACACTTTCCGTCATAATAGATGCGTTTTTGACGCACCTGCAGCAGATGACTTGGAAACAATGAGGCAAAAGTAGAAGTTACTCATTATTTTAATTTCCTCTTTCGCTGCAATGTTTGACCTGAATTTAATGGTCATAAGTAACTTTCATTTATAACGCTTTTCAATATTTTTTCATAGATTTTTTCAAAGTATTCTGCTACAGAAATATTGTATGAGGAAAAGGAATAATATCTTATTTACCATGGTGAAGTTAACCCTTTCCCACATATAGACCATTCCTGATGCCTCTAAATGCAGACGACTTTTGAAAACATGAGCAATTTCTCCATTTGCCACAATGTTTTTATTCTATTCAATAATTTTACTTTCATTTATTGAGGTTTTCCACATTTTTGACCAGATCTTTTAAAAGTTGTCTGCTGCAGATTTCCTATATGTGGGAAAGGGTAAAAGGGAACTATATATAATGAATGAAAATTGCTATATAGGATTTCAGGCGTTTTTGTTCGTTTCTTTCCTGTAGCTGGATGAATTCTTCATCTGTTTTTGCTTTTAGTCACATTCTATATGTAAATTGGATCTGTATAAACTGCAGTGTGTGTTTATTGTATGAAGGAGATATTTACTGAAAAATAAAATTCATAGGTAAGATTAAGAGAATTTTGTTCTTCTCTGTTCTGCTTTACTTTATAATTTCAAAACTAATATAATCTGAATAGAAGGAATGAAAAACTTGTAAACACCTGTCGGTAACCCTTTCCCACAAACAACAAATCTGCATCCGATGATTATGGAAATATCTAGGCAAAAATATAAAATATCTGCATACATCAATGTGTACGTACAATGTTGTATTAAATAATGAGCAAAAGCTCTCAGCTGCAGAGGCGTCAGAAACTGTCTGAATGTAACTTGTAAGAAAGGTTTTAGAATCAATTTGTAAAAATGAAATAAGATATAAAAAGTGTACTTTTGAGAAGTTACACTGAAACATTAATATACAATAGAGAAATACTCACGTCACAGTAAACAATTGTTTCCTCTTTACCTACAATTATTTTGTTCTCCCATTCAAAATTGGTCTCATGTACCATCTGCAAAAGTGAAATTTAACCCTTTCCCACATACAGCCAATCTGCAGCAAACGACTTTGAAAACATAGTGACAAAAACCTGAAAAATCTCCATAAAAGATAGCTTAATTGTTAAATAAAGTTGAAAACATTGTGGCAAAAGGAGAAATTGCTCATAATGAGCAATTTCACCTTTTGCCACAATGTTTTCAAAAGTCATCTGCTGCACATAAGTCAAAATGTGTCTGAAGGTGGGAAAGGGTTTAAAGGAAAACACAGAGTTGAAATCATTGTGGGGCCCCCAGAAAAGAGAATTGCTAGTCTTGAGCAATTTCTTCTTTTGACATATAAATGGTTTCATCTGCTGTGGAGGGGGGGGGGGGGGGGGGGGGGGGGGGCATGGTAACTCTTTCCCACTTGCAGATACATTTTGACTTATGTGCAGCAGATGACTTTTGAAAACATTGAGCAATTTCTCCTCTTGCCACAATGTTATCAACTTTATTCAATATTCTCACTTTCATAGTTAGAGATTTTCTACCAAAAGTTTTCAAAGTCGTCTGCTGCTGGAAATTTGCATAAGTTTCAGGTGGAGGGTTCAATAAAATGTTTATTAGTGGGAAGCAGGTTTATGGATTACCTATGATGGCATGAACTAATTCACAAGATTGAAGTTAATTGTGCAGACTGACATTGTGTATGCGGAGAGAAATAAGATGTGAAGGAAATACTTGATTTTGGCAGTTACTAAGCATCTGCTTATATTATGGTATTAAAGTTTCCATTGTTATATAATCTCTGAAGAATGTTTTAATCTTTCAATAGAAGACACTTTTTAATATTTTCGTGATTTCCATGAAATCATTTTATAAATCAGGGAGATCAATTTCAACTACATAGCATAAGAACCCTTTCCACATACAGCAAATCTGCAGCAGGCAACTTTGATAATAAATTAGCAAAAATATTAAGGATATTTATTATTAAAAGGGTAAATATCTTATAGAGTTGAAAACATTGTGGCAAAAGAAGAAATTACTCATTATTATAGCAATTTTGTCTCGCCTACGATAGTGGAGTGAGACTTAGCAGTCACCTTTCCGGCGACGGCGGCCACTTTTACAAATAACTATATCTCAGCAAACCCTGCTTGATTTTTTCTGAAACTTTGTCAGATGTATTGTATGGTCATGGGACATCATTCAACATCAAAATAATCAAGGTAAAGGTAATAATTTGGCAGAACTTGAACTTGGTTAGGTAACTTAACCTCAAAACTTAACCTTGGATATATCTCAGCAACCCCTTCTGGAATTCTTCTGAAACTATGTCAGATGTATTGTTTGGTCATGGAACATCATTCAACATCAAAATTATCAAGGTCAAGGTCATAATTTGCCAAAACTTGACCTTGGTTAGGTAACTTAACGTTGGTTATATCTCAGCAACCCCTGCTGGAATTTTTCTGAAACTTTGTCAGATGTATTGTTTGGTCATGGGACATCATTCAACGTCAAAATTGTCAAGGTCAAGGTCATAATTGGCAGAACTAGACCTTGGTTAGGTAACTAAACCTTGGTTATATCTCCCCAACTCTTACAAGATTTTTTCTGAAACTTTGTCAGATGTATTGTTGGATCATGGAACATCATTCAACATCAAAATCATCAAGGTCAAGGTCATAATTTGCCAAAACTTGACCTTGGGTAGGTAACTTAACCTTAGTTATATCTTGGCAACCCCTGCCGGAATTTTGCTGACATTTTTATCAGATGTATTGTTGGGTCATGGAACATCATTCAAGGTCAAGGTCATTATAAGGCAGAACTTGGTTAGGTAACTTAACCTTGGTTATATCTCAGCAACCCCTCCTGGAATTTTGTCAGATGTATTATTGGGTCATGGGATTTTATTCAACATCAACATTTTTAAGGTCAAGATCATTAATTGGCAGAACTTGACCTTGGTTAGGAAACTAAACCTCAAAAATTAACCTTTGTTAACTTTGACTGTAGAGCCTACATTTTTCATTTAATCTTCATGAAAGTTATCAAAACATTTGTTTCCATCATTCAACATCAAAATTACCAAGGTCAAAGTTTGCCAAAACTAAACCTTGGTTAACTTTGACTGTAGAAGCCACATTTTTCATTCATTGTTCATGAAAGTTTATAAGAACATTTATCTCCATCAAATCTTGGTCAATTTCAAACTAGGTCACAAGGTCAATTGTTAGAATTACTTTGTGAACACTCAAGAGTTCACTTTTGATATTCAATCTTCATGAAATTTAATCACATCAATTGCCTCCATCAAATCTCGGTCAAGTTTTAAACTGGGTCATGGGGTTTCAAGAACTAGGTCACTAGGTCAAACTTCACAAATAGGTCATGAAGGGTCAAAAATGAGGTCACTAGGTCAAATGTTAGAAACACTCTAGAAACCACAGTTTTTATATAATCTTCATGAAAAGTTATTAGATCACATCTTGATCAAGTTCAAAACTGGGTAATGGGATAGGTCAAACACTAGGTCACTAGGTCAAATTTCCTTGAAGGCAAGACACCCTCAGCCTGAGCACTTGTTTCAAATGTCATCTGCTGCAGGTGCGTTAAGATGTGTCTGCAGGCGAGGGGGTAAAATGACAATACATGTTCATCAACTTAATTGTCCACTACTATCTTGGATTTTCACCCGAATCAAAGGGTTCAAAGAGAGGAAAAAGGATGATATTAGCCAAAAGAATGGAGAGACAAAAACACTATATGGAATCTACAACAGTAGACAGAGCCTCACAGGGGTTTGGAAATGTTCACCACGACTGTTACCAATTTTCCTGTGTTGTTATGGTACAGGTTACTGGGTAACCCTTATCCTAGGGTTTGGAAGCAGTAAGTGTAACAGTTTGTAAATTTACTTCTTACTGTTACATAAAGTGGTTCCAAGTCCTGTCACCTTCCTGTCTTCATTATGATTGGACTTCTTGAGAAGATGAGCCTGATGTTTTTGGGGTCACTTGGTCAAAGGTCAAGGTCCCAGGGGCTGTAAATGTTGAATCCATGATTTACATACAATATTTCAAGAAGCCTCTGACCTAGAGTTTTCAAATGATTGGATTGGTTGATTGAATTCCTTGAAAATGTAACCCTATTGTTTTGGGGTGTTACTGGGTCAAAGGTCAAGGTCAAAAGGACTTGTAAATGTCTAATATGCTTCTGCTCAATACCTCAAGACCCCTTTTAACCAGATTTAACAATTTTCACCAGATGATTAGACTCCATGAGAAGATGACCACTATAGTTATTAATGATACTGGGTCAAAGGTCAAGGTAAAACTGGCTATGCAATTCATATATATTTCTCAGTGCAATGGGGAAGACTCAATTGCTTTTCTATATCTAAGCTAATAACTATGTCAACATAAAAGTATATGTTACTGCCCACTACTGCCAACTGAAATTAAAATAAGTAACTTGAAAATTAGCTTACTAATGTGTTACATAAAACATTAATTCCAAGTCCGTTTTGGTACCTCTGAGGGTCTTCAAAAAGTGTGAAGCGAATGCCCGACTAAGGCCTTTGACAAAGGCAACAGACAACTCAATGCACTAAAGCAACAAAGCACCATTGATATGCTGTCTCTCAGACGGGACTGTGTTCTTAGCAGATCCTCGCCACAGCTCCTGTGCAGCAGAGACAAGCTGAGGGCTGCACGTTTGTCATCCGACCTTCTCTTTCGTGAAAGAGAAGCTGCAGTTGCTACTCCCTACCAATAAGAGCAGTCAACTTGCAGCTCAGCCTTCTTTTATACAGGGACAGAAGTGGTTGGTTTTTAGTACGGTTTCTCTTACGATACCTTAACCTGTAAAGATACAAAAGTTGGCTAGACAGGCTTAGCCACATGCTAATCGTAAGCATAGCTCAAAACTCAGTTCGCTGCCTTAGCCTGAGCCCTAGGGATTTGCCCCTCTTGATTGCTATCTATAAGCCAGAAATGCCTGATACGGGCCGGTTGTCTCATTTTCTTGAAGAGTGGCGGAAATTCACAGACAATTTTTTGATGATAGAAAACAAGGATATTTTCTCTCATTCATCTCCCTTCCTCCCTGAGCCAACATCTGGCATTGTCAGCAGTCAAAAAAAATGCAAAAGAGAGGGCACAAAACCCCATTGCCTGTTTTTAGCTCACCTGAGCTTTGCTCAAGGTGAGTTATTGTGATCGCCTTTTGTCCGGCGTCCGGCGTCCATCGTGCGTCAACTTCTTCTCCTCAGTAACCAGTGGGTCAATTGGGATGAAACTTCACAGAAAGTATCCTCTCAATGACCCCACCAGATTTCCTTCAAATTTTTGGGTTCCATGCAGAATTCTGGTTTCCATGGCAACGAAAAGAAAAAAACTTCAAAATTCTTCTTCTCCCAAACTGGTTGGAAGATTTTCAAATAATTTTGTAGAAATGTTCCTTGGATGACCCTCTGTCAGATCCCTTCAAGCCATGTTGATTGGTCGAAAAACATGGCCGCCAGGGGGGGCGGGGCTATTTTGCCTTATATTGCTATAGTGAAAACTTAAAAATTCTTCTCCTCCGAAAGTGTCAGGCTGATTTTCAAATAATTTTGTAGAAATGTTCCTTGGATGACCCTCTATCAGATTTCTTCAAGCCATGTTGATTGGTTGAAAAACCAAAGGGAAGTGAAAGAGAAATTGCTCATAATGAGCAGTTTCTCCTTTTGCCACAATTTGTTCAACTGTATTGAATTATAAAACCTTCATTTTATAGACATTTTTCATTATTTTGCCATGATGTTTTCAAGGTCGTCTGCTTCAGATTTTGCAGATTTTGTTTAATGTGGAAAAGTGTTAAAGGGATTCGTTCTTGTTAACTGACTTCCCGTAATAAATACTGAAGACATTTAATATTGCCTGGACAGAATGTAATTTGGGATATTCCCAGTGGTGCACCCAATGCTGATGTAATTTGGTCTCCAGAACCTCTGTATTATATTCATATTCTTTCTGAGCATTAACACTCTCCCACATGCAAATGTTTTCTGACGCCCATGAAGCAGATGACTTTTGAAAATCAATGTGCCAAATGAAGGAATTGCTCAAAACAATCAATTTCTCCTTTTGCCACATTGTTTTCAACACTAACTAATAACTGAACTCTTTCAATATTTTTGCTAAGATATTTTCGAAGTTTTCTTCTGCATACTTTTTGTATGTGGGAAAGGGTTAAATTAATCAATATACCTCACAAAATATGGAGAGTGCAGCAACCAAAAATGGTCTTTATATTTCTGTTAGCTGTTTCATTAATACATACATGCAAAATGATACATTTGGGGCTACAATTATAGCTGTTCATCATATAATTACTGTATGTTGATCCCTAGATTAGTTGTTTGTGTTGATAATGGAGTTCCAAGACAAGAATGAGCCAATAGTTATAATTACACCCAGGCTGTACAGGCCTAAGTTTTACTGTGATTTATTTAACCATTTCCGGAATACAGCAATCTGCACCAAATGACATTAAAAACATCTATATTAAAGAATTGAAAATCTCTATAAATGAAAGGATCATTTTTTTTTAAATATTGAAAACATATTACGTGTGGGAAAAGGGTTAATCCTTTCCTAATTGTAAGACGCTTACATTTGAAAACCATGTGACAAAAGGAGAAATTGCTTAAAACAAGCAAGACTTAGTTTTCTATCTGACACTATGTTTTCAAGTTTATTCAAGTTTTCAAGTTTATTGAACAAAGCATAAGTCCCACCAGTCATGAGAAACATTAGCATTACAAATACAAAGGAACTATTAATATACAATACATGATCACATAAAACATTCATCAAATTAGAAAACGGCTATAACATAAAATGATATCTTTTGATTTTAAATGTATAGACATACAGTATTCAGGAAGTTAAAAGAGTTGTTATAATGACCTTTAGATTTAGAGACAATTCCAATTACTAACTGTTTACAATAATATATACATACATGTGCATAAGGTCATATATCTACAGAATATGCATATTTAATCAAACTTTCATTTATAGAGATGGGCTACATTTTTGCCTGGATGATTTTAAAGTTGTCTGCTAAAGAAATGGTTGTAAGTGGTAACGGGCTCTCATTGATGTGACTCAAATGACATGGAATCAATCAAATGTGGACATGTCTGTTTGGAAGCAAATTAAACTTTTCCCTCATACAAACAGCCCTGGATGAACCTGCTGCATGCAGAATGCCTTTTGTAAAAACATTTTTATGTCAAAAATACATTACCAGTCATTTAATACCTGATATATAATCTCTACACCCTTAATTCATCCAGAAAAAGAACTCGCCTTGCGTATTCCTCACGTATATGTGATATACACGGCCGCCCGTAAGAGCGGGAAAGCACGTGATATCCTGTCACTTTCATTTCTGGATCCACCAGCTAGACAGCTAAGAATTTACACATTATTTTCTAATTATTCTTTTCTTGGCTTTTTAAGGCCTATTGCCTTATTTAGTTGTTCATTCAGTTATGTAACTGCATTAACAGATATTCAACTGCATTTAAAGTTTAAATTATTGTTGTAATTGCTTGTTTTTGTAGGCGACAGCTAGCTGAAAAGCACGAGGTGGTTACCCCACCCATTATTTTCAGTTAATGTCTTCGGGTGCGGAACGTAATTGAGTTCAAGACTTAAAGTTAAACGATGAGTTTCCAATCCCGTTATAGATTATACTTATGATGTTTGTTGTACTTACATGTAATTATAACATAGACAAAAAATTTTAAATTTTGTTTATAGATTATATACGTTCCGGGTTGTCACTCGGGTAGAAAAATAAAAAGTAGAAAAAAATTAAAAAAAATTTTTTTTGGTTTTATTGTTGTGTTCTTTTCGTATATATTTGTATCATAAATATGTCACTTAAAGGTGAACGGAGGCGTGGCTCGTGTGGTCATGCTGTGGACCCATGGGACACGCATCCGAGCTGTGTGTCTTGCTCTAAATGCACACAGCTTTCACTGTGCGAGTACTGCTCTTCTTGGACTGTTTCTACGTGGAAACAGGTCAAGAAGGGTAAGACTAGCAAAAGCAGGAAGGGTAAGAGTGCCCCTAAAAAGGCGTCTCTGATATCTTCGAGTGAAGCGGAGTTCGAGGGGTTTTCCCAATCGGACTCCGCGACCGTGTTAAGTGGTTCAAAGGTTAAGGCTGTACCTTCTCCACTTAACACAACCGCACCTCCTAGTCTAGCTAGAGACAAAGAGGAGCGGAAGGTAGCTTCGGATGCGCGTTGTTCTGTCGGGAAACTAAAGCCTTCGGGCCTGATACCGTATAGAAACAAGGTAGAGAGTGCTCAAGAGCTGGAGTCATCTACACTTGAACCGCATTATCTGTCGCCTGGTGTTGGGGCTCAACCAACACCACACTCTGAGCTACAGCAGTCTTCGGACGGCTGCAGAGTGCCGGATTATAATGTCTGCGGACAAAGTTTTCCGGAGACTTTTGGTAGAGCAGCCTCACAACTGCCTATCCCTAGTCAACCGGGTTTTGCTGGTGCTGGAAAGCAAGACCCATATGCCGTGGCGCGACAGGTCCCCGGGCAACCATGGCGTCATCTAGCGATGACGCGACCTGTCACCGGTCAGTCATTTAGCCATGACACGACCGGGCCAGTCAGTCAATTTGCCATGACTAGACAAGGTAGTCATTCACTTAGCGGTGAAATGACAGGGCTGCAGTCGAATAGCTACGACGCGGCCAGGCAAACGGTCACTCATTTAAATATGACGCGACCAGGCAGTCACTCATTTAAATATGACGCGACCAGGCAGTCACTCATTTCACGATGACGTGGCTAGCCAATCAGTCACGCATGTAGCCATGTCGAGACAAGGTGTGGATCAATCATTTAACTATGATACGACCAACCAACCGGTCACGCAGGTGAACATGACGCGGCAGGGAGATAGTCAATCATTTGGTAATGACGGGGCTAGGTTACCTGTCAGTTATGAAAACATCTCACGACCAGGCAGTCGGGTATTTGTTAATGACGCAGCTAGCCAGCCAATTGCTTATGCAAACATGGCGCGTCCAGGCACGAGCTCTGTACTGAGTGACCGGATTGATACAAATTATCATTCCATAGCAGGTCAACAACAGAGTGGGTGCACGAATAATCAGAGTATAGGTTACGGACCGACCTCTATTATTCACCCGTCTGGCTCCGGGTATGGGAATTCTCGTGCAGAGAGATCCTTTCAATCCCCAAATGGAACTGTGTACATCTCTAAAGATAACACTTTTCCCCAATACCTTCCACCGGTCCATTCAATGGAACCGGTCGGAAATAGACGGGATTTCCAAGCCTACCGAGAGCATCAAAACCCAACGTTTTTTGGGATATCGAGGCATTCGGAGGGACATCTATTTAATAGACAGTCCTTGGAAAGGCAACCCCTGGAACAGAATACGTTAGCGCATTCTGATAAAGGGAGGGCTAAGCCGTCCCATACGGTTAGTTATGCCCAGACAGTTGATCGAACACGACCGCTCTCTGCTGCGGAGAGAGGGTCCGTTCCGTTTGATCTCCAACAGAACATGGTTTCTTCGGAAATTTCCATGTCTGAGTCCGACGTTGATCAACCGGTTGCAAGACCAGTTAGACGACGTCGAAATCAGAGGACTAGGTACTCCCCCAGCTCTTCGTGTAACGAAGATGAGGGAAGCCAGTCATCTGCAGATAATGAGCCGACTGAAGAGCGTTGGTCTCTTCAACAGGCCATTAGCGAAGTATTTCGGGTAGTACCGGATACTTTGTGCCCAAAGGTTGACGCTCCCCCTCGTCGGAAAAACCTTTCTAGCTTAGAGGAACTTAATGCGGAGATCACTACTCCGTCACAGTTACTACCTCAAGCTAACAATTTGGGCAGAATGGTGGAACGGCTGCAGTCAACCAGGTCTCTTGACTCGCTTGCTACAGGCTGGTTCGTCCCAGGATCCATCTCGAAAGAATGGGTCTCTCCTAAGACTTATGTTACGTCTAAGGAGTTCTTCCCGGTCAAGGTACCATCCTTGGACGGGGATGCAGCTACACTTGGACTAGCTACACCCGCTTCTGTTTTAGTGAGTTCTAAATCATTAGAGAGGTGGGAGGCCAGAGCACGGCTAGGAGTAATGGTGGCATCTCACGATGACCACTTCGCAGTGGCTCTGTCCCTCTTAATGAAAGAGGAAAATGTCTCTAGCAAAGGCGCTAGTAGAATTTTGGAGGCCTTTGATACGGGCAACAGGCATCTGATGGCTCTGCATTTGCAGAATGCCACAGAGTTAATGTCCACGAGGAGAGATGCAGTTTTACATGCACCTTCCTCATTGCTACAAATTAGCAAGGACCGTCTGAGAGCCGCGCCCTTGGACTCTAAATTACTCC
Organism: Serripes groenlandicus; assembly: GCA_031761405.1. Taxonomy (NCBI): domain Eukaryota; kingdom Metazoa; phylum Mollusca; class Bivalvia; order Cardiida; family Cardiidae; genus Serripes; species Serripes groenlandicus. Next base: position 103,713,575 of record JASEVX010000001.1, on the reverse strand, counting down.
TGGGTGGAAGAGTAGCTGCGGTGACTGTGTCTGATGCATCAGAACAGTCCAGACGCCTATCGGCGAGCGCAGTTAATGCTTATGCTCAGGGTCAAAAACGCTCGGCAACGTCGACGTTTAAGAGCAAGCCTAAGAAGCCTTTTCAGGCAAAGAAGCATAAACGGGATCCTAAGGCGTTTGTGCCTAGGCAATCCACTTCCACGGGTACTAAGTCGGCTAAACCGAAGGCTCCTTATACAGGGTCTAAGAATCGGCAGCCTTCGAAGTACAGCGCAGCCCCTAGGCCGCAGCCCTAGGGATACGCACCTCTCTATGGTCATCCCAAGGCCGGAGATTGCAGTCGGGGGCCGCCTGTCATTGTTTATAGAGGAATGGGAAAGTATCACAGAGGATCGTTGGATCTTATCTGTGATACAGGAAGGTTATCTAATTCCCTTCCTTTCTCCTCCTCCACTGACAAGCGTGCCTATCGACATGTCGTCAAGGCATCCGGCCATGTCAGAAGTGATATCATCACTTCTGAAAAAGAACGCCATAGAGAGGGTTCTCAACCCCAATTCTCGGGGTTTCTACAGCCGTCTTTTCCTCGTTCCGAAGAAAGACGGACGGTGGAGGCCGGTAATAGATTTGTCAGCGTTAAATCTATTGATACCGGTCGAGAAATTCAAAATGGAATCGACCCGCTCCATCCGAATAGCTATTCGGGAAGGCGACTGGGCGGTCTCGCTGGACCTCACAGACGCCTATTACCACATTCCGATCGCTTCCTCGTCGAGGAAGTACCTTCGTTTTGTGGTAAATGGGGAAGTTTACCAATTCAGGGCACTTCCCTTCGGCCTCAAGTCCGCCCCTCGAGTCTTTACGAAGATAATCAATGCTGTGGGAGCCTTTCTTCGCATGAAAGGACCCCAGCTTCTTCAGTATTTCGACGATTGGCTACTCCACAGAACAGATCGTTTACTTCTCATTCACGATCTGTCTCTAGCCTGGCGGACCATTCTGCGTTTGGGTCTAATACCCAACACGCAGAAGTCGGAATTAGTTCCGTCAAGGAGGTTCACGTTCGTGGGTATGACGTTTCTCACCGACTTAGCGGTAATTCGCGTACCTACGGACAGAGTCGATTCTCTTGTCCGGAAGATCGAGCTCACACTGGAGCGGACTACGGTAACAGCCAGCTCCATGCTGTCACTTCTGGGTTCCCTGAGTGCAGCAGCCGACCTAGTCAGTCTAGGCAGGCTTCACATGCGACCCCTTCAGTATCTTTTTCTGTCCCGGTTGCGTCCATCTGTTGACTCACTGGAACAGGAGATAGCACTGACGGATTTCTTCAAGTCACACCTTCGGTGGTGGCTGGATCCGTTAATCTATCCACAAGGGGTGCCCTTGCTCACACCACCTCCGGATCTGTACCTCTTTACAGATGCCAGTGCTGCGGGTTGGGGAGCTCATTTAGAGCCACAGGGCTTTACAGCCCAGGGCATGTGGCCAGCGGAGGAACGTTGTTTGCACATAAACAACTTGGAGTTGAAGGCAGTCCTGCTAGCCCTGTCAACGGACAACACTACTGTTGTGTCCTACATTCGCAGGCAAGGAGGAACGCACTCCCATCCTCTCTTTCTGGAGACTTGGAAGTTACTCCTTTGGTGCCAGGCGACGTCACTAGTACTGGTAGTGAAACACGTCCCCGGCCGTTTGAATGTCTTAGCAGACAGTCTGTCCCGCCAAAACAAAATTCTTCCGGCGGAATGGACATTGAACCAGAGTGTAGTAAACTCTGTGTTCATGCGGATCGGGACACCCCTGGTGGATCTTTTCGCCACCAGAGTCAATCATCGGCTACCACTCTATGTGTCACCGATGTACGATCCTGCAGCTTGGGCAGTGGACGCACTGACCCTCGATTGGAACCGTCTGTTCGGGTACGCGTTTCCCCCGTTCATTCTAGTTCCAGTCGTGCTTCAAAAGGTTCTTCGCTGTCAGCAGTGCAGAATACTATTGATAGCACCATTTTGGCCCCAGAGGTCGTGGTTCAACGACCTCCTGGCCTGCCTCTCGGCAAATCCAATACGTCTTCCGCTTCGAGAATTAAATGACTGGTAATGTATTTTTGACATAAAAATGAAGTTTTTCAAGTAAAACATATTTTTATTAGAAAATACTTACCAGTCATTTATAGAGTCCCGCCTCCCATCCCCGCGTCGTCACCCAACACTTAATGTTGAAATGAAAGTGGCAGGATATCACGTGCTTTCCCGCTCTTACGGGCGGCCGTGTATATCACATATACGTGAGGAATACGCAAGGCGAGTTCTTTTTCTGGATGAATTAAGGGTGTAGAGATTATATATCAGGTATTAAATGACTGGTAAGTATTTTCTAATAAAAATATGTTTTACTTGAAAAACTTCATCATGAGCAATTTCTCCATATCCAATAATCATTTCAACTCTTCATCAAAATTTAATTTCCAAATTTGCTTATTATGGGCAAGTTCTCCTTAAGCCACAGTGTTGTCAAAAGTTGTCAACTGAAAAGTCTTTGGCAAGTTCTGTATTTGGGAAAGGGTAAAGAGGAAGTTCATATTTTACCCATAAACTCTATACGTATTGCTGTTACTGACAAATCTGAGAATCATACAACTGAAATTTGTGACTTTACACAATATCAGGATTCGTTTATTTATAAGGCAAGTCAACTCGCCTTTATTTACACCATTGATTAAAAATCTGCATTACCATCTTAACCCTTTCCCTCATATAGACGCTTTCTGATACCTCTGCAGCAGGCGGCTTTTTCTTAAATGGCGACAAAAGAAGAAATTGATCAAAACAAGCAATTTCTCCTTTTGTCACCATGTTTTCAACTCTATTCAATTATTTTACAGCAACAAAAGGGAGTTTCGATTTTTTTTTTTCAAGTATGCATTCAAAGTTGTCTGCTGCAGATTTGTTGTATGTGGGAAAGGATTAACCAAACAGGGGACTAGATGAGGAGGAGTATTATGGTCGTTCCACACCAATATTTCTCTTATGACTCAACCAAACCCTATGTTGTGGTCACTCAAAAGAATCACATCAGTGAGACGATTCTTTTGAGTACCCACAACATAGGGTTTGTGTCAAACAAGGGTTTTGGAATTTTAAATACTCACCTTATCTAGAGCTGAAATAACTCTTTCCCTCATTTTGATGCAGTAGACAACTTTTGCCAAGATGTTTTTTTCAGCTTTCATGGGAAAAGTGACAAGTTGATTCAGATCACCCTGACCTTGGTTCCATCATATGAGAATCTGCAAGTTATCTGTAAGTTAAATATGTGAACAGTGTAGATCTTGATCAGGCTGTGCCAATGCTGTTCATAACAAAATTGTACCTTTTTCCATGGATAGGCTCCTATGTGTAAAGGGATTAACCCAAGATTCCCATATTCAACAAATCTGCAGCAGACAACTTTGAAAACATAAAGGCGAAACTGAGAAAAATCTCTTAACCCATTCCCTCATACGACAATTCTGCAGCAGACGACTTTGAACATATTTTGTCAAAAAATAGAAAATCTCTATAATTGAATGGATAACCTATGACTAAAAGTGAAAAAACATTGTGGCAAATGGAGAAATTGCTCGTTTTGAGCAATTTCTTCATTTGTCGCTATGTTTTCAAAAAGCCATCTGCTGCAGAGGCGTCAAAAAGCGTCTTTATGAGGGAAAGGGTTGAATAAAGAATCAAAATTGTATAGAGTCGAAAGTATTGTGCCGCAATGTTTTCAAGAGTCGTCTGCCGCAGAGGTGTCGTAAAATGTCTACATCTGGGATACAACTTGTATCTTTTTCCACGGAAGGGTTCATTATGTGGAAAGGGGTTAATAGAAGTGAAAGAATAACATCCTATATTGTATATTTTCAGACATACAGGATACAGTAATTTATGGAACACCCGATTTCAATATATCTAAAGAAATACAAGTAGTGGATATAATAACCTGCTGAGTGTTGTTGGATATTTCATATAGTTGGAACTTATTCACTTGAATATATTTCATATTTATGTAAGTATATAATTGTAGCTAATTTAACCCTTTCCCTCATACAACAATTCTGCAGCAGACGACTTTGAACATATTTTGTCAAATAATGGAAAATCTCTATAATTGAATGGATAACCTATGACTAAAAGTGGAAAACATTGTGACAAAAGGAGAAATTGCATGTTTAATTTGTGCAATTTCTTCTTTTGTTACTATGTTTTCAAAAAGCCGTCTGCTGCAGAGGTGTCAGAAAGCGTTTATATGAGGAAAAGGGTTAAAACATTGCCCTTTTTGCTCAGAGAAATTAAGTGAAATTATTGTTTGCAAAATAAAAGTTAAAATTGTCAATGGGTCATTCTTGATTGTAAATCCTGTTTGTCAACATGAAATAAAAATTTGCAATGTTCTAGTATGCAGTTAAATGATTTAAATCCACTGTACATGCAGCTGCTGGCGTCATCTTTTTGAGTTCATGGTGATGCTTCAAATGAAAATCAACAACATAGCGTTTGAAAGAAACAACAGCAACATTGATGGAAACAGGCCTGTTAACCCTTTTCCTCATACGTCAATTTTGCAGCAGACGACTTAAAACATATTTTGTCAAAAGATAGAAAATCTCTATAATTGAATGGATAACCTATGACTAAAAGTTGAAGACATTGTGGCAAAAGAAGAAATTGCACGTTTTGAGCAATTTCTTCTTTTGTCACTATGTTTTCAAAAAGCTGTCTGCTGCAGGGGCGTCAGAAAGTGTCTTTATGAGGGAAAGGATTAGCCCTTTTCCACATACAACAAATCTGAAGAAGATGTCTTTGATAACAAATTGCCAAAAATGTGGAAAGTTGATCATCCAGTGTTTAATTATTTAATCGAGTTGAAAACATTGTGGCATATGTTTTCATAAGTCGTCTGCTGCAGAGGCGTCAGAAAGTGTCTGTATGTGGGAAAGTGTTTAGTTAATCTCCTTATGTGACAACCAAAGACTTTAAAAATGGTAGTAATGGCCGCGCTCCTCGGTGCTCAGGGCTGCAGACTGACTGGCTGGTGTCAGGATAAATGGACCAGTAGTACTGGTAACTTGCCTAGGGACTGCTGTGTTGTAACTGAAAAACTGTTGAAATCAATTAATCCTTGTGTCACCTCTTTATGTAAACAATTCACCCTTTCCCAATGACATCAAACTGCAGCAGATGACTTAGAAAACATCTTGATCCTTTCCCTCATACGACAATTCTGCAGCAGATGACATTGAATATATTTTGTCAAACAAAAAAATATCTATAATTGTAAATAGTAACCTCTTACGAAAAGTGGAAAACATTGTGTCAAAAGGAGAAATTGCTCGGTTTGAGCAATTTCTTCTTTTGTCACTATGTTTTCAAAAAGCTGTCTGCTGCAGAGGAGTCAGAAAGCGTCTATATGAGGGAAGGGTTAATTAAACACAGTTGTTGAAGGAATTTAGAATATAACATGTAGGTTTTATCTAGAGTATATTAATTTTAGACATCTAGGAAAAACTTTGGAAACACTATATAAATAAAAGAGTAATTACAGAATATAATTGGAAATATTATGGTAAATGGAGCAATTTCTTCTCTTGCCATAATGTTTTCAATAGTTTTCTGTAGCAGATGCATCAAAATATGTATGCAGAAAGGAAAGACTTGAACCCTTTCCCTCATATAGACGCTTTATGACGCCTCTGCAGCAGACGGCCTTTTGAAAACATAGTGACAAAAGAAGAAATTGCACAAAACGTGCAATTTCTCCTTTTGCCACAATGTTTATCACTTTTGGTCATAGATTAACCATTCAATTACATAGAATTTCCATTTTTTGACAAAATATGTTTAAAGACGTCTGCTGCAGAATTGTCGTATGAGGGAAAGGGTTAAACCTACTAAAATAAAATAATAGACATTAATTGTCTAATGTGTAATAAAAACTAACATTTATAAGAGAGCAAATGTTATAAAAAGCAACAGTTACAGATTTTCTCAATTATCTCCGGATTAAATTAATCCTGCTTTGAATTTGTTTAAGAATTCAAGTACAAAGTATGTTACATATTACCTGATGTGCTGTATTAAACTCTGTAGAGTATCTGAATGAATGAATGAATTAAGTTTAAGACAATTGATTTGATTGGGGCCTATCGCTGTTTTCGACAATTTTTAGCTCCACTGGCTGAAAGCCAAAGTCTTATGTCATAGCGAATTGTCCGTCGTGCGTCCGTCGGTCCTCTAACTTTTTGCTTCAAACGACTTGCCCTCCCTAACCACTTGGCCAATTCGGATGAAACTTCATAGGAAGCATCCTCTCAAAGTCCTCTCCTAAATTCCTTCAAATATTTGTATCCATGCAAAGTTCTGGTTTCCATGGCAATCAAAAGAAAAAAATAGTGATAACTCAAAAAATCTTCACCTCAAAAAGTGTCCGGCCGATTTTCAAATTTTGTAGAAATGTTCCTTGGGTGACCCTTGATCAGATTCAGTAATCCCTGTGGTTAGCGTCCGGGATTTTAAACCAGGTGTCCTGGGTTCGATCCCCAGTCGCATCACGACGGTCAAGGTGGAGTGCCCTTTGGCAGGGCACATTTTCTAGCCTAGTACTGGTTTGTTTATTACCAAGGGATCATGAATGAGTGAACTGTCGCCATGATATAACTGAATAATGTTGAAAGTGGCGTAAAACCTCAATAAAACAAACAAATCTATCAGATTCATTCAAGCCAAGTTGATTGGTCGAAAAAAATGACCGCAAGGGGGAGGGGCTATTTTGCCTTATATGGCTATAGTGAAAACTTGAAAAAAATTCTCCTCCAAAAGTGTTTGGCCAATTTTCAATTTTGTTTGTAGAAATGTTCTTTGGGAGACCCTTCCTTCATGTCATGTTGATTGGTCGAAAAACATGGCCGCCAGAGGGCGAGGCCATTTTGCCTTATATGGCTATATTGAAAATTTAAAAAATCTTCTTCTCTGAAAGTGTCAGGCCGTTTTTCAAATAATTTTGTAGAAATAATCCTTGGGTGACCCTCTATGAGATTTCTTCAAGCCAAGTTGATCGGTCAAAAACATGACCGCCAGGGGGTGGGGCTATTTTTCCTTATAAGGCTATAGTGAAAACTAAAAAAATCTTCTCCTCCGAAGAATTTGGCTAATTTTCAAACAATTTCGTAGAAATGTTCCTTGATAGAACCTCTATCAGATTCCTTCAAGCCATGTTAATTGGCTGCCAGAGGACGGGGCTATTTTGCCTATATGGCTGTTTGGAGATCTAATTTTTGCCTAATGGCCGTAGAGCGATACTGGCCCTCTTGGACCTCTTGTTCAGTCATATCATGGCAGCCAGTTCACCTACTCATGTGCTTAAATTCCCACACCAGTACTCCTCACAACATACTTTCCAAGCAATTGGCTGCTTTTCCACTTAGACTGTTAGCTAGCCCATTGGTGAAAGACGAATGGCGCTTCTGTCACAGTGACTTTTGTCAAATGTCAAAAAGTATGTTATCCGAGCTGGGATTTAAACTCACAAACCCTGGATTGACAGCCTGTGTCTTTACTGGGACTCAGCAGTCAAAAAGTTTCAGACAAAAGAAAGTACGGAATTATGGTTTTTTTTCCACAATATTTCTTTTAAAACCTAACCCTTTCCCACATTCATCAAATCTGCAGCAGGCGACTTTAAAATCTTCTAAGCGAAAATAACCCTTTCCCTCATACGACAATTCTGCAGCAGACGACTTTGAACATATTTTGTCAAAACATAGAATATCTCTATAATTGAATGGATAACCTATGACTAAAAGTGGAAAACATTGTGTCAAAAGGAGAAATTGCTTGTTTTGAGCAATTTTTTCTTTTGTCACTATGTTTCCAGAAAGCTGTCTGCTGCAGAGGCATCAGAAAGCGTCTATATGAGGTAAAGGGTTAAAGAAAATCTCTATGAATGAAAGTTTATTTGTTGACGAGTCAAAACATATATTGCGGCAGAATTGCTCATTTTGAAGATTTTCTCTTAAGGATTTTAGAACATGCACAATGTTTTCCAAATTGGTAACTACAAATGTGGTTAAATGCATCTGAAATGTTCTTCTATTCATGATCCCTGGCTGATAAACCAGTACGAGGCTAGGATTTATTTATTTCCAAGTTGTTACATTTTTTCATCAGATAATTTGAAAGCAGACAACACTAGAAATATCATAATCAGGTAGAAGGTATTTAACCAAGTAATGTAATTCTCTGTCCTTGTTTTAATTAATTAATATCTGCAGTAGTACATATGATTCTTTGTACAAAATATGGGATGTTAATTAACCCTTTCCCTCATATAGACGCTTTCTGACGCCTCTGCAGCAGACGGCTTTTTGAAAACATAGTGACAAAAGAAGAAATTGCTCAAAACGAGCAATTTCTCGTTTTGCCACAATGTGTTCCACTTTGAGTCATAGGTTATCCATTCAATTATAGAGATTTTCTATCTTTTGACAAAATATGTTACAAAATATGTTCAAAGTCGTCTGCTGCAGAAAATTGTCGTATGAGGGAAAGCGTTAATGATACTCATTGTTGTCATGGAATTGGTTCCAGTCAAAGACAATGTGGAATTAAGTTCAAGAGACTCCTGAAAAACGGGTTACCTTAATCCCTTTCCTGTAACTTGACACAAGTGCAGGCAACATATTGGAAAAAGGAGAAATTGCCTGTTTTACTTTTAACCCTTTCCCGCATAAAACAAATCTGCAAAAGACGACTTTGAAAACAATCTTGCAAAAACATGAAAAAGCTCTATAAATGAAAGTATAATTACTGAAAAAAGTTGAAAACATTGTGGCGAAAGGTGAACAATTTCTCCTTTTGTCAGTGTTTTCAAATTTTAGTCTTCTGCTGCAGATGCACCAGAATGCGTCTACAAGTGGGAAAGGGTTAAAGAGACTTTTAAAATTGTCTGCTTATGAATTCTTGTATGTGATAAAGGGTTACACAATTACCTCTTCAATCAGCCAAGCAAAAAGCCTTGCAATTCCAATCTAGAAAGTTGTTTTTGTGGGCACTCCAAATACTTCTGCAATGCATGCAAATTGTACAACTAAATCGCAAATACAAGACGCTTGTAAGACTGTGCAGGCTTGCCGTTTTATCTTTGAATGCACTGGTCATAAACTCACAAAAGTCTTTTTACTCAACGTTGTTGCAAGGCCAGCCATTCTTTCTTTCGGATAATTTGACAAAAATCTTTGTGACTTGTCATACACCAGTCAATGTGGGAAGGTAGCAAGTTACATTGGGAGTGAAGGTTGTGTGAAGTACTGGTATCATTGAGGTTAGTTTAACTGGCTTCCGAGATATAGCTGAAATACTGTTGTAAATGATGTGAAATTCCTATCATAGTGAGCATCTCCTTTTACCCCAGTGTTTTTAAAAGTAGTTGGCTGCAGACGTGTCGATGTGTCTCTACATGAAGGAAAGGGATGTTAACCCTTTCCTTCATACAACAATTCTGCAGCAGACGACTTTGAACATATTTTGTCAAAAAATGGAAAATCTCTATAATTGAATGGATAACCTATGACTAAAAGTGGAAAACATTGTGGCAAAAGGAGAAATTGCTCGTTTTGAGCAAATTCTTCTTTTGTCATTATGTTTTCAAAAAGCCGTCTGCTGCAGAGGCGTCAAAAAGCGTCTATATGAGGGAAAGGATTAAAACACATATTTCTGTAGTACAATTAAGGCATTTGTTTTATTGGAACTATTGTTTCAACAGATGTGTGGGGATCAATCAGATTAACCCTAAATTGATAGAATTCCTACATACAGATGCTTTCTGATGTCTCTGCAGCAGATAGCTTTTGAAAACATTGTGGCAAATTAAGAAATTGCTCATAATGAGCAAATTCTTTATTTGCCACAATGTTTTCAACTCTATTCAACAATTATACTTCCCATCATAGAGATTTTGCATTTTGCTGCAGATTTGTTGTATGCGAGAAAGGGTTAATGTTCTCCCTTGGACAGCAAAAAGGGCATTATACTTTGTTTATAGATGATAAGAGCAATGATAACAGTATACCCTTTCCCACATGCAACACATCTACAGCAGAAGCCTCTGCAAACATTGAAAATTCGGTCTGCAGCTAGGTACGTATACTGTAACAAATATAGTATTGGCTTTCTCTCCTTGGAGCTAAGGCTACGGTCGTAGTGGAGTGCCCTTGGGCAAGACACATTTTCTGGGGGGGGGGGGGGGAAGGGAAGGGTTTAACAAGAGATAAGATAGTTCATTATACCCTTGTTGTGATTCCTATTGCCACCTGTGATCTCTGGGAGCTTCACAAACTCTTTTATGATAGTATCATTATGTAGGCTTCTGCAAAATATGAATTTGGAAAACATTTTAGCATCAGAAGGGGGGAAAGAGAATAAACAGCAAGTTTCTTTTTATAAACCTGATGCGTTGTAGCATGTATAGTAATGGTTAGAGCATTAGCTCAAAGAACAGAAGACCAGGAACCTTTATTCAATCAAATTAAATACAACTTTTTTTGTTGTAAATTGATGAAAATCTAGAAAGACTGGTGCTTACAGGTTCTGAGTTTGGATCCTGATGGGTGTATAGTAACATTCCAGGTACTTGCTTTGTTCATTAACAAGTAAATCCCCTTGCAAGGCATTGCTGAGAGGATTTAGTATGGTTGCAATGCATCTGTGTGTATCTGTGACAAACTTTCCCACCTGCAGACGCATTTTAACACAATAGCAGCAGACGACTTTTGAAAACCTTGTAGCCAAAGGTGAAATTGCTCATGATGAGCAATTTCTCATTTGGCCACAATGTTTTCAACTTTACTTAAGTTACAATTAAACAATCTTTTATGGAGATTTTTCAGGTTTTTGTCACTATGTTTTCAAAGTTGTCTGCTGCAGATTTGCTGTATGTGGGAAAGGGTTAATAAAAACATACCTCTTAGGATAATAAATTTTTGCATATTTATTCACCATGATATCTGGATGTAATTATACAAATTTATTGTAAGAATGATTTATAGAAAACTCTTTTTGTCTGAAACAGAAAGGCCTATGGCTTAGATATTTGGAGTGTAGCATTGACTAATGGTCCTTCTACAAACATTGTCGAAGTTATGCCCCTTGGGGGTCACTTGTTTTACATAGAGATCTCGATATATTGGGAAAAAATTTGAAAAATATTCTTGTCTAAAGCAGAAAGGCTTGTCTAGTGGTCCTCTACAAAGATTGTCAAAATTGGCCCAGCTCATAGGAACACTGGTTTTACATAGATATATATAGGGAGAAACTTATATTTGGTGTGTAGCATTTTCTCTTGGTCCTGTAGCAAGATTGTTCAAATTATGCCCCTGCTCGGGAGTCACCTCTTTTTACAAAGAGATATATAGAAAAAAACATTTGAAAATCTTCTTATCTGAACCAGAAAAGCTTAGAGCTTAGATAGTCTGTGTGTAGCATTGTCTTGTGGTCCTCTACCAAGATTATTCAAAATATGCCCCTAGGTTCAAAATTGGCCCCTTTTACATAGAGATATATAGGGGAAAACTTGTTCAAGCTTTGTCAGTTGGTAAAAACAGCAGAATACAATAAAGGGCAGGGTTAGTTTTCACTGTATTCTTATATTGGATTTTTTAAAAATCTTCATGAATGGGCACTCTTGACGGGACATAAAAATAGCCATCTGTGCACCCCCAGCAGGCAGTCAGAGTCCCAAATGAAAGCTAAAACTCACTTGTGTTTCTTTGACTTGAGTAGGATGCAAGAATATAACATTCCTTTCCAGTATTCATCATTTTCATTATTGTCATTTTTTGCTTGCCTCCATTTCTTTGTGTTGCAGCGCTGTTAAACCCAACTCATTCAGGCAAACAAATGGAAAATCTCTTTAAATGAAAGTTTAAATAATTACTATATTAAAATATATATGAGTTGAGAAATCATGTTGGCAAAAAAGGAAATTGCTCATTATGAGTAATTCTTCTTTTTGCCACCTTTTGCTGGCTGCAGATCTGCATATTGTAAAGGGTTAATGAAAGAGTTACACAGTTTGATAGTGGGAAATAACAAAGAACTCATTATGATAGAGGTAGGTGGTCTTTACCCTTTCTCAAAACTAAGACCAACTTCTGCTGAATTGCTCATGACCATGAAAACATTGTGGGAAAATAAGAAACTGCTCATAATTAACATATTCTCCTTTTTCCATGTTGAATCTAACATTGCAGTGCATATTTTACCTACTGTAGTTGTCAGACATATATCCTTTTCTTCTGATGTTTCTATTATGAAAAAAATCCTTTAATACAAATCAGGTAATTTGTTAATTTAACCCTTTCGGCGCCAAGTAAATAGCAGAAAGTTGTTCTCAGCGCCAAATAAAATAATAGTAACTGATTTCAAAAAAATATTTTTTGAAATCAGTTTTATTAACAGTCTATGAACATTTTATTTTTATTATACCTTTTTCATTTATTTTTGTTAACCCTTTCGGCGCCGAAGTCGCATATATGCGCAAGCTTGGCTCAGCAGTAACTATACAAGGGGGGTACAAAAGTCGCATAAATGTGACTTCGGCGCTGATCCAAGCTGTCGCATATATGCGCCTTCGGCGCCAAAAGGGTTAAGCCTTGCTCTGGTAAACAACTTTTAATGCCCCTACATTAAAACACTTTTGAAAACATTGTAGAAAAAGGAGAAACAGCTCTGAACAAACAACTTCTGTTTCATAAAATGTCTTCTTTCCCTACAATATTTGCATCTCTGTATCAAAACTGAACCTCAAAATTTCATATATAAACTTTTCACCTGAGAGGTTAAAAGCATCCGACTCTATCAATCTGGTAATTGGTTAATAAACCTTTACCTCCTACAGGTATCCATTTCAAAGATGTTTTACCTGTATGTAGCTAGTTCTCACTTACACTCTGTTAGATGCATCTGCCACAGACAACTTTGAAAACATTTTTGACAAAAGGAGAAAGTGTTCATAATGAGCATTTCTCCATTAGTCACAATGTTTTCAACTTACTTAAAAAAAAGCTTTTCCTACTTTTTGCCTACTTTTCTTCAAAGTCATCTGCTGCAGATTTGCAGCTAGTGTTTAAGGGTTAATTACAGGAGCCTATAGGCTTTATAGTAAAAATGTTCAATGTCATCAAATTACATTCCAACTGTGTAAATTGTCAACAAACATCTCAGTGTTCAACCCTTTTCATTATTTATACTGATGCAATAGTAGATGACCCCTATTGATGAGTTGCTATACTTTTTCACTGCTCATCTTTTTTAGCTCACCTATGCACGAAGTGCAAGGTGAGCTATTGTGATCACATTTTGTCCGGCGTCTGTCCATCGTGCGTCGTGCATTGAGCTTGTTAACACTCTACAGGCTACATTTTGCATCCAATCTTCATGAAAGTTTATCAGAACATTCATCTCCATCAAATCTTGGACGAAACTGGGCCATATGAGGTAAAAAACTAGGTCACTAGGTCAAATTGAAGGGAAATCTTGTTAACACTCTGGAGGCCATATTTTCAACTTGAGCATGTTGAAAGTTTATCAGAATGTTTGTCTTGATGATATGTAAGTCAAGTTCGAACATGGGTCATGTTGGGTCAAAAAGTAGGTCACTAGGTCAGATTGAAGGAAAATCTTGTAAACACTTCAGAGGCCGCAATTTTTGCTTCAGCAGTTTGAAATTTTGTCAGAATGTTTTTCTTAAAATATCTAGATCAAGTTCGAATATGGGTCATATTGGGTCAGAAACTAGGTCACTAGGCCAAATTGAAGGGAAATCTTGTTAACACTCTAGACGCCGCAATTTTTGCATCACAAGTTTGAAATTTTGTCAGAATGTTTGTCTTAAAAATATCTAGGTCAAATTCATTCAAATATGGGTCATAATGGGTCAGAATCTAGGTCACTACGCCAAATTGAAGGAAAATCTTGTTAACTCTTTAGAATCCACTTTTTTGACAGCAGCTTAAAATTTGGTCAGAATTTTTATCTAAATGATATCTAGGCCAAGTTCGAATATGGGTCATGCTAGGTTAAAAACTAGGTCACTAGGCCATATTGAACGGAAATCTTGTTAATGCTCTGGATACTGCATTTTTAACTTGAGCATTATGAAACTTTATCAGAATGTTTGTCTGGATGATATGTAAGTCAAGTTCTAACATGGGTCATGTTGGGTCAAAAAATAGGTCACTAGGTCAAATTGAAGGAAAATCTTGTTAACCCTCTAGAAGACGCATTGATTGCTACAGCAGCTTGACATTTGATGAGAATATTTATCTAAATGATATCTAAGCCAAGTTTGAATATGGGTCATGTAGGGTCAACAACTAGGTCACTAGGCCAAATTGAAGGAACACTTTGGATGCCACATTTTTTGCTTCAGCAGCTTGAAATATTGAGTCAGAAACAAGGTCAATAAAGGAAAATATTGTTCAAACTCCGGAGGCCAAACTGGCATCGTCTGTACGGTTATCAAACTAGCATCGTCTGTACAATCATCAAACTAGCATCGTCTGAAGAATCATCAAACTAGCATCTTCTGTATGATCATCAAACTGGCATCGTCTGTACTGTTATCAAACTGGCATCATCTGTACGATCATCAAACTAGCATCATCTGCATGATCCTCAAACTGGCATCGTCTGTACGATCATCAAACTAGCATTGTCTGTACGGTCATCAGACTGGCATTGTCTGTAAGTCATCAAACTAGCATCGTCTGTACGATCATCAAACTGGCATCGTCTGTACAATCATCAAACTGGCATCGTCTGTACGGTCATCAAACTGGCATCGTCTGTACGATCATCAAACTAGCATCGTCTGTACAGTCATCAAACTAGCATCGTCTGTACAGTCATCAAACTGGCATCGTCTGTACGGTCATCAAACTAGCATCGTCTGTACTATCATCAAACTAGCATCGTCTGTACGATCATCAAACTAGCATCGTCTGTACAATCATCAAATTAGCATCGTCTGTATGATCATCAAACTAGCATCATCTGTACAATCATCAAACTAGCATCGTCTGTACGATCATCAAATTAGCATCGTCTGTACAACCATCAAACTAGCATCGTCTGTATGATCATCAAACTGGCATCGTCTGTACAATCATCAAACTGGCATCGTCTGTACAGTATTCAAACTGACATTGTCTGTACGATCATCAAACTAACATCATCTGTACGGTCATCAAACTAGCATCGTCTGTACGGTCATTAAACTGGCATTGTCTGTATTTATCATTAAACTGGCATCGTCTGTACGATCATCAAACTGGCATCGTCTGTACGATCATCAAACTAGACTAAGCATCGTCTGTACAGTCATCAAACTAGCATTGTCTGCACGGTCATCAAACTGGCATCGTCTGTACAGTCATCAAACTGGCATCGTCTGTACGATCATCAAACTAGCATCGTCTGTACAGTGATCAAACTAGCATCGTCTGTACGGTCATCAAACTGGCATCATCTGTACGATCATCAAACTGGCCTTGTCTGTACTGTCATCAAACTGGCATCGTCTCTACGATCATCAAACAAGCATCGTCTGTACGGTCAACAAACTGGCATCGTCTGTACGGTCATCAAACTGGCATCGTCTGTACGGTCAACAAACTGGCATCGTCTGTACGATCATCAAACTGGCATCGTCTGTTCAATCATCAAACTGGCATCATCTGTACGATCCTCAAACTGACATTGTCTGTACGATCATCAAACTGACATCATCTGTACGATCATCAAACTGGCATTGTCTGTACGATCCTTAAACTGACATCGTCTGTACAATCATCAAACTGGCATTGTATGCTCAAAACGAGCAATTTCTTCTTTTGCCACAATGTTTTCAACTCTTTTTAGTAGTTATACCATCAATTATAGAGCTTTTCCATATGTTTGCCTATGTACTTTCAAAGTCGTCTGCTGCATATTTGTTGTATGTGGGAAAGGGTTAAATGAAAGTATAACATTTAAATAACAATAAACATTTGGGCAACATGAAAAACTACTCATTACGAGCAATTTCTTATTTTGCCGCAATGTTATCTAAAGTCGTCTGCATGTGGGAAAGGGTTTAAACTGTTACCCCCTGGTCTATTATAACATTCACAAAAGATAAACCGTTCACCTCATCATTATCTTCTGGAGTCATCTTGTCAGTCTGCAACAATATAATACATTGTAAAAGTAGATTTAATGAGGTAGGATGTTAAATCTACTGTGAAAATACAAGTTTAGTGGATTCTCAAACTAGTTAACCCTTATTCAACTCAATTCCTTCTTCAACTTTCACTTTTATTAACCTGTTCCCATTTACAGATTAACCTGTTCCCACCTACAGATACACCTGTTCCCACCTACAGATTAACCTGTTCCCACCTACAGATTAACCTGTTCCCACCTACAGATTAACCTGTTCCCACCTACAGATACGCCTGTTCCCACCTACAGATTAACCTGTTTCTACTTACAGATAAACCTGTTCCTACTTACAGATACACCTGTTCCCACCTACAGATTAACCTGTTCTCACCTACAGATAAACCTGTTCCTACCTAGAGATTAACCTGTTCCTACCTACAAATTAACCTGTTCCCACCTACAAATTAACCTGTTCCTACTTACAGATTAACCTTGTCCCACCTACAGATAAACCTGTTCCCACCTACAGATTAACCTGTTCTCACCTACCAATTAACCTGTTCCCACCTACAGATTAACCTGTTTTCACCTACAGATTAACCTGTTCCCACCTACAGATTAACCTGTTTCTACTTACAGATAAACCTGTTCCTACTTACAGATACACCTGTTCCCACCTACAGATTAACCTGTTCTCACCTACAGATAAACCTGTTCCTACCTACAGATTAACCTGTTCCTACCTACAAATTAACCTGTTCCCACCTACAAATTAACCTGTTCCTACTTACAGATTAACCTTGTCCCACCTACAGATAAACCTGTTCCCACCTACAGATTAGCCTGTTCTCACCTACCAATTAACCTGTTCCCACCTACAGATTAACCTGTTTTCACCTACAGATTAACCTGTTCCCACCTACAGATTAACCTGTTCTCACCTACCAATTAACCTGTTCCCACCTACAGATTAACCTGTTTTCACCTACAGATTAACCTGTTCCCACCTACATATTAACCTGTTCCTACCTACAGATTAACCTTGTCCCACCTACAGATAAACCTGTTCCCACCTACAGATTAACCTGTTCCCACCTACATATTAACCTGTTCCTACCTACAGATTAACCTTGTCCCACCTACAGATAAACCTGTTCTCACCTACAGATTAACCTGTTCCCACCTACATATTAACCTGTTCCCACCTACAGATTAACCTGTTCCTACCTATATATTAACCTGTTCCTACCTACAGATTAACCTGTTCCTACTTACAGATAAACCTGTTCCTACTTACAGATTAACCTGTTCCCATATACAGATTAACCTGTTCCCACCTACAGATTAACCTGTTCCCATTAACCTGTTCCCACCTACAGATTAACCTGTTCCCACCTACAGATAAACCTGTTCCCACCAACTACAGATAAACCTGTTCCCACCTACAGATAAACCTGTTTCCACCTACAGATTACCCTGTTCCCACCTACAGATTAACCTGTTCCTACCTACAGATTAACCTGTTCCCACCTACCAATTAACCTGTTCCTACCTACAGATAAACCTGTTCCCACCTACAGATTAACCTGTTTCCACCTACAGATTACCCTGTTCCCACCTACAGATTAACCTGTTCCTACCTACAGATTAACCTGTTCCCACCTACCAATTAACCTGTTCCTACCTACAGATGCACCTGTTCCCACCTACAGATTAACCTGTTTCCACCTACAGATTACCCTGTTCCCACCTACAGATTAACCTGTTCCTACCTACAGATTAACCTGTTTCCACCTACAGATTACCCTGTTCCCACCTACAGATTAACCTGTTCCCACCTACAGATTAACCTGTTCCCACCTACAGATTACCCTGTTCCCACCTACAGATTACCCTGTTCCCACCTACAGATAAACCTGTTCTCACCTACAGATAAACCTGTTCCCACCAACTACAGACTAACCTGTTCCCACCTACAGATTAACCTGTTCCTACTTACAGATTAACATGTTCCCATCTACAGATAAACCTGTTCCCACCTACAGATAAACATGTTCCCACCAACTACAGATTAACCTGTTCCCACCTACAGATTAACCTGTTCCTACTTACAGATAAACCTGTTCCTACTTACAGATTAACATGTTCCCACCTACAGATAAACCTGTTCCCACCAACTACAGATTAACCTGTTCCCACCTACAGATTAACCTGTTCCTACTTACAGATAAACCTGTTCCTACCTACAGATTAACCTGTTCCTACTTACAGATAAACCTGTTCCCACCTACAGATTAACCTTGTCCCACCTACAGATAAACCTGTTCCTACTTACAGATTAACCTGTTCCCATCTACAGATTAACCTGTTCCTACCTACCAATTACAGATAAACCTGTTCCTACTTACAGATAAACCTGTTCCTACTTACAGATTAACATGTTCCCACCTACAGATAAACCTGTTCCCACCAACTACAGATTAACCTGTTCCCACCTACAGATTAACCTGTTCCTACTTACAGATAAACCTGTTCCTACTTACAGATTAACATGTTCCCACCTACAGATAAACCTGTTCCCACCAACTACAGATTAACCTGTTCCCACCTACAGATTAACCTGTTCCTACCTACAGATTAACCTGTTCCTACTTACAGATAAACCTGTTCCTACCTACAGATTAACCTTGTTCCACCTACAGATACACCTGTTCCCACCTACAGATTAACCTGTTCCTACCTACAGATTAACCTGTTCCCACCTACAGATTAACCTGTTCTCACCTACAGATTAACCTGTTCCCACCTACAGATTAACCTTGTCCCACCTACAGATACACCTGTTCCTACTTACAGATAAACCTGTTCCTACCTACAGATTAACCTTGTCCCACCTACAGATACACCTGTTCCCACCTACAGATAAACCTGTTCCTACCTACAGATTAACCTTGTCCCACCTACAGATTAACCTGTTCTCACCTACAGATTAACCTGTTCCCACCTACAGATTAACCTGTTCCTACCTACAGATTAACCTGTTCTCACCTATATATTAACCTGTTCCTACCTACAGATTAACATGTTCCCACCTACAGATTAACCTGTTCCTACTTACAGATTAACCTTGTCCCACCTACAGATACACCTGTTCCCACCTACAGATAAACCTGTTCCTACCTACAGATTAACCTTGTCCCACCTACAGATTAACCTGTTCTCACCTACAGATACACCTGTTCCCACCTACAGATTAACCTGTTCCTACCTACAGATTAACCTGTTCTCACCTACAGATTAACCTGTTCCCACCTACAGATTAACCTGTTCCCACCTACAGATTAACCTGTTCCTACCTACAGATTAACCTGTTCTCACCTACATATTAACCTGTTCCTACCTACATATTAACATGTTCCCACCTACAAATTAACCTGTTCCTACTTACAGATTAACCTGTTCCCACCAACTACAGATAAACCTGTTCCCACCTACAGATTAACCTGTTTCCACTTACAGATTAACCTTGTCCCACCTACAGATAAACCTGTTCCCACCTACAGATTAACCTGTTCCCACCTACAGATAAACCTGTTCTCACCTACAGATTAACCTGTTCCCACTTACATATAAACCTGTTCCCACCTACAGATTAACATGTTCCCACCTACAGATTAACCTGAAGATTTGTCTAGGGTTTTTTTCAAACTTGTTTATTGCAAATTTGTTGTTTGTGGGCAACCCAAAATAATTGGTAGATAGATTAACACCTGATAGCTATCTTTTGTGTTTCTTGTCAGTTTGCTGCTAAGTAATAAAATGTAAACAAATGAGGTTTTATGGGGCTTAAATATAACCTGTAGATTTATCCCTTTCCCTCATACAACAATTCTGCAGCAGACGACTTTGAACTTATTTCGTCAAAAAATAGAAAATTTCTATAATTGAATGGTTAACCTATGACTAAAAGTGGTAAACATGGCAAAAGGAGAAATTGCTTGTTTTGAGCAATTTCTTCTTTTGTCACTGTTTTCAAAAAGCCGTCTGCTGCAGAGGCATCAGAAAGTGTCTATATGAGGGAAAGGGTTATGTTTGCTAACAGGACTCTTCTCACAGTTGCATTGTATTCTCTTTATCTCTACCTTACAATGGGAATTAAAGTTTGAAGGATGTTCTAGTTGCAGGGAAGCTTCTTGAAGCTTAACCCAATGGAAAAACTCGAAATTTGTCAAAGGTACAAGGATCATGTTAATTAGTATTAATACTAACGGGAATATACAATACAAAGTGCCATTGACTTAGGAAGTTGCATCTATTTTAAACCATCATAATGAGCAATTTCACCTTTGGCCACAATGTTTTCAAAAGTTGCCATCTGCTGTTGCTTCAACATGCGTCTGCAAGTTGGAAAGGGGAGTAAATGATGATGAATTTTACTAATGTCATAACTCATTTTCTATTTTCAGATTTTACAATCATTTGGAATAATTAATCAAAGAAGGGTAAGAGGCATGCTGACAAACTTGTAACCTTGAAGGAGCATTTACTGTGTGAGAAAGGGAGCCATGGTCGTATGTACAGATATATCAATATTATCTAGTCAACACCTTTTTTCTGTTATTTTAAAGTGAT
The DNA here is from genome assembly GCA_031761405.1 of Serripes groenlandicus. Lineage (NCBI taxonomy): Eukaryota > Metazoa > Mollusca > Bivalvia > Cardiida > Cardiidae > Serripes > Serripes groenlandicus. The sequence goes on along the minus strand of JASEVX010000001.1, from coordinate 103,692,705 downwards.
ATTTAATACTAACATTGTACAGATATATCAATATTATCTAGTCAACACCTTTTATTTGTTATTTTAAAGTGATATTTAATACTAACATTTTATTTCATCCATGCATTTAATATAACATGTTTTTAAGTCTGTTCATCTTCGATAAGATGTAATGATAAGGGTTTTAAAGTCTGTCTTGTTACATCAATCCAAATGAGCCGCATCTGGATCTGGATGCATCTGGAAACAGTGATGACTCAGGTGAGTATGTGTCCATGTGCGCTGTTAGTGAGTAGCACCAGTCTTTACTGTCTGCTTGTAGGAAATATACACCCAGTTGAAACTTCATGCAAAAAGATGCAAATGATATCCTGTATTGTGATCCTGTTTTCAAGATTTAATCAGGTGCCAGACCAGCTTAACCCTTTCCCTCATACGACAATTCTGCAGCAGACGACTTTGAACATATTTGGTCAAAAGATAAAAAATCTCTATAATTGAAAGGATAACCTTTGACTAAGAGTGAAAAACATTGTGATAAAAGGAGAAATTGCTCGTTTTGAGCAATTTCTTCTTTTGTTACTGTTTTCAAAAAGCTGTCTGCTGCAGAGGCGTCAAAAAGCGTTTATATGAGGGAAAGGGTTAACCCTTCCCCACATACAAAAATACCTGCAGCAGACGACTTTGAACAAAATTAGTAAAAAAAAATCTTTATAAATGAAAGAACAACTATTGAACAAAATTGAAAATATCATGGCATAAGGAGAAATTGCTCATTATGAGCAATTTTTCCTTTTGTCACAATGTTTTCAAAAGTCGTCTGCTGCAGAGGTGTCAGACAGTGTCTATTATTACTGTCTATATGGTGGAAAGGGTTAAATAAGTGTAAGGTTGTATTGGAAAAATATATCTTATTCATAGTTTCAAATCAATTCATTTGATTTATTTGCATGAAATAACTTTTGTAAACACTGTATCAAAAAGGAGAAAGATGAAATACAAATTATCCCAATCAATTTCTCCTTGTCCTGCAATGTCTCCTTTTCAGTCTCAAGGCCTTTGGTAAACACTGACTAAAGATGATGCAATCTGGTAACATTGGACTTGTGATAACTCAAAGTACTTCGATTTATGCTCAATTCATGAATTTTAGCTTTGTTATTTGTTTATTATGAAAAGCATAATCAAGAAAACAGCACAGCAGCAGGTCTAAGCTATCAGAACTGGTGCCACACTGTTTTTAAAAGACATATCCATTCAAGGAATTGGTTCAAGTTAACCCTTTTCCACATACAGATGCTTTCTGATGCCTCTGCAGCAGAAAACTTTTGAGAACATAGTGACAAAAGGTGAAATTGCTCAAAACAAGCAATTTCTTCTTTTGCCACAATGTTTTTTTTATAACTTTTTCCAGTAGTGTTACTTTTATATTTTTAATTAGACCTTTTCAATGTTGTCTGCTGCAGATTTGTTGTATGTGGGAAAGGGGGGTTAAGGGATACATGTATATTCTAATAATCACATGTTCATATCATCACAAGTTTGAGTTATCACATGTTCAAATCATCACATGTTCACATTTATCATTGTATCAACTTTATTCAATAAGTGTTCTTTCAGGGAATTCTTTTAAAGAATTTCAATATTTTTTTTACTATATGTTTTCGAAGTTGTGTGCTGCTGATTTCTTGTATATGGAAAAGGGTTAAGGATATTCCAAGCTAGATCTAATAACAACTTTAATTGATGAAAAGATGTAACACCAATCCATCCTGTGAAGTATAATCATGACTTTAGACTCAAACTATCAAGTCAAACAAAATGCTAATTCAAATTTGTATGCAGACCTGAGTATCAGAACTGTCTTTTTAAGGTAATTCACAATTTTATAAAGAATCACAAATCCTAAGGTTTGTCTAATTAACCCTTTCCCTCATATAAACGCTTTCTGACGCCTCTGCAGCAGACGGCTTTTTCAAAACATAGTGACAAAAGAAGAAATTGATCAAAACGTGCAATTTCTCCTTTTGACGCAATGTTTTCCACTTTTAGTCATAGGTTATCCATTCAATTATAGAGATACAATGTATTCCATTGTTTGACAAAATATGTTCAAAGTCGTCTGCTGCAGAATTGTCGTATGAGGGAAAGGGTTAATCTCAGACTTTTTTGGCAGTCAACATCAACTCCTGGCTAGATAAGATAGGATACAAGCAGTCACTTGACCATTTCACACATGTTGGCGCATATTGACCATTGTAGCAGAAATGAATGGAACTAAAACAGTCCCCTAAAAATGAAGTAGATAATAGCTGTAATGTATCTTTCTTTTTAAGTGTAGAAACAATATGAAACTGACATTCTCAAATAAAATGCCTGCTACTTTTCTCTAGATATGTCCTAAAAGTGTTAAACCTTATGTAAGATTTTCTAAAATGTTTGCCAATGCTATCTATCTTCAAATAAATAATTCCCACCTTTTGCAAGATTTTTTAACTTGATACAAATGTTCAACTTTTTTTTTTTCACTCTTTCCCTTGACAGACAACATCAAATCTGCGGCAGAGAACTATGAAAATATCTAGTTGAAAGACGAAATACATGTAGTATAATTATTAAGTTGAAAACATTGTGACCTAAGGAAAAATTGCTCTTTATGAGCAGTTTCTCCTTTTGCCACAACATTTTCAGGAGTTGTCTGTTGCTTTATGTGTCAAAATGCATCTGCATGCATGTTGGAAAGAATTGCGAATGAGTGCCATGGAGAAAGCAACTTGGAGCCATAATTTGTGTAAATATGAGAATTAAGATCAAAGATAATTTCTTGTGATATTCTATTTAGACGTGCTGTGTTATTTCAAGACTCACTGACTTTTCTTGATCACAATCAATTTCAGACGTTATGATAACAGGAGTATTTCAAACCCTTTGCCATTTTCTTTAAACCAATTTCTTTTGATTATCCTGAAGACACATTTGTTATTAACTTTGAACGGTAAAAAATGAAAATGCTATATCCTTTAACCACAAGAATTTCTATTCTTTTCTAGAATTTAAATAATTAAAAAAAAATTATCTATAATATTTCAGATCAAAACATAAAAAGTCATTTGCTATGATACTTTACTAGATTATTATGCAATATGTTCAAATGATCAGGTATTGAGTATTTGTTTTTGCATCTTGCTTTTTCTAAAAATTATGATTTTACACCACTTAGGATTTAGTGAACATCTTTTAACCCTTTCCAATATACAGCAAATGACTTTAAAAGCATTTAGTTGAAAACATTGTGGCAAAAGGTTAAATTGCTCATCCAGAACAGTGTTTTCTGCTGCATAGGCGTCAGAAAGTGTCTGTATGTGAAAAAGACTTAACCCTTTCCCTCATACGACAATTCTGCAGCAGACAACTTTGAACATATTTTGTCAAAACATAGAAAATGTCTATAATTGAATGGATAACCTATGACTAAAAGTGGAAAACATTGTGACAAAAGGAGAAATTGCACGTTTTGTGCAATTTCTTCTTTTGTTACTATGTTTTCAAAAAGCCATCTGCTGCAGAGGCGTCAGAAAGCGTCTGTATGTGAAAAAGACTTAAAAATATATGATATCATAGATATATACAGAATATGTGTAGAGAAATTGATTACACTATTTTGATTGTTATTGGCCTTTAGTAGGATTTACCCTCTTGCCCCTTCTGTGTTTCTATACAGCAGCAGGGTGAGTGTATTACACTTCATTACACTCACCCTGACAGCAGTTAAATTTTGAAAACATTCAGTAAAAGTGAAGTAAAGTAATTTTGAAAAATCAAAATAAGGAAAGAGTAACCTTCTAATCAACTTTGAGCATAAAGCCCCTGATCTTAAGTGCATGATTCAAAGTTTGTACGTAAAGTCATGTTATTCTCATTTGTATAGTTTGTGAAAGCAAGCATTACTTAGATGTTTTTAGTTTGTTTTCAACTTCTTTAGAGTTAAACAAATAATCATAAACAAACAATTACAGAAATGGATTGGTGTCATAATTTTCTTCTTTCAGAAATGCTAAATATTTCTTGGTTGTTCAAGAATTTTAGATTAAGTTATGTCTTCATTTATGAAATGATTTTTTTTGTATCAAATGTCCATAAAATTCGGGAATATAATTATTTGTTAGTTCTTGAGTATTATTAAAGGGAAGAAACTTGTACAGAGTCATTGAAGATATGATTGTTACAGGTTGCTTCCCTTAGAAAATAACTTTCCCTATCAGAATTGCCTTATATTTATTTGCTGTGTAAGAAATTTAGATCTAGTTATGTCTTTATTATTAACCCTTTCCCACATACAGCAAATCTGCAGCAGACGACTTTGAAGACATCTAGGCAATAATTTGGAAAATTGCTTGATCTGAGCAATTTCTTCTTTTGTCACGATGTTTTCAAAAGTCGTCAGCTGCTGAGGCGTCCGAAATAAGTGTTGCATAACAGATTGAAAAAATAATTTGCATTTATGTTACTAAAGGGAAATAACTTCATTGAAGCTGGGATTTTTACAGGTTCCTTCCCTTATATCATATTTTTCCTGTTTCAGAAATGCTTAATATTTCCAGGGACTTAAATACGTCCCTGATATTTCTTAGTTTCTCTAGAAATTTAGATTTAGTTATGTCTTTATCTTTATCTATTGAATGAATTTTATTGTATAAAATGTCCATAAAATTGGGGGAAATAATTAGTTGTTAGTTCTTAAGTATTATTAACCCATTACTTTACATAGACAACATTTAATGCATGCTGTTGCAGACTCTTGAAAACATTGCAATAAAAGGTGAAAGTGCTCAAAACAAGCAATTTCACCTTTTATTGCAATATTTTCAACTCTTAATCAATATAATTCTTTCAGTTTTCTAGATTAGTGAAATTGTTCGACTGATGATTGTAAAGCCTATGAAAAGCCATGTGAAGTAAATGGGTTAAAGGGAAGAAACTTGTATAGAGTCATTGAAGCTATGATAGTTATAGGTTGCTTCCCTTAGAAAATAACTTTCCCTTTTCAGAAATCTCTTATATTTATTAGCTGTGATCTAGTTATGTCTTCATTAATATTATGAATCTTAATGTATAAATTGACAAAACAATTTAAAAGTATAGCAAAGAACAGAATTACAGAAATGGATGACAGACTGATCAAGGTGAGTGCTGTTGCTTTACTTTCCTTTTCATTCACGTTTTTTATAAAAAATGATTTAATGTGGAAGGATTAAACATATGTGAAATAAACCTTTCAATTTTTCTTTAAAGAAAAAGTTGAACTATATCAATAACTATATCAGTATTTCTTGAAAAAAGACTTTCACAATAAATTGTTTAAAATGTAAAGATAATTTTAAATTAAAAAGTCATTTTGTTTTGATTATAATTACAATGTTATCTATGTATAAAGTTTCAGTCTGTCACAGTGTATCAGCAGTTCTGAGACATCGGAGATCTCGGATTGGCTTTTAGGAATGGAATATCCTCCTGCAGACTTCTTACAGGTGTGTTTTTTTACTATCTGTCTCTTTTGAAAAGTTCACCCTTTCCACCACAGAGAGAAACTACAGCCGGCGACTAAAATCATCCATGCAAAAATGTGGAATATCTCTGTAAATAAAAGGAATATGCTTGGCTGATGACAACTTGCTTTGAATTGAAAAATATTGACTTAAAGAACATTTATTTACTATGCATTTCATTAACATACAACTAATAATCAAGATATTACTATTTAAAGATGACTATTTGAGCTGATCGGTGCGCATCATGAGCGCGGCCATTGTTTACATATCACAATGTCTCAAGACTTTCTGAAAAGAATCGTGACGTCATTTACACAGTATGTCCCAGACAAAACATAAAAGTAGAGTTAGCTAATGAACGACTGCGGTACTATAAAGGGAATACAAAATTGACTTTTTCGTAAGAAAATTTACCCAGAAGTTTACAAACCTAAACTTCAAAATGGAATTCCAAGCATTACATCATATTGTTACTAGATCTATATAAAGTTTTATAGTAAATAGTATCCAACCATAGTAGGTGGATAGAAAACACGAACTTGACTCGTGTAATATATATCAGCCAATTAAATATATGTGTGTTAACATTTATTTATACAATAATGTCATTCGTTTATATATTTGACAGTTGTTTGTTATGATTTCACAGCTCGTTAGACATAATGAACCGTCGTTTTTTTGTACAAGGATCAAAGGTCATAGAAACAATCAAATTTCCGGTAGTGGTCAGACGCTACAGTAATAAGATCTGTTGGCGAGTCTTTTGAGCAGACATAATTCGATCCCTTCCTTACATACTCTGCAGTTGATGGTAAAGAGATTTTCCATATTAGTCATCTGCTGCAGATTTGGTGTATGTGGAAAAGGGTGAATCGAAATGGTTAATTTTGACCAAATTTCCAAAAGGATTTTTGTTGTAAAACTTTTATATTATATATTGAAGAAAAATTCTCAAACCTGCTTAAAAATCCCTTTTAATTCCAAATGAAATCGGCCAATTTCTAAAATCGTTACTTGTTTTTAGTTGAATGTATTTTACCACAATTCATTACCTCCAAATACAAGACACGGGAAAGTTTATGAAGAATGAGTACAGCATAGCTACGGAGGTTTTACACAAACGAGCCACGTCACACACAAATCGCAATTCGGAGGTCATATTGTGAATTGCAAATAAGATCAAATTTCATATTTGTATGGTCAGTTTTTCATCAGGATGCGTCTGCAGAGGCTTACTGTACCGCTCAAAAGCAAAAACAATTTTCGGCCATGCCTATAAAGGCTTTCTTACACCAGAACTCCACACAACACTACAAACTCTATGGCAGCAAATACATGTATAAATAAAGTTGTAAACGTTGTGACAAAATGCGTAATTCACAGATTAATCGAAAATTACAAACACTGTACCGTTCTTTATTGAAAGCAATTAAAGGTCATAAAACCCAATCATATTTTCGGTAGCAATCAGACTCTCCTTATGATCTACCAACAAAGCACCGCCGAGGCTCTGATGCGCTGATTAGAAGCAGCAGCCGACTAGGGGCAATAAACAGCAAGTCAACTAATTAGGGGTAATAAAATAATTAATTGACCATCATGCAAGGCGTAAAATGTTACAGCAGTCAAAAGACGTCAGTTCGTTTGAGAACATTCGATTTAGCTTTTCCTATTTAATTAATTACTGCAATACTGTTACGTCTTTAACAGCCTTATGTTGAAGTACTGCCAAAAACGTCAGGAATTTAATGAGGATCAAATGAAAACAAGTTCAGCACTGGCTGTAATCGACCATGTTCATTCCCTTGGTCGACAACAGCGAAAAGATTTATGTGGTGAAAAGATCTATAGGCAGGCATTTTCAAAACTAACTGGATAGTGGACAGTTAAACCTGTCTATGAACATGAGAACTTCATGTGGGTGTTCGAGTTGATGAAAAAAGTTGTTAAACATTTTCCTCTGGTAGCGGCATAAGATTAGTGTTGGGCCATCGGTTCCATTTTTACAATCGATTATCGGTTACAATCACTTTGCCTCATTCGATTAGACATCGATTATATAATCGGTTCATACAGTATTGTATTTAACAAGCCTTATAATGTTCGCAATGCTTCTTCTTATTTATGTTTGATAAAAAATATACCGGCTTAATGTCTTGTCTTTTCTAGGTTGTATCATTTTATTGCAAAAAAAACACTTTGTTTCGATTTCAAGTTGTTGCATTTACATGCTAGCCCACGAGAGTAATCTGCCTTGTGGAAGCGAATATTAATCAAACATAAATGAAGCAAAAAAGGTGAACCGATTGATAATCGATTGTGGTAAATTGCAATCGACTATCGCTAACATGATGCATATCCGATCAACTTTCGATTATATTCGATCATCGTCCCAACACTAATTACGATGCAGTTATAGCATGAACAAAAGATCCGCCTTTTTGATACACATTATTCCTTTCCATTTTCCAAAAGTTTGATGTCTGAATACTCTGGTTCAAAATTATATGCGATAATCTCGTCTAATTCGTACTCCATAATTATAAGAACATTTTAATACACTCTCAAACTAGTAATGCAGTTTAAAGTATTATAGTCAAACAGCACGAGATCAAATCTAACGCAGTTGTTACTTAATAAGACTTATTTTATCCAATGGTGGCCTTTTTTTACTGATAAATTAAATTAACGGCAATTACGTTCTCAAACTTCTCTATTATCTAATTCAATAAATTAACAGCAATTACGTTCTCAAACTTCTCAAATTATCTAATTAAGGAAGTTTAAATAAACATTCAAAGCAAACTGTAATCAATTATAACACGGATAAATTTACCACCCCACTATGATGAATTAATAATCTAAAACAAACATACATGTATACAATATTTACACCATTAAACAAAAAGTGGTCCTTCCTCATAAGCGGCCTTTTTGGACCAGACATTTTGGGAAATTGGCCTTTCTTTCTGGACCTATAATCGGCCTTTTTGGACTGGCCTTTTACGCATTCAGCCATTTTTGACCTATACCTAAGATAAGATAGCGATCTAAAAATTTAGTAATCCATACAGTGATAATCGGAAGGGTGTAACTGACGTCACAGGAAGTTGATTATAAGCAAAGATGGCGGCGCCCATAGGTGATCGATACCGACGTGAAAACACAAACTTTAAAAGCATATATCTTGGTAGTGCAAGCTTTTAAAAAAAAGTTAATTACATCAAAATTATACATTACTGTAGTGCTATTTAGTGATATAGTTTAATCTGAGCAAAGCGTATTCCTTTAAAGTAAAATCATTGGATAGAGTTGAAAACGTTTGGATTAATGTCTCTTTATTCCAAATTTTCTTAAGTTTTCTTCTGCAAATTTTAAAAAATGCCTCTGTATGTTAGAAGTTGTCTGCAGGTACATGATAAAATATTGTCTGCTTTAAGATCGTCTGTGAAAGATATGTAATACCTTGAAAAATGATGTTGTAATTCTGTATTATACTTCTTTCATACGGAGCTGAAAACATTGAGAAATTCCTCACCAGGATTAGTTTCAATCTCATTGAGCCAACAGTATTTCAGTTATATCAGGGCAACGAGTTCAACCTAGAGTGTGTATCCTGGCTTTCTTGTACATGTACTCTATACAACTATCTACCAGAATTTTAAGCCCATAAGTGGAAAACAAAATTAATGAGCAAGCGGGGATTCAAATTTGTGGCCCCTGGATTGAGAGCCATAGCTGTTAATGACTGAGCTATTGAGGTTGGACTAGTGTCACTTGAGTATATAATAAAAGATGAGAAAAAAGGTGAATTTCTTTAAGCCTTCCTTTCCTATATGCAGAGATGTTGAGCTGAAATAAATCAGTCTGTAAAGTTTGGGGCTGTCAATCCAGGGATTGTGAGTTTGAATCCCAGCTTGGTCATTTATTCCTTTTGATTAATGACAAGTTAGTGTTTTAATCTTCTACCAAAGGTCTGTAGGAAAGTAGCGAGCGGGGAACAATGCTGTTTGGAGCACAGGTGCAAGAAAGTCGGTAAACACATGATAAGGTGTAAACACATGATAAGGTGTTCTGCTGGCTGTGATTTATCTGAAAAACTGTTGAAAACAGGTTAAACTTCAATCTACTCAGTATGCAGTGACACACTGACAGGCATGCAGCAGACAACTTTTGAAAATACTGTAGCAAATAGAGAATTGCCGCTTGGCAAGGCACATTTCCTAGCCTAGTTCTGGGTTTTTGTGGCGATTGGTTTGACAATCGTCACAATGCTAACAGAAACAACAACAATGAACAATATTTACATAGTCGGTTTTGAAAATTCGGTTGATATTTATTTTCCTTACTGCAAACTAATTTACTCACATCCGTTATAGTTCCATCATACGCGATTAATAATAATTATGTCAGTGCTACTTTGGTAACGGATTGTTACTAATATTCGAGTTTTATCGAGACATTATCTACATAGAGTTAAAATATGTAAATATTATCTTCGTCATGATTTGGCAGATAATAAATATCATTGCGCGTTCTGCCTTGCAAATAATGGGAGATAACTCGGATGATACTCAAATCTGAAAATTCCAAAAGGTTCTATAAATAGCTTGCGTAACTGGTGTTCTTAAATCTCAATATTATAAACGCTTCATTTTGTAGTTGTTTAAATATATGAAAGCGTCTAGATGATAAGACTAGTTTACAAAGGTTTAAAGGACACACGATGTCAGTGTGTACACACATTATATATACACGTCTGCACGTTCTAGAGTCAATTAGCAATCAATGCTGAAAGTGTAGCCTTATTTAGTTTGGAGATCGAGCATTATAATATATGCCTATATTTTTATAAATTGTACAGTTTGGCAAATAGTGAAATTGTGCTTTTTGTGCATGTTTTGTGTTTGTTATTGCACTCAAATTTTTCGAAGCAGTTTAACAACCTCAGAGACATATAAATACACTGTGTTTATGTCTCTGACAACCCTCAATCATGCAATGTGAAGGGACTTAATTAAACAGACCTGTTTAATATCGGACATCATTGAAACAAACACTGTTTGTGGAAGACAGTGGTGCAGAGGTAGAGCGTCGGCCTCTCGTATCAAAGGTCCCTGGTTCGAGTCCCGTGATGAGCTGGTCCTGACTTTGGGATTTTTCCACACAAACGGCGCGAGTACTGGTTAAGTCTCCAGGAAGCAGACATCGAGAGTGATTAATCTAAGCCAAAGGCTTGTTTCGCAATCGATGTAAAATAAATAAGTTTAAACTAAACAAACACCAAACTAATGGATACTGTTTTCTCTCCTTTCTTGATAATTTTGTCATTTCTAAAGTGTACACAATATTTTATCTTAATATGGCCTAGCGACCTGGTGATGAACATGTGATTACCCGAACAATTTAGATTACAAATAGCCATTATAATGAGCTAAAACGGTAGCTAGTCTATCGAGTACCAACTAGATTTTTCATAAATTTGGAATGGCCTAATTTTGAACACATCATGACCAGTTTCAGAACGTAACTAAACAATCACCAAGACAACATTCTGGCAAACTAACATTATTCTACTGTCAAAAGATGTAGGGTTGATACATTCTCAAATTGACCCGCACCAGAGTGCACTATTATTGAAAAGCGCAAGCCCTACACCAATATACTGCTTGTTACTTTGTAGGAATTTCCATACAATCGCCACTACAGTGCCATTGGCACTTTGATTTACACAGGGATAATGAATAAATGTACTGTCACTGTGATATAACGGAAATCATGTTAAAAACCATCTAAAAAAAAAAAAAAAAAAAAATGAAACAAAATTAAGTTCCAGATTTCTAAAATAAAATCTCATGATGTCCTTAATTTGAAGGGTCAACAAGAGCAAATTGTACTGTGGAGAAAACTAGTGCAACATGCGTGGGTGGGTGTGTGTCTTTAAAAGGGAACTTAATCTTTCAATATCCTTGCTGGCCTCCCTTGGACTGTGAAAAGTTATTATTCTTTTATTACTCATAATGAGCAATATTCCTCCTTCTTCCACAATGTTTTGAACCATTCAATGACTAGTCTATTATCCTACGGTTCGGGTTCGAAGACCGGTTTTTGGGACTAAAGGTTTTTTCGGGTATTTTGATATTACTTCCTACAATTATTCTCCATAATAAGATGATGTATCATGCACATCACCCGGCCACCTACTTCCAAGGTCAATGTCACAGTTTGTTTGTCTGTCAGTCTGTCTAATATTTCGTGTCCGGGCTGTATCTTCCACATGCATGAATGGATTTTGATATTACTTCACACAATTATTCTCCATAACAAGATGATGTGTCATGCACATCACCCAGCCAACTGCTCCCAAGGTCAAGTTCACAGTTTGGTCTCAAACAGTGTCCGGGCTGTATCTTTCACATGTTTGAATTAATTTTGATATTACTTCACACACACAATTATTCTCCCTAAGAAGATGATGTGTCATGCACATCATTCAGCCACCTTCTCCCAAGGTCGAGGACACAGTTCAAGGCTCAAACATTATCAGGCTTTTCTGTCGTGTCTTGTCTGTGTCTTCTTCATGCTTGAATGGATTTTGATATTACTTTACTTAATATATCTTATTAGCAAGATGATGTGTCATGCACAATATCCAGTCACTTACTCCCAAGGTCAAGGTCAGACTTGAAGACTTTGGTCTTCAATTTCATGTCTAGAACTTCACACATTTAATCAGGACTATTAGAAGACCATGTATGTCAAGGGGCATAACTCTAAAGTGAGGTTTAACAGAATTATGTGTCTTTTTCAAGTTAAATTTTTTTGTTCGATAGGGGACTTTTGTATTGCTTGCAATACTCCATTTACTTGTTTAACTTATTTTTTAGATATTTTCTAATTTTGCCTATTTTTGGAGATTATATGTATGTTGGAAAGGGTTAAATGATATGAAAGGTATTCACATTGAAAACTAACTACGAAAAGCAAGTAATTTCTATCATTAAATATATTCATACATATTAAGATCAAGAAGAGATGTTTTGTGAGAAAGTATATGGCTAGTCATCAACATTGTCTACTTATGCCACTTTGTTTCCGTAGAACCTTGACAGCAACTTCGGCTAAAGGTATCTCTTTGAGGGTAAATGTTATCTCATTCCCTGATGTAGATGACTTAACACCTGTGCTGTTGATGATCCTGGATAACATTGTTGATAAGGACAAGTTTACTCATAGATATCAATGCCTTCTTTCCCTCAGTATTTTCAATTCCATATAACCCTTTCCCTCATACAACAATTCTGCAGCAGACGTATTTGAACATATTTTGTCAAAACATAAAAAATCTCCATAATTGAATGGATAACCTATGACTAAAAGTGGAAAAGATTGTGGCAAAAGGAGAAATTGCACGTCTTGTGCAATTTCTTCTTTTGTCACTATGTTTTCAAAAAGCCATCTGCTGCAGAGGCGTCCGAAAGCTATTATATGAGGGAAAGGGTTAATGGCTTCTTCTGTTTTTTCAGAATCTGATGTTAAAAGTATCTACTTTGATGTTTTCCAAGAAGACAGGACAAGAAATAGCAAATCAGGTAAACATTTCAATGCATATGCAACAGAAAACATTTAACCCTTTCCCTCATATAGACGCTTTCTGACGCCTCTGCAGCAGACAGCTTTTTGAAAAACATAGTGACAAAAGAAGAAATTGCACAAAACGTGCAATTTCTTCTTTTGCCACAATGTTTTCCTCCTTTTGTCATAAGTTATCCATTCAATTATGGAGATTTTCTATGTTTTGAGAAAATACGTCTGCTGCAGAATTGTCGTATGAGGGAAAGGGTTAAATACATTGTGAACAAAGGATGAATAAGCCAATTCTCCTTTTGACACTTCAATATGTATACTTTGTGTTATAGATATTTTCCATATTTTTGTCTATATGCTTTCATAGTCATCTGCTGCATATGTGTTGTATGTGGAGAAGGGCTAAATAACAGACCTTGGAAACTGCAAGCACTAAAAGTTAAGATAAAAATCTAGACTTTTATCAGAGATTATTTGGGCCCCACTTGGGAGTCCATAAAATGCCAGGGAAAGAGATAAAGCTGTCATACAAAAGAGGTATGGATAGATTGAGTTAACTTCTCTTTGTTTCTCAAAATCTCTCTTGTTACTCATTTACACCCTGTTTTATGATACTCAAAAGAAAACTTTATCTATCTAATTATTCATTTACACCCTATGTTATGATACTCAAAAGAATACAATAGCCCTCTAATAGCTCATTTACACCCAAAGTTATGATACTCAAAAGAATACAGTAGCCCTTTAATAGCTTATTTACACCCTATGTTATGATACTCAAAATATTACAATAGCCCTTTAATAGTCATTTACACCCTATGTTATGATACTCAAAAGAATACAATATCTCTAATAACTCATTTACACCCTATGTTATGATACTCAAAAGAATACAATATCTCTTGTAACTCATTTAAACCCAATGTTATGATACTCAAAAGAATACAGTATCTCTTATAACTCATTTAAACACAATGTTATGATACTCAAAAGAATACAATATCTCTTATAACTTATTTAAACCCAATGTTATGATACTCAAAAGAATACAATATCTCTTATAACTCATTTAAACCCAATGTTATGATACTCAAATAAATACAATATCTCTTATAACTCATTTAAACCCAATGTTATGATACTCAAAAGAATACAAAATCTCTTATAATTCATTTAAACCCAATGTTATGATACTCAAAAGAATGCAATATCTCTTATAACTTATTTAAACCCAATGTTACGATACTCAAAAGAATACAATACCTCTTATAACTCATTTAAACCCAATGTAATGGTACTCAAAAGAATACATTATCTCTTATAACACATTTAAACCCAATGTTATGATACTCAAAAGAATACAGTATCTCTTATAACTCATTTAAACCTAATGTTATGATACTCAAAAGAATACAGTATCTCTTATAACTCATTTAAACCCAATGTTATGATACTCAAAAGAATGCAATATCTCTTATTATAACTTATTTAAACCCAATGTTACAATACAAGAATACTATATCTCTTATAACTCATTTAAACCCAATGTTATGATACTCAAAAGAATACAGTATCTCTTATAACTCATTTAAATCCAATGTAATGGTACTCAAAAGAATACAATATCTCTTATAACTCATTTAAACCCAATGTTATGATACTCAAAAGAATACAATATCTCTTATAACTTATTTAAACCCAATGTTATGATACTCAAAAGAATACAATATCTCTTATAACTCATTTAAACCCAATGTTATGATACTCAAAAGAATACAATATCTCTTATAACTCATTTAAACCCAATGTTATGATGCTCAAAAGAATACAATATCTCTTATAACTCATTTAAACCCAATGTTATGGTACTCAAAAAAATACAATATCTCTTATAACTCATTAATTTCTCTTTTGAACCCTTTGTGTTGATAATCTTCTGCTGCAAAGTTGTTTGAAAATGGACAGGGTTAGGTATGCTTTACCTATGATGGGAACATTTCTGGTTTATCTGTGATGTTTTGAAAATTTACTGCTACTAGAGACCTAAATAGAATGTATATATATATATATATATATATGTCTCTGCTGCTACCAATGAGTCAGGGAGTATATATCAGCAGACATTGGACTATAGCAGACATAGAAGATACCCAAGCATGACAATCAGGGCTTTATAGGTTTAAACATTATACAAAATCATAATATCATAGACATCACAGTTTTATAAACTTGTGAATAAGAAGGGGGAAAAAAATGTTGGAAGTAATTAAATCTAGTAGTAACCTTTTTCATTATTCAAAAAATCTCAAGCAGTCACCTTTGGAATAACTTGGAAAAATTGCTATAAGTACATGTACATGAATTATTTAATAGAATTGAAAGCATGAACAATTTCTCCTTTTACTTCAATGATTGCTAAAGTTATCTTCATTATGCATGTGGGAAAAGGGTTAACTCAATGATAAAACAGTTTATTGTTTTCAAAATGGTGCTAATTTGTCATTTTTTCCACAGAGACTGCATCAGAATTATGAAATGAGAGAGACAGATTGGTTGATTTATTGGATCAAGTTTCCTTTTAAGGTATTTCCCTAGTTGGTCATATATCAAAGTTTGCAGTCAGTGCCCCGTGTAACACTATTTTACAATGACTTTGAAATCCTCACATGCTGTAGTTTATAGATATCAGCTAGGCCATATGAAATATGGTTCATAAATGAAACACTAAAATTGGTTTGACCATTTTTTGTGAAGCAATTTATAAAGATCGATCAATTACGACTGAACATGTTAACTTGTTGGCAAGAGAAGACGCTGGTAACACCACAAAATTCTGTACAGGCTGATCTGATGCTCTACTGAGAGTCAATTCCATTTGATATGATTTCTCATGGAGCAGTTCATATATATATTCCCCCAGATTTCATCCTCCAAGGTTATTGTGATCTAAGGGCTTTATGATGGGTATTTATATGAAAAATTATGCCATTTTTGTTTGGCAAACATCCTTAACATTAAATTCCAACACAGTTTAACCCTTTCCCACATGCAGATGCATTTTGACATAATTGCAGTAAAAGATTACTGGAAACCTTGTGGCTGAGGGGGATATTGCTTATAATAACATTTTCCATATTGTTGCCTACATGTAGATGTTTTCGATGCCGTGTGCTGCATATATATATACTGTATGTGGGAAAAGCTTAAAACGCATTCTTAATACTTAACCCTTTCCCTCATATAGACGCTTTCTGACGCCTCTGCAGCATACAGCTTTTTGAAAACATAGTGACAAAAGCAGAAATTGCACAAAACTTGCAATTTCTCCTTTTGTCACAATGTTTTCCACTTTTTGTCATAGGTTATCCATTCAATTATGGAGATTTCCTATGTTTTGACAAAATACGTTCAAAGTCGTCTGCTGCAGAATTGTTGTATGAGGGAAAGGGTTAAACCTTTTTTCCAAACACAAATAAATCTTTGGTAACTTACCCAGGAGATGCCATGTTATAACTGAAAAACTGTTGATAGTGGCATAAAACACCAAAACAATCCATCAACCAGTTGATCTAACTAATACCTGAAAACACAAATACCTGAAGGTTGCTTTCCTGTTAACCTAGCACCTAAGGGGGCTATATGCCGGTAATTCTAAATTTTGGGATGATTGCTGCGGATTGTAAAGTTCCTGTAAAAGTGCACCTACTATAACATCCTAATGTGTGGACGTCTAGATTTCTTGAAACTAGTAATCAGTATATCGAGGGCTTGGCGTGAAACGGTTGTAACTAAAAACCTATTTTGAAAACCCTGGTTTAGGGGCAATTTTGACCCCTTTGTAAACAATGCAAATTTAGGTGCCATTGCTCAGAACGAGCAATGGCACCTAAATTTGCATTGTTTACCAAGAAAAATGATTTAACGCTTATAAAGACTTTATGGCGAGGTGATTAACCTTGGTAAAAAAATACCAATTTTAGTTACAGCCGTTTCATGCCAAGCCTTCGATATCAGCATTAGGTTGGTGTAACTTCTCTCACTACAAGAACTCATCTTTTGACATTTCTGCTGCAGACAACCTTTTGAAGATATATGCTTGTACTCTTCCTAAAATTATCACAAAGAGTAGACAGGCCCCTTCGTATGTAAAGCTATCCTTTCCTCTTTTTTTTTAAGTGGAGCTAAAAATATGGTTTGATTGGTCACTTATGATCTGTCTTATCTCTTTCCCACCTAAGACGCATCTTTTGAAAACAATGGTGCAAAAGGAGAAATTGCTCCCTTTGAGCATGTTCTGCTTTTGCCCCCGCAATTTCAAAAGTTGACTGCTGCAGATGCGTCCAAATGTGTCTTCAAGTGGGAAAAGGTTGAAAAACCTGTCTTACCGAAACATTTATGCAAATAGATATTTATCAATTAAATTATTATTATGAGAAATAAAGTATGCTTTTTTAACAACGAATTTCAAAATGGTGTAGTTATATTTAATTGTTTCTCTAAATCTCTACTACAAACAGGAACATAATATTATTATGGAAGTAAATGCTGTGTATCTGCAAGTATGGGTAACAAGGAATATTTCAAAAGCTTCAACAAACATCTGATTTTGTCTGTAGGAAGAAAAGAGCATGAGAGGAATATGTTCATTTCTGCCCACAGTTTAATGAAAATGGACACCGTCAATGGGTAATCTGTGTCCATCAAGAGAGGCTTCCCGGTAATTACATGTGATTAACTCCACTAAACTGTCATCATGTCTATCTAATTGATATATTGAATGATTAGAGCGAGGAATCTCAATGTTCGGACCAAGTGATGTCTGGGAACTGTTTCAGAGAAGACTGGATTCTTGACTTATTATTATACAATTTTTGTTATCCATTTATCTGATACAGCGACTTTCTAGCAAATGACTTTTGAAAACATTGCGGAAGAGGGGGTGGAAAAGACAAATTATTCAAAATGACAGCTTGGCCAACATTCTTTCTGATGATTGAAAACAGTAATTGTGACCAGTATCTTTTGCCTTGGACTAAAAGTTAGATGCTTGGGGAAAATGAAGTAAGCGCAAGAGGGTCATACCAAAGTTTTTTAAAAATTGTAGTACTGGCTTCTCTTCCTGTTGCTAAGAGTTGCCATGATAACATTCTGACTGATGTGCTGATGTCAGAATATATTTATGAGTAGTACTGATGATGTATCTTGATTGAACTACTGTTTAAAGTTGTGTAAGACAACATTTTAACAAACAAACCTGTGCACTAATGCCTTGGTTTGATTTATTTTTAATTAACATGCCTTTTTTCAACAGCATTTCAGTTATATTTCTGAATGACTAACCAGCACAAGGTTAGGAAACCATCAAATAATTTTGTAGAAATGTTCCTTGGGTGACCCTTTATTAGATTCCTTCAAGAAATGTTGATTGGGCGAAAAACATGGCCGCCAGGGGGCGGGGCTATTTTGCCTTATATAGCTATAGTGAAAACTTAAAAAATCTTCTTCTCCAAAAGTGTTCAGCAGATTTTCAAATAATTTTGTAGAAATGTTCCATGGGTGACCCTCTATCAGATTCCTTCAAGCCATGTTGATTGGTAAAAAAACATGGCCGTCACAGGGCGGGGCTATTTTTCCTATATGGCTAAAGAGAAAACTTAAAAAATCTTCTCCTCCAAAAGTGTCAGGCCGATTTTCAAATAATTTTGTAGAAATGTTCCTTGGGTGACCCTTTATTAAATTCCATAAAGAAATGTTGATTGGTTGAAAAACATGGCCGCCAGGGTGGCGGGGCTATTTTGCCTTATATAGCTATAGTGAAAACTTAAAAAATCTTCTTCTCCGAAAGTGTTCAGCCGATTTTAAAATAATTTTTTTGTAGAAATGTTCATTGGGTGACCCTCTTTCAGATTCCTTCAAGCCATGTTGATTGGTCGAAAAACATGGCCGCCAGAGGGCGGGGCTATTTTGCCTTATATGACCATAGTGAAAACTTTAAAAATCTTCTCCTCCGAAAGTGTTTGGCTGATATTCAAATAATTTTGTAGAAATGTTCCTAGGCTTACCCTCTATCAGATTCCTTCAAGCCATGTTGATTGGTTGAAAAATATGGCTGCCAGGGGGTGGGGCTACTTTGCCTTATATGGCTATAGTGAAAACTTAAAATATCCTCTCCTCCGAAAGTGTCTGGCCGATTTTCAAATAATTTTGCAGAAACATTCCTTGGGTGACACTCTACAAGATTCCTTTAAGCCATGGTGGTTGGTAAAAAAAATAGCCACCAGGGGGCAGGGGCTGTTTGGAGATTTTATTTTTACCTTATGGCTGTGGAGCGATACTGGCCCTCTTGGGCCTCTTGTGGTTTTTTTTCCTGAAATAACTGAAATGGTGTTGAAAGAGGCATTTTACTTGAGTCTGTGCTGAAATAACTGAAATGGTGTTGAAAGAGGCATTTTACTTGAGTCTGTCCTGAAATAACTGAAATGGTGTTGAAAGAGGCATTTTACTTGAGTCTGTCCTGAAATAACTGAAATGGTGTTGAAAGAGGCATTTTACTTGAGTCTGTCCTGAAATAACTGAAATGGTGTTGAAAGAGGCATTTTACTCAAGTTTGTCCTGAAATGAGTGAAATGTGAGGCATTTAACTTGAGTCTGTCCTGAAATGGTGTTGAAAGAGGCATTTAACTCGAGTTTGTCCTGAAATAAATTGCTCAAAACAAGCAATATCTCCTTTTGCAACAATGTTTTTCACTTTTAGTCATAGGTTATCCATTCAATTATAGAGATTTTCTATTTTTTGACAAAATATTTTTAAAGTCGTCTGCTGCAGAATTGTCGTATGAGGGAAAGGGATAACTGAAATGTTGTTGAAAGAGGCATATAACACCAGTCAACTACATGTTACTATCAATTCTTTATTCTAGGTAACCTGAACTGGACAATGAGATCGAACAGCTTTTGGCAAAGAAGGTAATTACATATCTCTCTTCATCAGACTATTGGTAATGTCATTGGTTATCAAAATGTAGGCTTTAACCTTTTCCCTCATACGACAATTCTGCAGCTGACGACTTTGAACATATTTTTTCAAAATATAGAAAATCTCTAAAATTGAATGGATAACCTATGACGAAAAGTGAAAAACATTGTGTCAAAAGGAGAAATTGCTTGTTTTGAGCAATTTCTTCTTTTGTCACTATGTTTTCAAAAAGCCGTCTGCTGCAGAGGCGTCAGAAAGCGTCTTTATGAGGGAAAGGGTTAACCTTTTTCCATGAGAAGATGCTTTCCGACACATTTACAATGGAACACTTTTTTAGCTTGACTATTCGAAGAATATGAGAGCTTTACTACTCGCCCCAGCGTCGGCGTCGGCGTCCGGTTAAAGTTTTAGGGCAAGTTGGGATTTTCATTCATAAGTATTTGTGCTAGGGCTTTCATATTTGGAATATAGTTACATCTTATACCTTTCTTCACGTTGAATGCTAAAGATGCTGAGTGTGACCTTCCTTTTGGGAAAAAAAACATGATTTTCGGGGGTTAAAGTTTTAGGGCAAGTTGGATTTTATTTTTTTTATTCTTTTTTTCTCAATAAGTACTTGTGCTAGGGCTTTCATATTTGGAATATAATTACATCTAATACCTTTCTTTATATTGTATGCTGAAGATTCTGAGTTTTAGCTTCTTTTTGGGGTAAAAGACATGATTTTGGGTGGTTAAAGTTTTAGGGCAAGTTGGCATTTTCATTTAATTTTTTAATTTTTCTTTATAAGAATTTGTGCTAGAGCTTTAATATTTAGAATATAGTTACATCTTATACCTTTCTTCACATTGAATGCTGAAGATGCTGAGTGTGACCTTCTTTTTGGGGTAAAAAACATGATTTTCGGTGGTTAAAGTTTTGGGGCAAGTAGGATTTTATTTTATTTTTAGCTTTTTCTGAATAAGTACTTGTGCTAGGGCTTTCATATTTGGAAAATAATTACATTTAATACATTTCTTCATATTATATGCTGAAGATGCTGAGTGTGACCTTCTGTTTGCGGTAAAACACATGCTTTTGGGTGGTTAAAGTTTTAGGGCAAGTTGGCTTTTTCATTTAATTTTCTAATTTTTCTAAGTAAGTACTTGTGTTAGGGCTTCCATATTTGGAATATAATTACATGTAATACCTTTCTTCACATTGTATGTTGAAGATGCTGAGTGTGACTTTTAGTGGGTAAAAAACTTTAGATAAATTCTTAATTTTTGGTTACATTTCTTTCTAATTGTGATCATTTATTTATCAAATATAATTCTAATAATATAATATACATATCAAACGGGTTTTGCATGGTGTCAAACATTAGGAAAACCTTTTTTTAAGGTTTTGCTAATTTTGGACTCAGTCAGTTTTAACATTTGTGTTTAGCTCAACGTTAAAGTTACATCATTCAAATCACTTCATACTTCACATATTTGTTAAGGACCATTGTACAATTAGGTTAGATAACTCCATTGTATCCTAAATATGGAGTAATGGCCCTTGATTGACTTAGGAAATTTTATTTTTAAATTATATTTAAATGTATGTATATCTATTCAGTTGCTTTTACATATAGAGTATATAATATGATTTAATAGTACTTAAGTGCAATATAATGAAATAGTGCTTTATGTGAATAAGCGGCATGTAGTCGAGCGCGCTGTCCTCCGACAGCCCTTGTTTAAAACATTGTGTGAAAAAAGAGGAAATCGTTCATAATGAGTAATTTATCCATTTGCCAAAATGTTTCTCAAATTAATTTAATTATTATACTTTCATTGTAAGAGATTTCCTATATTTCTGCCTAGATATTTTTAAAATTGTCTGCTGCAGATTTGATGTATGTGGGAAAGGGTTAAGTTTCCAAGACTTGACCTTCCTGTTGAAGATTCAGCAAATTTTTAGAACTATTTAGTTCACTTGAGCGCAAGGTGATTGCCCTTTGTTTGGCGTCTGTCATCCATCGGTTGTATGATCAAAATCAGCAATTTGATTATGGATACATAATTGGGCACAGTTTTCAATCAATCTTCTAGGCCAAGTTCAGTTTCAGTGAGACGATTCTTTTGAAGACCCACACCATAGGGTTGGAGGGTCAGAGAAGGATTTTAGAGGATGTAAAATGCCCCCTAGCTCCCAGCCATCATACTGTCATTGACTTATTGGCATGCGACACATTTCATTTTTCTTTGAACACTCCTCTGAAATTCGGCATTACAAATCTATTGTCTGTAATTTCTTTTCACCCAAACATAAAGATGAAAATATTGATTGTAAAGATGTCGAATGTAGACGGTTATGGTTTTCGAAGAAATATTGCATGACAATTTTTACCATCATAATGTGGATAAAAAGTCGACATAGTGTTGTTTCTTGCACGAAGACGTTCTGAGAGAGTTAGAAAATGACAATAAATAGCACATTTATCAAAGCAATTTATCAGGGAATATTGAGCATTTATAAACTCATCTCATGGACTTAAAACCCTTTCCAACATATGACAAATCTGCAGCCGGCAATTTAAAAATATTCAACAAAAGTACGAAAAGTTTCTTTATCTTACTGTATAATTATTGAATAGTCTAAAACAATGTATTAAAAAGAGAAATTGCTTATGATGAGCAATTTCCCCTTTTGCCGCAATGTTTTCAAAAGTAGTCTACTGCAGATGCATCAAAATGTGTCTTTATGTGGGAAAGGGTTCTATCCATTGATATATACCAGCCCAGGCAAAAGAAAATATAAAGTCGTGTTTAAGTGGGCTTTATTTTCATAACTTGAAATCAACAGCAGCTTTGCTGTAGGATTGGCATTCTAATGTTTGCTGTCTTTGCGCACAGACGAATTCCTACTATGCGTTGATCAATTCTTCACCAGAAGATCGCATGATGGTTCATTGACCCCACAGTGAACAATACAAATCCTGATCAGACTGCATAATGCTAAGACTGCTCTCCGTCTCCACTGATGGCAAATGTCCAATGGCCAATTTTCATTTGTTGAAAACTGATATCTCACTAATTAACCCTTTCCTACATGCAGAAGTGTTTGGATACATCTGCAGTAGACGACTCATGAAAACATTGTGGCTTAATTACAAATTGCACATCACAAGCGATTTATCCTTTTGTCATAAGGTTTTTAATTATTCCATTATCATATTTTTTTCGAAATGTTTGCCTAAGTGTTTTCAAAGTTGTCTGGTGCAGATATGGTTGTATGTGGAAAAGTGTTAACCTCATATAGACACTTTCTGACGCCTCTGCAGCAGACAGCTTTTTGAAAAATAGTGACAAAAGAAGAAATTGCACAAAACGTGCAATTTCTCCTTTTGCCACAATGTTTTCCACTTTTTATCATAGGTTATCCATTCAATTATGGAGATTTTCTATGTTTTGTCAAAATACGTTCAAAGCCGTCTGCTGCAGAATTGTCGTATGAGGGAAAGGGTTAAAGCTTAATATGATGGTCATTGCAAACACTACTGTATCTGATCAGCGTCATGAAGTTGTCTAATACATATATATTATGTATAATTATGCTGATCACTTCTAAACTGTTAATCTTATTCTAAAATTTGCCTCTGCAGCAGACAGCTTTTTGAAAACATAGTGACAAAAGAAGAAATTGCACAAAACGTGCAATTTCTCCTTTTGCCACAATGTTTTCCACTTTTTGTCATAGGTTATCTATTCAATTATGGAGATTTTCTATGTTTTGTCAAAATACGTGCAAAGCCGTCTGCTGCAGAATTGTCGTATGAGGGAAAGGGTTAAAGCTTAATATGATGGTCATTGCAAACACTACTGTATCTGATCAGCGTCATGAAGTTGTCTAATACATATATATTATGTATAAATATGCTGATCACTTCTAAACTGTTAATCTTATTCTAAAATTTGCCTCTGCAGCAGACAGCTTTTTGAAAACATAGTGACAAAAGAAGAAATTGCACAAAACGTGCAATTTCTCCTTTTGCCACAATGTTTTCCACTTTTTGTCATAGGTTATCCATTCAATTAAGGAGATTTTCTATGTTTTGTCAAAATACGTGCAAAGCCGTCTGCTGCAGAATTGTCGTATGAGGGAAAGGGTTAAAGCTTAATATGATGGTCATTGCAAACACTACTGTATCTGATCAGCGTCATGAAGTTGTCTAATACATATATATATTATGTATAATTATGCTGATCACTTCTAAACTGTTAATCTTATTCTAAAATTTGCACTTTCAATTCTTCCATCCATTCATCGGTTTAGACCTGCTCTTTCTAACCGTTTCCCACATACAACAAATCTATAGCAGACGACTTTGAGAATATTTAGACAAGAGTATGAAATATCTCTACAAATGAAAGTATTACTACTGAAAGAAGTTGAAAACAGTGTGGCTAAAGGAGAAATTGCTCAAAAAGAGCAATTTCTCCTTTTGACACAATGTTTTCAACTCTATTCAATAAGAATGTCTTCATTAAGGGAGATTTTCCATATTATTGTTGGAATGTTTTCGAAGTCGTCTGCTGCAGACTTGTTGTATGTGGGAGAGGGTTAAAACAATATTGAAAAATGACATTTAATTCAAAACATATGTCTATATATATAACCCTTTCCCTCATACAACAATTCTGCAGCAGACGACTGAACATATTTTGTCAAAAATAAAAAAATCTCTATAATTGAATGGATAACCTGTGACTAAAAGTGAAAAAATATTGTGGCAAAAGGAGAAATTGCTTGTTTTGAGCAATTTCTTCTTTTGTCACTATGTTTTCAAAAAGCTGTCTGTTGCAGATGCGTCAGAAAGCGTCTATATGAGGGAAAAGGTTAAACAAAATGCAGACTTTGATACAAAGCTCGCAATGACAATAATGGAAACTTTATTTATTTGACATTTACTGATGCATGTTTACGAACATCTTTAATCCTTTAGAATCTCATCATGAAACTTGTGTGACATAAAAAGGAGTAGACAATTTTAATACAGTTTTGTTGCTTTTATAACACATCAAATTCTTGATCACGCAATAGGTTTGATAAGATAACTTGGTAACCCTTAACTCATACAACAATTCTGCAGCAGACGACTTTGAACATATTTTGTCAAAAAGTAGAAAATCTCTATAATTGAATGGATAACCTATGACTAAAAGTGGAAAACATTGTGTCAAATGGAGAAATTGCCCGTTCTGAGCAATTTCTTCTTTTGTCACTATGTTTTCAAAAAGCCGTCTGCTGCAGAGGCGTCAGAAAGCGTCTATATGAGGGAAAGGGGTAAACAGATATGCTGCAGAGAAGTTCATCTATTTTAATCAAGATAACTTTGAAAATATCTATATATGCAAAGATATAAACAATTTCAATAAGTGAATCAAAAACATGTGGGCTTTTGAGCAATTCCTCCTTTTGCCACAATGTTGACAAAAGTTGTTTGCTATAGATTCAAACTGTAAATTTTTGAAAATTATGAAAACAAACCAAAATGAATGATGTATCTAAACAACATCTTTGAAAAATGAGGAAGTTGCTATTTATTTTGTTAGCTTATCTGTGAAAAAAATGCTAACTGTGAGCTTTTATGATAACCCTGTCAAGCACTCATTGCTGTGCCTCATGTGACATAGTCAGCAATTTTTTTAAACGTAATCTCTCAAACCACTGAGCTCATTTCAAGAACAATTCACAGAAATGTTCCTTTTATGAACCTCTTTAAAATTGTTCAAAGAATTAAATTTTATTTAAAAATCTGGTTGTTGCTGAATCAGAAAGGGTGGGGGGAAAAAAAATCAACTTTGAAATTCTTCTCTGAAACTAGGGGTCCAATTCTAAAATAAATTGACAGAATTGTTCCTTTAGTAACACTCTACAAAATTTATTCAAGACATGTTGATTGATTGAAAAACACTGCCATCAGCCAGCATCAAAAAGGGGTAAAATGACAAAACTTTAAATGCACTTGTTCTATACAAATTGGTTTAAAACCTTTACTAGAAAATGCCCACGTTGTTAACATTTCTGACATCAGAAATCAAAATGACGTCATCAACATCGTGACAGACGTTAGTGGTTTTTTTTACCTGATGTATGGTTTACATGTCTTCAAAACTGTACATACAGGACGTTATTTTTTATAAGCATTTATATTTAAAACAACTGAAAATGGACCGAGATGACATCGGTGATATTACTATAGAAACCACATTTCATTCCACACAGATGAAACAGATCTATAAATTTCTATTGACATTCAGAATTCGGAGATTTATGGTTCATTTTAATGGAAATTGAGTAAAAGATGAGATATAGAGAGAGCACTTCATCGCAAACTTTTTGATCACCCCGCGTACATGCATCTTGGAAAGATGGTTATCACATACCAATATAAGATCACTCTGACCTCAACCTTTTTTAGCTTGTCTGTTTTTTCTAAGAAAAAAAGTATGGGTATTGTGAAACAATCAGACGAGCGTTGGCATTTTGCTTGCGGCGCTCTTTTTACCAACTTACCTTAAAATCCTGTATTGGCAATACCTCATGTGCATATATCTTCGGGAAACAATGTGTCACAAACCAGAATTGGGCGGCCATTATATCTACTGAAATTGTTCAAACCTTTCTGCTCCATTACACAAGATGCCACCAATGCTTAAAATAGGTGATTGATACAGAACCATCATCAACCTCTTGTACTGTCAGTTGTTCCCCAAATCTACTAGGTAATCTAGGAGACCTTGGATAAATGTTAAAGCTGTTGAAAGTAGAGTAAAACAAACAAATAAATGTTAGTGTTGACCATTTACCTGATATGACCTTTTCAGAGTTGTCTGCTTTTAAAACATCAAGAGAGAAAAAAACAGAATTTCAAAAAAATGTAGACATTTTGCTCCCTTTTCGATGAGCATTTTCAGTTAACAGCATTTCTTATTATCTCAGTCTTCCAAGCAGCTGATTCTAATAATGTCCAGGTCAAATCTTTTCCTTACAAATATTCAGAAAATGATAAATATCTCTAGATTTTGTGACAGCTGCCTTAATAGAGTGACACATAGGGACCTTTTATCCATCTGTTTGTCTATCAACACAGCTATCTGTCTGTTTGTCTGTCTGTCTGTCAGTCTTCCACGCCCCCTAATAATAACTGGCAGGTGACACATGTGTTCAGTGGAATTGGGTTTTTAATTTTCTGTTTCGTAATCTTGTCCTACCTACAGGCACATTTTGATACAGCTGCAGCATATAACTTTTTCAATGTAGTCTTCTGCAGATTTGTTGTATGTCGGAGAGGGTTGATGTTTCAATGTTTCTTTATTACATAAAGCCCTCGATCTCTGGGAGTGTCAAAATTCCAGAAAATAAATATCATATGACACTACTAGTTTGGTTTCCAGTATTACGCTAATGTCTTTGCTACAAAGCGAAAACCAAATTATGAAAATGACGTCACATCAGCGTTTTGACGATATAACGTTTGTCACTTTAGCGCAATTTCATGAACATTTTTTGAAATACGCCTCATAGATCACTTTATGTGATAAATAGAATATCTCATTGGTGTTTATTATGTCTCCCCCTGTATACAGGGGAGATATATTGTTTTTGTCCTCGGCGTCTGTCTGTCTGTCTGTCCTTCTGTCTGTCCGAAATCGTGTCCGCTCCATATCTCCAAGACGGCTTGAAGGATTTTCATGAAACTTGGCTCACATGTTCACCTCATCAAGGCGACGTGCAGAACCCGCGTCTCCACAATATAGGGTCAAGGTCAAGGTCACGCTTGAAGGTCAAAGGTTTGAGGCTTTATTTCGTGTCCGCTCCATATCTCCCAGACGGCTTGAAGGATTTTCATGAAACTTGGGTCACATGTTCACCTCATCAAGGCGACGTGCAGAACCCGCGTCTCGACAATATAGGGTCAAGGTCAAGGTCACACTTGAAGGTCAAAGGTTTGAGGCTTTATTTCGTGTCCGCTCCATATCTCCCAGACGGCTTGAAGGATTTTCATGAAACTTGGGTCACATGTTCACCTCATCAAGGCGACGTGCAGAACCTGCGTCTCGACAATATAGGGTCAAGGTCAAGGTCACGCTTGAATGTCAAAGGTTTGAGGCTTTATTTCGTGTCCGCTCCATATCTCCCAGACGGCTTGAAGGATTTTCATGAAACTTGGGTCACATGTTTACCTCATCAAGGCGACGTGCAGAACCCGCGTCTCGACAATATAGGGTCAATGTCAAGGTCACGCTTGAAGGTCAAAGGTTTGAGGCTTTATTTCGTGTCCGCTCCATATCTGTCCCAAATTTATAGGTTGGAATGTTTTGAGAGATTTTGACAGATATTTGAGGGGAGACATCTGTTTTTTGCAAAAACAATTCTAGTTTGTTATTGCTTTTAATAAACATTTTTTGAAATACGCCTCATAGATCACTTTATGTGATAAATAGAATATCTCATTGGTGTTTATTTGTTATTGCTTTTAATAAACTCGCTGAGTATGACACTCTCTCCAAGCGGAATATCATCTGAGTTAACCCTTTCCCTAATACGACAATTCTGCAGCAGACGACTTTGAACTTATTTTGTCAAATAATGGAAAATCTCTATAATTGAATGGATAACCTATGACTAAAAGTGGAAAACATTGTGGCAAAAGGAGAAATTGCACGTTTTGTGCAATTTCTTCTTTTGTTACTATATTTTAAAGCGTCTATATGAGGGAAAGGGTTAACTCGTTAATTAAAAGTGATAATAAATAAACACTCATGTAAACACTCATGAAATATCCTCTATTTTGTATTACAATGATAAAAAGTTAAGGTAAGATATATCTATTTGTGAGGAATACTTAATGAGCTGATGATGTTTCAAGCACAGAAAAGTTTAAAACCTATAAAATTGATTAAATTTGGGTGTACCGTGGGGGTCTGCCAGTTTTCATCTGTGGATGATTAGCACTTGTTCATGCTATCTTGTTTTATCTTTTCACCCTTTCCCACTTGCAGACGAATTTTGATGCAGCTGCAGCAGATGACTTTTGAAAACAGTGTGTCAAAAAGAGAAATGGCTCATAACGAGCAATTTCCCCATTTGTCATAATATTTACAACTCTATTTAATGATTGTGATTTCATTATACCCCCGCAAACGTAGTTTGAAGGGGGTATACTGGAATCAGCCTGTCGGTCATCCGGTTGGTCGGTTGGTCCGTCGGTCGGTCTGTCCACAAAATCTGTTCCGTTGTACTCCTCCTTAAGTTTCTACCTGATTGACTTGATACTTGGCATAAATGTTAATCAGGAGTAGTAGATGTGCAAAACGCAAATTTCATGTCCCTGTGACCTTCACCTTGACCTCTGATTTTGAAATAGGATTTTTTTTTTGTTAAAATCTAATCTGTTGTACTCCTCCTTCAGTTTCAACCTGATTTACTTCATACTTGGCATAAATGTTAATCAGGAGTAGTAGATGTGCAAGACGCAAATTTCATGTCCCTGTGACCTTCACCTCTGACCTTGAAATAGGATTTTTTTTTCTTAAAATCTAATCAGGTGCATCATGTCATTCCAACATACTACAGTGACCACTTGATTGTGTGTGGTGCTGTTCCCTTCAAGAAGCTGTGCTAGTGTCAAGAGGTAGAACATGATATTATATTACATTATAGCTACTGTAAACTACCTAGATTACGTAAGTATTTTATATTCCCTTATATTCGCAAGCTGATCTCCTCGCGATATTAATACCTTGCGAAAATATATCGATCAGAAGTGAAATTTAAACTTCTGCTACTTATTCTCAAAATTAAAATATCAAAATATCAAAATCATGATAAATATCGAAAATAGGTCTGAATTTACAGTAGTTTACAGTAAAAACCTTGTTACTCTTTGAATAAAGAATGTGGTTCATTTTCTTCTTGTTTGTTTGTTTTCTGAAACTAGAAAACTAAATAAAAACTTATTTCATGAGGAAATAGTACTTTATGCGGATTGTATTTTATGCATTAGAAAATGTTCTTGACAAAATTTCTTTAAAATTAGATTTGTATATTGCTTTTTGATATCATCTTAGTATTTCTTTTTGATACTGATATTCAAATTGTCTGAGTCAAAGATAATACTGTGAGATATAATATGTTTCAGGTGTTGGGGCGGGGTATTAATCACCTTTAGCGATAGTTCTAGTTTTTTCTCATTTTTAGCTCCACGCTTATGTCATGGGGAATTGTCCGTGCGTCTGTGCGTGCGTTAACTTTTTCCTTTAAACAACTTCTTCTCCCTAACCACTTGGCCAATTTGGTTGAAACTTCATAGGAAGCATCCTCTCAATGTCTTCTCTTAAATTCCTTCATTTTTAGCTCACCTATGCACGAAGTGCAAGGTGAGCTTTCGTGATCACTGAGCGTCCGTCGTCGTCGTCGTCTGTCAGTCCGTCCGTCCGTCCGTCCGTCCGTCTGTTAACAATTTCCTACAAATGACATTTTCTACTAAACCAATAGACAGATTTCAAAATAACTTCACAGGAATGGTCCTTAGGTGCTCCCCTTTCAAAGTTGTTCAAAGAATTTAATTCCAAGTAGAACTTTGGCTGTTGCGGCATCAGAAAAGGGGAAAATTGCCAAATCTTAAAAAATCTTCTTGTCCAAATGTGCTGGCCCGATTTGAAAATTATTTTGCGCAAATGTTCCTTAGGGCACCCTCTACCAAGATTGTTCAAATATTTCCGATCCGTTGAAAAACATGGCCGCAAGGGGGCGGGGCTTGTTTTCCTTATATGTGCATTGTTAAAACTTTAAAAAATCTTCTTGTTCAAAAGTACTGGCCAGATTTCAAAATAATTTCACAGAAATGGTCCTTAGGTGGTCCCCTTTCAAAGTTGTTCAAAGAATTACATTCCAAGTAGAACTTTGGTTGCTGCAGCCTCAGAAAAGGGGAAAATTGCCAAATCTTAAAAAATCTTCTTGTTCATAAGTGTTGGCCCGATTTAAAAATAATTTTGCACAAATGTTCCTTGGGGCACCCCCTACCAAGCTTGTTCAAATATTTCCGATCCGTTGAAAAACATGGCCGCAAGGGGGTGGGGCTTGTTTTCCTTATATGTGCATTGTTAAAACTTTAAAAAATCTTCTTGTCCAAAAGTACTGGCCAGATTTCAAAATAACTTCACAGAAATGGTCCTAAGGTGGTCCCCTTTCAATGTTGTTCAAAGAATTTAATTCCAAGTAGAACTTTGGTTGCTGCGGCATTAGAAAAGGGGAAAATTGCCAAATCTTAAAAAAACTTCTTGTCCAAAAGTGCTGGCCCGATTTAAAAATTATTTTGCACAAAATTTATGTTCCTAAGGGCACCCTCTATGAAGATTGTTTAATTATTTCCGATCCGTTGAAAAACATGGCCGCAACGGGGCGGGGCTTGTCCTAATATGTATAGAGTAAAATCTTTGAAAACTATTGGAAGTTCTATTAAATCAGGTGAGCGATATAGGGCCATCATGGCCCTCTTGTTTGTTTATCCATCCATAATTCTGGTTTCCATGGCAACCAAAAGAAAAAAATAGTGAAAACTTAAAAAATCTTCTTCTCCAGATTCCTTCAAGAACTGTTGATTGGGCGAAAAACATGGCCGCAAGGGGGCGGGGCTATTTTGCCTTATATAGCTATAGTGAAAACTTAAAAAATCTTCTTCTCCAAAAGTGTTAAGCCGATTTTCAAATAATTTTGTAGATATGTTTATTGGGTGACCCTCTATCAGATTCCTTCAAGCCATGTTGATTGGTAAAAAAACCATGGCCACCAGAGGGCGGGGCTATTTTGCCTATATGGCTATAGTGAAAACTTAAAAAATCTTCTCCGAAAGTATCCAGCCGATTTTCAAATAATTTTGTAGAAATGTTCATTTGGTGACCCTCTATCAGATTCCTTCAAGCCATGTTGATTGTTAAAAAAAACATAGCCGCTAGGGGGCGGGGCTATTTTGCCTTATATAGCTATAGTGAAAACTTAAAAAATCTTCTTAACCGAAAGTGTTAAGCCGATTTTCAAATAATTTTGTAGAGATGTTCCTTGGCTGACCATGTTGATTGGTTGAAAAATATGGCTACCAGGGGGTGGGGCTATTTTGCCTTATATGGCTTTAGTGAAAACTTAAAATATCCTCTCCTCCGAAAGTGTCGGGCAATTTTCAAATAATTTTGAAGAAACATTCCTTGGGTGACACTCTACACGATTCCTTTAAGGCATGGTGGTTGGTAAAAAACATGGCCACCAGGGGGCAGGGCTGTTTGGAGATTTGATTTTTGCCTTATGGCCATGGAGCGATACTGGCCCTCTTGGGCCTCTTGTTAGCTCCACTATGGCAAATTGTCCGTCGGGCGTGCGTCTGTGCGTGCGTTAACTTTTTCCTTTAAACAACTTCTTCTCCCTAACCACTTGGTCAATTTGGTTGAAACTTCATAGGAAGTATCCTCTGAATGTCTTCTTTTAAATTCCTTCAATCTTTTTTTATCCATCCATAATTCTGGTTTCCATGGCAACCAAAAGAAAAAAATAGTGAAAACTTAAAAAATCTTCTTCTCCAAAAGTGTCAGGCCGATTTTCAAATAATTTTGTAGAAATGTTCCTTGGGTGACCCTTTATTAGATTCCTTCAAGAAATGTTGATTGGGCGAAAAACATGGCCGCCAGGGGGCGGGGCTATTTTGCCTTATATAGCTATAGTGAAAACTTAAAAAATCTTCTTCTCCGAAAGTGTTCAGCTGATTTTCAAATAAATTTGAAGAAATGTTCATTGGGTGACCCTCTATCAGATTCCTTCAAGCCATGTTGATTGGTCTGAAAACATGGCCGCCAGAGGGCGGGGCTATTTTGCATTATATGACCATAGTGAAAACTTAAAAAATCTTCTTCTCCGAAAGTGTTGAGCAGATTTTCAAATAATTTTTTAGAAATGTTCCTTGGGTGACCCTTTATTAGATTCCTTCAAGCTATGTTGATTTGTTGAAAAATATGGCTGCCAGGGGGTGTTTGGAGATTTTATTTTTGCCTTATGGCCGTGGAGCGATACTGGCCCTCTTGGGCCTATTGTTCAAGTTACTATGAAAATTATATTTGATGTCAACCATGATAACTGAGGGTATTGTGAAAACTTTGCCTAAATTTTATTGCGCACTTGTCACGAGCTTGCTGCAAGCTAGCATTTTGGTTTGGGAGACTTCCAGAATTTCCAAATCTACTGTATTAAAAGTGCTCCATGCACTTTAAAATCATATTACATTTTCTACCAGCTGTTTTGATGGACATGCAGGGCATGTTATCATACTGTTTGAGTTTGATGTTTTCCATACTATGTTAGACATATTACACAATTCATCATTGTTCCACAAAGAAATAGATAATCCATCATGGAACTCAGCTTCCCAAAATAGCAGGCCCTATCAGTCAGTATGGTCTTGGCATTTATAATGGGGTCATTATCCCATTGCCCTTTATGTTCGTGTTTTTGCTTCTATACCTTTTAAGTGATTTGAATTGTCTGCTTTAAAAAGTGTCTAAAGAAATCATTGTTACCTCTGGAAAATGTAAAGTATAAATTTTGAATCAGAATTTAAAACATCATGAAAAAAATAGAAATCTTTATTAACCCTTTCCCTCATATAGACGCTTTCTAACGCCTCTGCAGCAGACAGCTTTTTGAAAACATAGTGACAAAAGAAGAAATTGCACAAAACGTGCAATTTCTCCTTTTGCCACAATGTTTTCCACTTTTTGTCATTCAATTATTGAGATTTTCTATGTTTTGACAAAATACGTTCAAAGTCGTCTGCTGCAAAATTGTTGTATGAGGGAAAGGGTTAAAAGCAAAATATCCTTTCAAGAGCCATATCTGCTGCAAAGGCATCAAACAGTGTGTGTATCTGGGATAGGGATGATCCTGTTAGCTTTTAACCCCACATACAGACACTCTCTTACGTCTCTGCAGCAGACGACTTTTGAAAACATTATGTTTTCAACTCCATTTTATAAGTATACTCATTTATGGAGATTTTTCACATTTTTGCCAATATGTTCTCAAAGTCGTCTTCTGCAGTTTTGTTTTAAGTGGCAAAGGGTTAGCTTTTGAAAAACTATTCTAAATTAAGGTTTACCTGATAAGAGCTATGAGTAACAGAGGTCTGGGAGTAAATGTGCATGTTTTCAATATTTTTTTTGGTATAAAACACTTAATTATCAGACATTTATAATTATGAAATTTTTATATCATACCCAGGTGCAAGGTACATGGGTGTTTCTGGAATAAAATAGAAAGGAATGTGATTGGTATGAAAAAACCTTGAATTTCGTTGTGTGCTCAGTGTGAGCTATTATGGCTACTCACATTGTGTCATCTGTCCGGTGTCAGTTTTCCATTCAAATAATATTTATTGAAACAACTGGATTGATTTCTAAATAATACTGCAGGAATTTTCTCTCAGTGACCCTCAACTAAAAGTTTTCAAATTGTCCCATTCTGCTGCACAAGATGGCCAGCAAAGCTGAAAATAGAAAAATTCTTAAAATAACCACTTGCCCAATAAGAAAATATTTTTGAGACGTACTTCAGATGAAATCTCTATCAAAATTGTTTAACCCTTTCCCTCATATAGACGCTTTCTGACGCCTCTGCGGCAGACGGATTTTTGAAAACATAGTGACAAAAGAAGAAATTGCTCAAAACGAGCAATTTCTCCTTTTGACACAATGTTTTCCACTTTAAGTCATAGGCTATCCATTCAATTATAGAGATTTTCTATTTTTTTTAAAAAAATATGTTCAAAGTCGTCTGCATCAGAATTGTCGTATGAGGGAAAGGGTTAAACAGATTTGTCTGCTGCTCAAGATAGCGACAAGAGTGAAAATAGAATAATCCTTAAATGACATAATCCACCAGCATAATTTCATAATAACTTCTCACAAATATTCATTGAAAGGAAATAACCAATTTGATTCAAATAATTCCGCTCCGTTGCTTAAGATGGCCTCCAGAGCTAGCAATAGAAAGTTCTTTCAAAAACCCTTTAAAACAGGCCAAATGACAAAATATTTTCACACAAATGTTCCTCAAGTAGCCTTCTATTGAAATTGTTTAAACCATTCCGTTCTGCTGCACAAGACGACCACAAGAGCTAAAAATAGAACATCCCGTAAATGACATCGCCTCCTAAATCTCTGGCCCTGAGTCTCGAAATAAATTTAGATAATGTGACGTAAGTGACACTATAAAAAATATGCATAACCCTAACCCTTTGCTGCCAAAGGAGCGAACAATGGAAAAATCTTTAAACAAAGTCTCTTTAACCTGTGGCACAATTTCAAAATTAATTCATATCAATATTCCAATATAGTGCCTTATTTATAATCTAACGAAATTGCCCCAATCTTTGCACTTTTATAGCACCAGGTGAGTGATTTAGGACAACTATGGACCACTTGTTTTGTTGTGTCACCCTGTCCGGCATCCGTCTGTCCTGGTGAGAGAGTACTTGTGGGGTTTCCTATTTTTTTTATGCCCCCGGAATCACAGATTCGGTGGGCATATAGTTTTTGGCCTGTCTGCACGTCTGCACGTCTGTCTGTCTGTCTGTCTGCACAAAAAAAACTTTAACCTTGACCACTACTTTTGAACCATAACAGGTACGGCTACCATATTTCACATGTGTATTCCTTGTGACATGACCTTTCTGTCAGTACAAACATTTTTGACCTTGCGACCTTGACCTTTGACCTAGATGTTGCCATTCTCGAAAAAAACTTTAACCTTGGCCATTACTTTTGAACCATAACAGGTACGGCTACCATATTTCACATGTGTATTCCTTGTGACATGACCTTTCTGTCAGTACCAACATTTTTGACCTTGCGACCTTGACCTTTGACCTAGATGTTGCCATTCTCGAAAAAAACTTTCACCTTGGCCATTACTTTTGAACCATAACAGGTACGGCTACCATATTTCACATGTGTATTCCTTGTGACATGACCTTTCTGTCAGTACCAACATTTTTGACCTTGCGACCTTGACCTTTGACCTAGATGTTGCCATTCTCGAAAAAAACTTTAACCTTGACCACTACTTTTGAACCATAACAGGTACGGCTACCATATTTCACATGTGTATTCCTTGTGACATGACCTTTCTGTCAGTACCAACATTTTTGACCTGGCGACCTTGACCTTTGACATAGATGTTGCCATTCGGGGGCATCAGTGTTTCACAAACACATCTTGTTTTGTTTTTTATAACGGGAACCTTATTTGCATATTAATGCTATTCATTCCGTAAAAGGGGGATAATTACGGAATGAATAGCAAGTTTCAAACAAAAGAAATAACCCCACAAATACACTTCATGGGTACGTCTGTCTGTATGTCTGTCCGTCACACTTTTTCTTCACTTTCAATGAGCAGGTGCAGGAGACACACATGCCCCGCGCAGCTCTCAATTCTAGTTTACATTACAAAAAACCCAGAATTTCTGCCACCTGAGCTAACAATAGAACAATCTTGAACCCTTTCCCACATGTAGACTCTTTCTTACGCCTCTGCAGTATACATCTTTTAAAAACATTGTGACAAAAATTGCTCATGATATGCAATTTCTCCCTTTGCCACAATGTTTTCAACTGCATTTAATAATTAATTCTCATTTATAGAGATTTTACATGTGTTTGCCAATATGTTTTTTAAATCAGTCTGCTACAGATCTATAATTTGATGGAAAGGAGGTTAAACATTTAGTGACTATCTACCATAAGTGTTCAAATGGTTGCACTCTTGGAGCAATCAATCAATCAATCAATCTTGGTGCAACAGTTGAGGGATATACGACCATTATGGTCCTCTTATTTTGTTTACATTACAAAAGAAAACTCTAGTTATTCTGCAATATCATTTGAGGAAAAAGACTGATAACTCGTCGGCAGTCCACTTTAGAGCAATTTGTATGCTGAATTAACCCTTTCCCTCATACGACAATTCTGCAGCAGACGACTTTGAACATATTTTAACAAAAAGTAGAAAATCTCTATAATTGAATGGATAACCTATGACGAAAAGTGGAAAACTTTGTGTCAAAGGGATATTGCTCGTTTTGAGCAATTTCTTCTTTTGTCACTATGTTTTCAAAAAGCCGTCTTCTGCAGATGCGTCAGAAAGCGTCTATATGAGGGTAAGGGTTAAAAGACAACTTGCTTGTAAATCCACTTAAATTCCTCTTAAAATTCAAATATCCTTATAAAAATTCATTTGAGGTCAATTTTAAAGGTACTTCAATTATATTTTACCTTTTCCACAATGTTTGAGAAAGTAGAGTACTGGTAAATAATAACCAGCGCTTATTTCATACCATTTTGATGATTGTTATTCAAAGTTAAAAAAGGCATAACTCATTCCAACATACCACACATCTGCAGCAGAAGATTTCTACAAAAAATCAGGGAAAAAATATGTAAAATCTCTATAAATGATCGCAGTATGATTGAATAGAGTTGAAGACATTGTGGCAAAAGAAGAAATTACTCATGAGATGTTTTCCCTTTTGTAACAATATTTTTTATAAAGCATTGCATCAAAATTCAACAGAAAAAAAGGTTGACAGTGGGCAAATTGGAAGAATGAATTGCAAGAAAGTAAACTGTAATGCAGAATGTGCCAGGGAGTCTCCAAATTGGTGTTAAAAAGGCAGCCAAACATTTCCCCAGACTGCCACCATGATACTGTTTTGGGCGATTATCCTTTAGAGTTTTGACACTTATATGTCTAGAG
Organism: Serripes groenlandicus; assembly: GCA_031761405.1. Lineage (NCBI taxonomy): Eukaryota > Metazoa > Mollusca > Bivalvia > Cardiida > Cardiidae > Serripes > Serripes groenlandicus. The sequence continues at coordinate 103,654,786 of JASEVX010000001.1, read as the reverse complement.
TTAAAAGGAATTTGATCAAATTCTGTTGGTTTAATAGGATCTCTGTCAAATGTACTGTAATTTTGAGAGACTTTTATCAAAAACACAGATTAATAAGTCTCCTTTGATTATATTCTTTCTGTCATAACAATCCTTTTTCATTGATCTAATTTTTAGCTCCACTGGCAGTCGAGCTTATGTCATGGCGAATTGTTTGTTGTGCGTGCGTCTGTGTGTGCGTTAACTTTTTCCTTTAAACGCCTTCTTCTCCCTAACCACTTGGTCAATTTGGTTGAAACTTCATAGGAAGCATCCTCTCAATGTCCTCTCTTAAATTCCTTCAATTTTTTTTTATCCATCCATAGTTTCCAAGGCAACCAAAAGAAAAAAATAGTGAAAACTTAAAAAATCTTCTTCTCCGAAAGTGTCAGGTTGATTTTCAAATAATTTTGTAGAAATGTTCCTTGGGTGACCCTTTATTAGATTCCTTCAAGAAATGTTGATTGGTTGAAAAACATGGCCGCCAGAGGGCGGGGCTATTTTGCCTTATATGACCATAGTGAAAACTTAAAAAATCTTCTTTTCCAAAAGTGTTAAGCAGATTTTCAAATAATTTTGTAGAAATGTTTCTAGGGTGACCTTCTATCAGATTACTTCAAGCCAAGTTGATTGGTCGGAAACCATGGCTGCCAGGGGGGCGTGGCTTATAAAGCTAAAGTGAAAAAAAAAAAATCAGGTGAGCGATCCAGGGCCATCATGGCCCTCTTGTTAAAAGAACCTTTAACCATTTCCCACCTGTAGACACATTTTGACGCATCTGCAGCAGACTACTTTTGAAAACATTGTGACAAAAGAAGAAATTGCTCAAAAGGAACAATTTCCCCTTTTGACACAATATTTTCATCTCTGATGATTAAACTATCATTTATGGAGATATTTCACATTTTTGCCTTTATGTTTTGTAATGAATGCACATAAGTTGGTTTAAATTGCAAAATTGCATTTAACCCTTTCCCATATCCAACCAATCTGCAGCAGACGACTTTGCAATCTTATTGTCAAAAGTATAAAATATAAATGAGAGCCACAAACTTAACATTGTGGCAAATGGAGAAATTGCTCATTATGAGCAATTTCTCCTTTTGCCACATTGTTTTCAAAAGAGGCGTCATAATGCGTCTACATGTGGGAAGGGTTTAAGTATGATTATTGAGTAACAGTGAAAACATTGTGGCTCATTATCAACAATTTATTCTTTTGTCTTATTATGTTCTTTAAAAGTTGTCTGCACAAGTTGTGTCAAAATGCATCTGTATGTGGGAATGGGTTAAGCACCTTTTTTCATGACAAACTTAAGAAGTTCATAAGAGTTATTAATTTTGTCTGCTGTCTGGACAATTATTTAGTCATTATGTGTGATGATTGTCGCCAGACACTTACTAGAAAAACACAACTAAGTGGAAAAAAGATAAAACCCTTTCCAGAATACTAAAACTCTGTGTGAAACATTGAAACATCGAGGATAACATATGGATCATCTCTATGAATGAAAGCATAATCATTTATGATATTGAAACATTTTTGCAAAATAAGAAAATGTTTTCCATAAGCTCTTTCTCCTTTTGCCACAATGTTTTTTTAAATCTCCTCTGCTACAGATGTGTCAAAACTTGTCGGCATGTAGGAAAGGGTGAAGCTGAGTTATGAGAATCAAGATGGCACATCTGCACGCAAATATTTACATACAGTACCTGAAGAATTTGAGATTCCTTGCCAAAAAATAACATCTGAAGAAAAAAGAGCAGATATTTAGACAATACAAAGCTGAAAACAATTAGGAAAAGTTTCCGACTCTTTCTCTTAGTTACACTTGTTTTCTGTCCACTCTGATTTAATGTTCTTTTGTGCCCAGATTTAGCAGGAGGAAAGGTGTTTTTGATTATATTGATATGAAAGATTTGAGGTTTTCAAATTTTATGTGTAACCTTTCCTGTAATAGACCTGACTTATAATTACTCTGCAGCATTCAAATCTTCTCTTTTTGAACAATTTCTTCTTTTCCCAACAAGTTTTGCAAGTCTTTCAGAAAATGTCTGTACCATGTGTCCAGTGAGTTAGTTACCGTCGGGGATTTCGAAACCGGGTGTCCCGGGTTCGATCCCCAGTTGCGGCAATTCGGTCATGGTGGCACATTTTCTAGCCTAGTACTGGTTTGTTCACCCACGGAACATGAGTAATAAAATTTAAATGCGCGCTAAATGACCTTAGCTGTCGATGCGCCATAAAACAATATACATTCCAGTGAGTTAATTAAAGACTTATAAAATGGCTGATATTATTACAGTCATTAACCCTTTCCCACCTGCAGACAAAGTTTGACGCAATAGCAGCAGACGACTTTTGAAAACATTGTGGCCAAAGGTGAAATTGCTCATGATGTGCAATTTCTCCTTTGGCCACAATGATTTCAAGTTTTAGTAATTAAGCTGTCTTTTATGAAGAGTTTTCAGGTTTTTGTCACTGTTTTCAAAGTCGTCTGCTGCATAATTGTTGTATGTGGTTAAGGATTAATAAGGTTATTGATTGATATGATATATATTCACTTTCATAAACACTTACATGATATGATAATTTAGGAGTCTTCTGCTTTGAAATCATTTGAGGAAAATATGTGTTCTATCGTGTAAAGTGGAAGTATAATTTTCAATGAAGAATTCAAACATTTTGGGGAAGGAAAAAAAGCTTTTTAAAAACATAGTGACAAAAGAAGAAATTGCTCAAAACGAGCAATTTCTCCTTTTGCCACAATGTTTTCCACTTTTAGTCATAGGTTATCCATTCAATTATAGAGATTTTCCATTTTTTGACAAAATTTGTTCAAAGTCGTCTGCTGCAGAATTGTTGTATGAGGGAAAGGGTTAACTGCAGACACATTTACATAATATGTTGGAAATCTTTCCTGTAATGAGATTTTGATTAAACAGTAGTCTACTCTCGATATTTTATCCATAATCTAAACATTAGTTAGCCATCTTGGTGGGATGAAATATGTTAAATGTCGCCATTTGATTAACTAATTGAAAGTATATCGATTAAGTATGAAATCTTTAATAAGATATAACGATCTTTCTGAACTTAACACTGTTTTTACCTCTTTATTTGAAAACAAATCACGACTGATTTGTCATATGTAGGAAAGTGTTACCACTTTCCCACATGCATATGCTTCCTGACACCTCTGCAGCAGATGACTTTTGAAAACATTGTGACATAATAAGAAATTGCTTATAATGAGCAATTTCTTCTTTTGCCACAATGTTATCAACTCTATTCAATAATAATACTTTCAATAATAGAGAGTTTCCATAATTTTTTGCCCATGTGTATTCAAAGCTGTCTGCTGCAGATTTGTCATATGAAGGAAAGTGTTTAGAGTGTTATTGGATCGTGGTTTAACACTTTCCCACATACAGCAAATCTGCAGCAGATGACTTTGTAATCATCTCAATAATAATATGGAAAATCTCCCTAAATGAAGACATACTTATTGAATAGAGTTTAAAACATTGTGTCAAAAGTCGTCTGCTGCAGATGCCTCAAAATGTGTCTAAAGGTGGGAAAGAGTTAACAAGAGGCAGTCTAAGCAAAGCACTGTGAGTTGGTCTAAACCTCCATTATACAGCCAGACATACAGCTGTCTTTTGAATATTGAAACAGCATCTGTTAACCCTTTCCCTCATATAGACGCTTTCTGATGCCTCTGACAATATATGTTCAAAGTCGTCTGCTGCAGAATTGTCGTATGAGGGAAAGGGTTAACTGTATTCCATTCAGGTTTTGGACCAGAGTCTGATTCAATTTGTAAATGCATTGTATGTTCAAACAAAATAATCAATTGGTGCTTCTCTGTAAGACCTGTGGCCAAGTGGTTAGCATGCCATAGGTAATAGGATTAATCCCTGATTGCCATTGTAATGGTGCATTCTCTTTGGGAAAGGCACATTTTTCTAGCCTAGCGCTGGTGTAACAGTTTTACTACAGAGCGGGTATTAAACAATTTCTTGTTTAATGACAATAATGAATTTTTCTCAGGGCTGCCTTACCTCATGCTTTAGACAAATGATTACTTAACCCTTTCCCTCATACGACAATTCTGCAGCAGACGACTTTGAACGTATTTTGTCAAAACATAGAAAATCTCCTCAATTGAATGGATAACCTATGACAAAAAGTGGAAAACATTGGGGCAAATAGAGAAATTGCACGTTTTGTGCAATTTCTTCTTTTGACACTATGTTTTCAAAAAGCCGTCTGCTGCAGAGGCGTCAGAAAGCGTCTATATGAGGGAAAGGGTTAAAAGAGTAAGAACAAAACTGAATCAAAGAAGAATCCTATATGACTAAAAGAGGTTATGTTGAAGAACACCAAAGTAATATTGACGCAAACTAGCAATATATATATATATATACAGTGATTAAGGGTTCAGTCTCAAAAAGCTACAGCTGCTTACTGGCAATCGCAGCAATCAGACATGGCCTAAAATCTACCCAGAAGGAAGCAATGCTTCTCTTCTATAAACAGCGCTGACTCAAACAAGCCGACTACGCTCCGAGCAACACAGTTAAGCTTGACAAACTGTCTCACCTTCTCAATACAGCAAGACTGTCTCGAAAGTGAGTTTGTTTTAGCAACACCTTACACAGAAATGCCCATGAAAGAACTGATTAAAGTCTATGGTTGTCATAGGTTATCCATTCAATTATGGAGATTTTTTACGTTTTGACCAAAAACGTTAAAAGTCGTCTGCTGCAGAATTGTCGTATGAGGGAAAGGGTTAAAGTCTATGATATTAACTGGTCAGAGACATAGTCCAAACTGACTCAAACTGCAGAGAACTCGGTGTATATATACTACTTATCTGATAATCCACCTTATAGATTCCCTAGTATTTCAGATAAGGAAGATAACTATAACTAACAAAACTGTCAATACCTATTCATTTAACCCTTTCCCTCATACAACAATTCTGCAGCAGACGACTTTGAACGTATTTTGTCAGAACATAGAAGTTCTCCATAATTGAATGGATAACCTATGACTAAAAGTGGAAAATATTGTGTCAAAAGGAGAAATTGCACGTTTTGTGCAATTTCTTCTTTTGTCACTATATTTTCAAAAAGTCGTCTGCTGCAGAGGCGTCAGAAAGCATCTATATGAGGGAAAGGGTTAAAGAACAAGTGGCTAATTTTGAACAAAGGGAAGTAACTAAAGATTAGAATACTATGTATATCCATGGCAACTAAAGTTTGTCAAATCTGGTTAGTCATCCAGGATCAAGGTACTAAATGTGTTATAACTTAACCCTTTCTGACGCCTCTGCAGCAGATGACTTTATGAAAACATTGCAACAAAAGAAGAAGGGAGTTTCCAATTTTTTTCAGGTATGTTTTCAAAGTTGTCTGCTGCAGAATTGTTTTATGTTGGAAAGGGTTTAAGCAGGCAACATATTTATACTTATAAACTATTAAACATCGTACCTTTTTTCAAACAGTTTAGACAAACATTATGTCAAAAGTCGACAGGTTGGATAGGGTTAACACCCTGCCAAGCGAATGTAGCTTTGATAATATTCTTTCTGACGTTTGACAAAAGTCAATGTTATCACTGGAATATTGTTGAAAACAGAATTAAACCCCAATCAATCAATCACTAAGGAACCTGATCAAGTTGTTGTATTTTATCTACATTCAGACAGCCTCTAGACCACTCTATAATGGTGTTATAGTTCTTGTCTGTCAAACTATATGAACTGTGTAATCATTTGTATAAAACCGTTATTTTGTTTTCCAGAAGAATTGTTCACATTATCTCATCTTTGTCAGATTATCAATAGTTGGAGATGTTCTGCTTGTTTCGTGTGTGACAGATAGTACCAGTGGGGAAATAGAGAAATTTGTTTTCACTGACCTGTGTAAAAGGGGTCAAGTTTTGTCTTATTGACTATCCCTCAGTTCTTTCCTGCTTACTTCTTTTGATCTGATTGGCTGAGCTATTAGACAAAACTGCATGGACTTTGATGCAAATGTCTTTCAGGCAGCAGAAGGCTTTTGAAAACATTTCGGGGGAAAGAAATTGGTCAAAATAATTAAATGGAACTTATTCATCATTGGTATATTTGTCCATATGTTATTCTTTATAATGTCTGCATAATTTCCAAGCTGACAACTATGAAATCATCATAATGATTTTGTAAAATTTAGTTCACACCCACACAAATTTGTGTTTATCAGAGAAAGGGGCTAACTTTTCTAGTTTGACACTTCCTCACATGCAGGTTAGCTTGACACATCCGTAGCAGATGATGACTTTTGAAAATATTGTGACAATTGTTGCCATGTTTTTGAAAAGCCGTCTTTGCTACAGAGGCATCAGAAAGAGTCTATAGGAAGGAAAGGGTTAAAGCCCATATGGTGGTCTTGAACACCTTCTGTCTCTCTCAGTGGCGGTTGACATTTTCTTGAACATTTCTTCGAACCTTTAGGTCAGATTTCAATATAATTTCACAGATATTTCTTGGTTGATAGTATACCAAGATTGTTCAAACTATGTGGTTCGGTTAAATAAGGCGATAAGTTTCCCAATACTGTAATCTTAGAAACGTCATATTCTCCTCTTATTTTAACTACATAATCCATTTCAAAATAATTTCACTGTTATGTTTCTCCCTCTACCAACATTGTTCAAGTCATTGGGCTTACATAATCCCCGTAGGATTTGACTTATATTTTAACATTATTGAATAGATTTGACTGTCTGTCAATATTATTCAAGCTATATATATATATATTTTAATCATCTGAGAAATGTTATGTCAAAGTAGTTTTATATAATGTTCTAATATTTTTTAGAAACTTGCAATACAGATTTGTCTAACTATCTTGGTTGGTCAAAAAATTCATGATTTTCTTTTAGTTACTTGCTATAAAGATTTTTCTTTGATTGTCCAAAATACATGATTTTCATCATTGCAGGTCCTACTCAAAATGATTTCACCAAAAATGCAAATGATAACCCTCAACTAAGTTTTTGTAGCCTTCGTATATGTTGAAAAACACAATTGACAGGTGTTTGGAACTTGGAAAACTGGATATTATTTAAATTAAATTCCGCCTCCTCTAACCTGATACTCCCGCCTTCTTCAAACACTGGTTGTCTATTTGAAATGATATACTTTCTAGCGATCTGAAGGTAAAGGCGCAGCTATGTATATTAAAGACATTTTTAAATCTGCTGTGCCCACTAAAAGGTATTTTCCCTGATAGATATCGTAGCTATATGTATGTAGTAACTAATTGTTGTTTAGCAGAACACTTTCAAGGGATGTTACTCCTGTTTAAATCTTATCAACTTTCAAAACTTCACATTTTAAGTTGTTGAAGTGCAACTTTAGGTCGAAACTTGACATTAGCTATTTATAATATGGAGTTGTCATGATAAATTTCAGGAGAATTAGTTATCTGTATTAGAGGTCTAAGGTAGAGTTGTCACGTTGGCTAAAGAGTTGACAAGTCAATGGCGGAAACAGGATTCCGTAATTTCTCAATAATTTTTACTTTTTAAACACCCCGCTGGTGAGATAATAATATTTCTTTAAACTGTCTCTTTGTAATGCTTACAGAACCCAAATAAGCTTTACTATTGGGAAAACATATAAAATAATCTCAAATTTTACTTATTATTTTACTTTACTAGAGCATCTCTCTAAGGCTGAAAATCGGTGCCTCTTACTCTACAGTCTGACTGCAAATGTTCAGGCTTTCTACGACATTGTCTCTGTACTTCTACCATGCAAGTCTCAAACTTTACAAAATGGCTGTTAATTAAAGTTTCCATCTGTGAAAGTAAGGTGTTCTGCTCCTCCATGATAATATGTGGTTCCTCTACTCTACTCTATTTTACTCAGTTAAACATGTCTTGCCTGTAAGCAACTGACTGCTAGAATGATATACTGACAAGAGCGGTGCACGGGTTCTCCCGTGCATAAACAAAATGCACTTAATTCAAATCACATATTATAAAGACAATATGCTCTGGCTATTCTTCGTACCACGAGATATCACTAGTATCTGGTATGTAACAATTAGGGCAATATTAAATTACCTCCCTTTATAACTAAAATAATTTTAACTATAATTTTCTCATTTTTTTGTTCGGTAATTTCAACAGGTGCTTCTGTTTCACCAGATGTCACTGCCGATAACACACTTTGCTCGTTTTCAACACAATTTTGTAAAATTTATTCAAATTTAAAACTATGTGCATAGTTTTACACATAAAAGGTTTATTATATAATGGGTTTGTACACAGCAATAGATTGAGGGTGGTGGTAATGCTTGCTTTAAGGGGCTACATACTAGGTACTTTGTTACCGATATATGCCCTTGGGAAGGTCTGAGACTGGGGTCAATAATCACTCCCTAGCAGGGAGATCACGTAACTGTGGTGCTGACAAACAGAAATGGTTCTTGTGCTGTGATTTAAACAGCATTCAGGTTGAGATTGTCAGTGACTAGCCAATAGAAGTACAATTTGCAAGATAGCAGGTATATCTGCTATAACTCAATTCAGACTACTCTACTTCCATCTTTTTACTTTGATAAAAAATAAAATAAAGAATTGAACTGTCACATTAATTTGAATATTAGGTGAACATTATATGAGCGACGCTAAGCAAAATCCAACGGTACAGCACTTGAGACATGTGCTGATCCAGATCAACCAGGACATATGTGAAGTGTCATGGAATGTTTCAAGAAATTCTATTGAATGGTATCCATTTCATAATATAAGTCTAAGGGGACATAACTCTTTGTGTTTTAAAGCAATCTTTCTTTTACTTGCCGTCTAGCCTTTCAATATGTAGGTTAACATTTCCATACGGTTTTAATCAAATCCATCCACCAATGCCTTAAATATGGCACCGGACGGCAGATGAACGGACGGTCGGACGGATGGTAAACGACAAACATATCCCATTCTTATTTGCCCATGATTAACAAAATAGTAGATAATGTCCATACAATATTACATGTATATTGTTTAGTTAGTTGTTTTTCTTTTATTCTGTTGTGACGTTATTACATCTTGTGCAATCTGTGGTAACTTTATATGATGTGCAAACTTTATTATATGTTGTGGATAGTTTAAGCAGGGTGATATTCCGCCTTGACACCGGAAATGAAAGCGCGAATGTACGGAATGTGACGGTAATGTGACCCGTAAAGCAAAAAATTAAAATGGTGTCGCCGTGGCAACAGGCCTCCTTGGCCAATCTTCTTCAATCTATTAAACTAGGAGAGTTATTGAAAAGGGTAATGCCCGTAAAGCAAAAAAATTTTTTGGGAAGAATCAGCTCCATTTTACCGGTGCGTGTTGAAGAACATCTACCTTGCAAAATAATCCCGGGCATAGCTCATGATGTAACATTACAAGCACAAGACTGTAAAGATACATCTACATACTATAACTATAAGCTTTATTCGCATAGGAGTACAGAATACAAATAAGTATGGACATGATATAATATTGTGTGCACATAATATAATAAAGTATGGACATAATATAATAAAGCAATCACATGATATAAAGATGTATCTACATAATATAAAGATGTATCTACATAATACAAGAGAAAGTTGATGCAAGGCATCAATGTCGCCGGAAAAGACTGCATTGATTTATTTATGTATTCTTGACTTTCCTTAGTCTATTCAAACATTAGGAACGTTGAAATGAAAACATTTGCTTATAAATTTTATATTCATACCTATACATTAGGGTATCTATAAAAAATTAACGAAATGTGTACACATTTATCTTGGCTTAAATTTAATTTTGCTGTTGTTACTTATTTAAATAATAGTATTCATTCATATAATTTCGTTTGTCAATCTTATTCGAATCACAAGGTAAATATCCTGGTATTGCTTTAAAGGGAGGTAATTTGAAGAAAACAAAAGTCTTCAAAAGGAGAAATATATCAGCATTACCGTCTACAGTTTAAATTGTTCTATTGTTTGTGGATTTAAAAATGTTCTTTTTTTCTTATTTCTACATGTACAACGAAATATTGCGGCTTCTCTTTGACGCTTTGCGTCAAACATTCGTCTTGTACTTGTCTAAAATAAAATAATATCACTCGCTTTTTCATATCGAAATGCGCATGCGCGAAAATCGATGTTAAAGGTCACGAAACTACACAACAGAATAGGGTCTATATTTAGCTTAGAAACAGTTCCTACTTTAGATATTCATGGATTAACATTATTAAATGAATTCTACACAAATCAAGACATCTCTTTGAACATGAAAACAACATTTAGTAAGTTAAAATTGCTATTAAAAGGAGAATCCGAAATTGACCTCAATGATGACACATAAGAGTCTGCATTAGGGGGTGTTGGTTCACGTCTTGAAGGGACCACTTTTGTCTTCGTAAATAAAACAAAAAACTTAAATGCGAGTGAAATAAAAAAAACTGCAAACATTAAAAAATCGGAATATTTATTTCATTTTAGATGTGTCATTTATTAGTGTTCGTAAACAACCACAATTGTAATATGTTCAAATCATCTAGATTTGTTTCTTTCTAATAATAAGCCGCCCTCCCATGTGATTTCCGAAAAGCTATTAAAAATAGAAGTCGCGGGCTTCTGCCCGGCGACTAATAAAGATGTATCTATAATATAAAGATGTATCTACATAATATAAAGATGTATCTACATAATGTAAAGATGTACCGACATAATATAATAAAAACTGTCAGAATATAAGTATAAAACCACAGCACATAACCATATACTGACATGGTATAAATATGTTTGCACAACATGTAAAGATCGTTGTACATAATGTAATAAAAAACAGACATAATAATGGAGTTTCATCCCTTCTAAAGACAGTGCCGGCGTTCCATACAAACCGTTGAATATACTAGATCTGTACCCACTCAATCTCCTTTAACCCTTTCTGACGCCTCTGCAGCAGACAGCTTTTTAAAAACATAGTGACAAAAGAAGAAATTGCTCAAAACGAGCAATTTCTTCTTTTGACACAATGTTTTCCACTTTTAGTCATAGGATATCCATTAAATTATAGAGATTTTCCTTTTTTTAACAAAATATGTTCAAAGTCGTCTGCTGCAGAGTTGTCGTATGAGGTAAAGGGTTAACAACATCGTAATGAAACAAATTACTGTGGTTACCAGCTAAATCATCTTTCTAACCGTATTATCAATAGGATGGTGAATTGTGCGAAAGAGAACATAATGATTGATTGATTGATCACGGTTTAAACATAATAATTGATTGATTGATTGGGGCTTAACACCGCTTTTAACACTGTTTCAGTCATATCATGGCAGCCAGTTCACCTACTCATGTGTTTCCTAGCTTTCTTGCGCCAGTACTCCACACAACATACTTTCCAAGCAACTGGCCAGTTTTCCACATAGACTGTTAGCCCATTGGTGAACGACGAATGATGTTTGTCACAGTGACTTTTGTCAGATGTTGGCCGAGCTGGGATTTTAACTCAGAATCTCTGGATTGACAGCCCACGTCGCTACTGACTGAGCTACTGGGGCTCAGGCGAGAACATAATGAAACTTGATGTTAAAAAAAAAGACCCACAAATAACCACCTCAATATTTCATGCTGATCAGAATGCCATATACATCGACAATTATTACATTGTGATTGTTCTTTCAATGCTTCATTGCTTCATGTTTCCATCATATTTTTTGACCAAATGGTTTTCAATTTGCCAAGATCTCCCAGAAGAATTTGGTGCCAGTTTGTCTGATATTTAATGACATATGATTTGGTTGCCATAATAGAAATGCTATCGCCTTGATGCATAATGCAAGCTTTATTAATTTTCTTTTGTTTTTTTATGATCATGTTTTCGTCATTTCTAAACTGCTTTCAAATGTTCAAATCAATTGGTACAAATTAATTAATTTTGGATCCTCAAATTTATTTATTGTATGCTTTCATCGATAAGAGATATTTCATAATTTACCTAGATGTTTTCAAAAGTGTCTGATGCAGATTTGTTGAATGTGGAAAGGGTTAATAAACAAAACAGGAATAACTATCTGTCATAATAACTTATAATCTACATGCAAAAAACTTGACTTTTGATGACTAGAATGGACATTTTGTAGAAATCATTATGGGAAAAGGAACAATTTATAATGGGAAATACCTGCCTTAATTTTTCTTCTTTCATTTTTTGCTGTTGATTATCCTTTCTTTGCTGTAGGTATTTTATGGTTTAAGGTTAAGACTGCTGTATGATATCATTAGTGCAAGGTTGTTTGGGTAAATGCTAATGCACATTGTTATCCTTTCCAACATTTAACAAATCTGCACCAGACAACTTTGAAAACAATTGAGGAAAAATGCTGAAAACAGTTCAAAGCTAAATTTAAAAGTAGAAATGAAAACTGTGAGGAATTACTTATTATGAGCAATTTCTCCTTTTGAAACAATGTTTCCAAAAGTTGTCTGCTGCATATGTGTAAGAATGTGTCTGCAAGTGGTAAAGAATTAAATAGCTTGTAAGAGAAATAATTGCCAAATTACCTTCAACATTCAGTTGTCTTTGAAAATGTTATCTTGATATGCTGAAATGTTAGTGAAAGACAAAGATCATCGTCATACTCTTCTTTGCTTTAAACATACTTTAACCATTTACTTGTTTGCCTTAGACATATTTTCACCATTTACTAGTATGCATTAGATATACTTTCACAATTTACTTGTTTGCCGTAGACATACTTTTACCATTTACTTGTTTGCCTTAGACATACTTTCACCATTTACTAGTAGGCATTAGATATACTTTCACAATTTACTTGTTTGCCGTAGACATACTTTTACCATTTATTTGTTTGCCGTAGATCTAATTTTTACCATTTACTTGTTTGCTGTAGACATACTTTTTACTATTTACTTGTTTGTCTAAGACATACTTTTTACCATTTACTTGTTTGCTGTAGACATACTTTTACCATTTTACTTGTTTGCCGTAGACATACTTTTACCATTTAATTGTTTGCCTTAGACATACTTTTACCATTTACTTGTTTGCCTCAGATATTCTTTTACCATTTACTTGTATGCCTTAGATATTCTTTTACCATTTACTTGTTTGCCTTAGACATTCTTTTACCATTTACTTGTTTGCCTCAGATATTCTTTTACCATTTACTTGTTTGCCTCAGATGTTCTTTTACCTTTTACTTGTATGCCTTAGACAAACATTTACCATTTACAATCAAATTGATTGTCTCAGACATACTTTTACCATTTACTTGTTTGCCTCAGATATTCTTTTACCATTTACTTGTTTGCCTAAGATATTCTTTTACCATTTACTTGTTTGCCTTAGACATTCTTTTACCATTTACTTGTTTGCCTCAGATATTCTTTTACCATTTACTTGTTTGCCTCAGATGTTCTTTTACCTTTTACTTGTATGCCTTAGACAAATATTTACCATTTACAATCAAATTGATTGTCTCAGACATACTTTTACCATTTACTTGTTTGCCTCAGATATTCTTTTACCATTTACTTGTTTGCCTCAGATATTCTTTTACCATTTACTTGTTTGCCTTAGACATTCTTTTACCATTTACTTGTTTGCCTCAGATATTCTTTTACCATTTACTTGTTTGCCTCAGACATACTTTTACCATTTACTTGTTTGCATCATACATACTTTTACCATTACACAATGCTTTCAAATCTTTTCAGTAATTGCACTTTCATATTTAGATCTTTTCAATATATATGCCAAGATGTTGTCAAAGTTGTCTGCTGCAGTTTTGTTGTATGTGGGAAAGGCTTAAAGTAAAAATGTACTTAACATTTCCCAACAAATCACAAATCTGCAGCAGAAGACTTTAAAGATATTGCTCCTTTTGATACAATGTTTGCAAAAGTTGAATGCTGCAGATGCTTCAAAATGCGTCTGCAAGTGGGAAAGGTTTAACCCTTTTCCTCATGTAGACGCTTTCTGACGCCCCTGCATCAGATGCCTTTTTAAAAACATAGTGACAAAAGGAGAAATTGCTCAAAATGAGCAATTTCTTGTTTTGCCACAATGTTTTCCACTTTTAGTCATAGGTTATCTATTCAATTCTAGATATTTTCTTTATTTTGACAAAATATGTTCAAAGTCATCTGCTGCAGAATTTTTGTATGAGGGAAAGGGTTAAAAAAGATTTTAATATAGATTTGAAAGTGTAGTTTGTAAAGGACAAATTGATCGTTATGAGCAATGTAACCTTTTCCTACAATGTTTGCAAAAGAACCCTGTAGCAAAAACACCAGATGTTTACTGTATTAGGGGCCAAAGTTACAATAAACAAGAATATAGAACCCACACAGCAGTATATTGATAAGTAAATCAGCCTGGATATCTCCCAGTTCCATATAGATAACTATTGCCAAACTCATCCCTAACTATTTACACGGAATTAACTCTATTTTTGGAAACAAAATTTAGATTCCGGCATTTCGATATCCCCGTTTGATTAAAACTTTCAGGAGATAATTAACCTTTTACTTCATCAAAACTACCCAAGTGCTTTTAGAGTGGATGGTTTCTTATTTAAGAAACAATTTAGAAAAACGAAAAAAAATATCATTTTTATCCCTTTCCCACATACAGACGCTTTCTGATGCCTCTGCAGCAGACAACTTTTGAAAACATTCTGATAAAATGAGAAATTGCGTAATATGTGCAATTTTTCATTTTGCCACAATGTTTCAACTTTGTTCAATAATTAATTGTTCACTCATTTAAAGACAGTTCCCATATTTTTTACCAAAGGTTTTTAAGTCATTTATTTTTTGCATGTGGGAAAGGGTTAATCTTGATAAAATCTGTGTAAAAACTCTTTACAGTGGATTTTTTTTCATTTTCATAAAGAATTTGTTTTTGCTTTTACCCAAATGATATCTATCATAGGTCAAGACTTCTTTTCACCAAATATTTGCAATTTGGAAATAGACTTTCCAGATAGGATGTCAGTTAATGATTTAAACTTCTAGAAGATAATTATCTTTTTGACAATAATTCTTCCATTGCATGCAGCAATTTGGCATTTCCTCCTTCGCGCATATCAGGTTTTTACTTTGATAAATTCCTAGCAATACTGGTCTTTATATTTTTGAAGTTTAAAAACTACATGGTGATAAAATTTAACCAGTTTTCGACAGAAATTATTATATATCAGAGGATTTCAACATTTTTCCCACTTATCCATCTTTGAAAGACTGAAGTTGACATTCACAAACATTGTGGTGCATATATTGAGAGGGCTTGGCTTGAAACGGTTGTAACTAAAAACCTATTTTGAAAACCCTAGTTTAGGGGCCATTTTGACCATTTTGTAAACAATGGAAATTTAGGTGCCATTGCTCAGAACGAGCAATGGCACCTAAATTTCCATTGTTTACCAAGAAAAAAAGATTTAACGTTTAATAAAGACATTATGGCGAGGTGATTAACCTTGGTAAAAAAATACCAATTTTAGTTACAACCATTTCACGCCAAGCCCTCGATATGCCTGTATAACTAGTCAAGAGAACAAGAGAGTTTATCTGCTTGGGCCAATTCTAAGGACTTATAATGTCCACATTTGAAAATAATCTTGTTAAGGTCAAATTACGCTAAATACATCCATGGGCCACTTTGATCTACAGTACCGTAGTTTCTAAAAAAAAAATTGTTTGGTTTGCCTAGAAATGGTTGTACATCTGGCCCAGACTGCATTGGATATGTGACAATGGGTGTAAATTCTTTGTAAATATGTAGAGGATGATCTGGAACTGTTTTATTTGATTATTTTAGGTATTTTGACCTTGTGTGAAAGTGAAAGTAGAGGATGTGGAAACCCAGTTTCAGCCTGATTGTGTTAAAACGGAAGGTCCCCCATCTTCACAGAGCGAGTTCTTTCTTGCATAATGAATGACCCCACATTTACTATGGCTTATTTTAAAGGTAAGAAGTATCTCTTTTTCAATGATATATGGTGTTCTACCTGGGAAATGCTTAGAAAGTGTGACAAATGAGGTCAAAAACTATGTTATCAGGCCAAATTAAAGGACAGTCTTGTTAACTCTTTGGAAGCCGTATTTCTGACTTGAGCGTGTTGAACGTTTGTCTTAATTTGTGTTTTTGATTTAAATATGGGTCATGTCCGGTCAAAAACCCAGTCACTAGGCAAAATTGAAGGAAAATCTTGTTAACACTCTGGAATCTGTATTTTTAATTTAAGCATGTTTAAATTTTGTCAGAATGATTGTTTTGATGATATCAAAGCCAAGTTCGAATATTGGTCATGTTGAATGGAAATCTTGTTAACATTCTAGTATTTGCTTACTTGACAGCAAAATGAGTCATCATTATTGACTATATGGTTAGCTTAACTCGGTCGAGCAATTCAGGGCCACCATGGCCCTTTTGTTTGCTCCAGAATGTTTGTCATGGTGATATCTAGGCCAAGGTTGAATATGGGTCATGTAGGGTCTAAAGCTAGGTCAATATGCCAAATTGAAGGAAAATCTTGTTAACACTCTGGAATGTTTAACTTGAGCATGTTGGAACTTTGCAAGAACAGGTGTTTAAATTATATCTAGGCTCAATATGAATATGGGTTATATCTGGTCAAAAACAAGGTCACTTAGCCAAATTGAAGAGATATCTTGTTAACACTTTCCCTCATATAGACGCTTTCTGACGCCTCTGCAGCAGACGGCTTTTTGAAAACATAGTGACAAAAGAAGAAATTGCACAAAAACGTGCAATTTCTCCTTCTGTCACAATGTTTCCCACTTTTTGTGATAGGTTATCCATTCAATTATTGAGATTTTCTATTTTTTGACAAAATACGTTTAAAGTCATCTGCTGCAGAATTGCCGTATGAGGGAAAGGGTTAACACTCCAGTATTAGCTTACCTAACCGCAAAACAAGTTTTGACTATGTGGTTGCCATAGCTCAGGTGAGCGATCCAGGGCCATCACGGCCCTCTTGTTTCTAGATGTTTCCAATAAAGTTGTCTCTGGCAGCATTTGGTTGTATATCAGGGAAGCTTTAGGTTGATTTTTAGCTTGACTATTCAAAGAATAAGGAGGCTATTGCACTCGCCCGGCATCTGCGTTGGTTAATAAAGTTTTTGTGTCACCCTGCGTAGCATGGTAGGCACTTAGGGATTACTTTTTTTTTTGTCCGGCGTCTGTCTGTCTGTCTGTCCTTCTGTCTGTCCGTCACACTTTTTTGTCACACTTTTTCGTCACACTTTCAATGAGCAGGTGCAGGTGACACACATGCTCCACGGAGCTTTCCTTTCTAGTTTACAAATACTAATATCTTCTATACCATCAAACATATTTACTTCAAACTTGGCATACTTGTTTCTAATGACAATATAGACACTTGAAGCAAGTTACATAACTCTTTCAACCATATTTGTAAAGTTATGCCCCCTTTTGTACTTTTATTTTGTCACAAAAACATAACCTTAGCTATTACTTTGCCATTTCTCAATATTTCTTCATCAAACTTTCAAATTATTTTGTTTATGACAACAGGGTTGTAATGCAACCAAAATCTTGGCATCAAGGTCACATTTGACAAAGTTGTGCCCCTTTTTAGATCATCTTGAGCATTCTGATCACTTTTTGTCCGTCGTCCGTCGTTAAACTTTACAGGAATGTTCCATTGGTGGCCCTCTTTCAAAATTGTTCAAAGATTTAAATTCCATTGAGAACTTTAGTTGCTGTGGCATCAGAAAGGGAGCAAAATGTCCAAATATTAAAATCTTCTCCTCTGAATCTGCATGTCAGATTCCAATATAGTTTGGTAGAAATGGGTGATCCTCTACAAATATTGTTCAAGGCATACTGATTGGTTGAAAAATATGACAGTCAGGAGGCATCAGAAAAGGGGCAAAATGACAGAATTCGGAAATTCCATTTTTTAGGAAAGTCCTTGTCTGATATTAAGAAAATTGAATAGGAATCTTACTTCAGTGATCCACTACTTAATTTGTTCAAGCCCTATTGATTGGTTACAAAATCATAGCAACCTCGCGTCATCACAAAAGGGGTAAATTGAACTTTTAGCTACAAATGACAACTCCTACCATTCCACTCGACCAATTTCAACGTAACTTCAAAATTGTTCAAAGACTTACATTCTGCGTAGAACTTTTGTTGCTGCGGCATCAGAAATTTCAAAAAAATATTTAACTGACAAGCTTGCAAATAGTCGAGGTGCTGTCATCAGACAGCTCTTGTTATTGTGTTGATTCTAGTGAAATTCTATAGAATAGAGCAGATATTTAACCTCGTTTTAACCCTTTCACACATTTTGACACACTAGAAGCAGAGACGACTTTTGAAAACATTGTGGACAAAGGTGAAATTGCTCATGATGAGCAGTTTCTCCTTTGGCCACAATGTTTTCAACTTTATTTAACAATTAAGCTATCTTTTATGGAGATTTTCAGGTTTTTATCACTATGTTTTCAAAGTCGTCTGCTGCAGAGTTGTCGTATATGGGAAAGGGTTAAGACGACATTTATAATCAGTGTCTGACTTGACAAAATGAATAGGTATTACATTTCTGTAGTGTGAGGTCCAGACACTTTCATCAAATAAAACATCCCTTTTGTCAGTTCATATGTCACAGATGAGACATCATTAATCCATTATACTTCATTGGAAGTATATGAACTGATTGAAATTCATTGCAAAAATGTTTATTAACCCTTTCCCTCATGACAATTCTGCAGCAGACGACTTTGAACGTAGTTTGTCAAAAACATAGAAAATCTCCATAATTGAATGGATAACCTATGACAAAAAGTGGAAAACATTGTGTTAAAAGCAGAAATTGCACGTTTTGTGCAATTTCTTTTTTTGTCACTATGTTTTCAAAAAGCCGTCTGACGCAGAGGCGTCAGAAAGCGTCTATATGAGGGAAAGGGTTAAGTGTCAAAAACAACTAAGTTATCTTTTACATATGAATAAATTTTATAAGGAAAGCAACTATAATACATTAGGAAATATGTTGTTGCAATAGCAGTTAGTTGCTTTGTATTATACTATGGGGCAATGAAAGTATAATTATAAAATAGAGTTGTAAACATTGTGGCAAAAAAAGTTGCTGTTACCATACTAAATCTAGAATCCCATGTAGTAGTATACCACTCTGTCAGGTTATTTTGAGTTAATCCTTTCCCACTTGCAGAGGCATTTTGACAAATCTGCAGCAGAAGACTTTTGAAAACAATGTGGCAAAAGGAGTAATTGCTCATGATAAGCAATTTCACCTTTTGCCAGACTGTTATCAACTCTTTTTAATGATATGAGAGTTTTCAAAGTCATCTGCTGCAGATTTGTTGTATGTGGGAAAGGGTCAAGAGATAATGAAATTAAATTGACTACATTAATACCCTATATGATGTGGCGTCTCTTTTTATGACCCCGTCAAAGGCGGATGGGATATTGGTTTAGCGTTGTCCGCCCTTCTTTCAGCCCAGACCCATATCTAGGGCATGGTAGGATGGATTTGATTAATCCTTTCCCACCTGCAGACGCATTTCGATGCAATAGCAGCAGACCACTTTTGAAAACATTGTGGCCAAAGGTGAAATTGTTCATGATGAGCAAATTCTCCTTTGGCCACAATGTTTTCAACTTTATTCAAGCTATCTTTTATCAAGATTTTGGTTAAACTATATGGAAATGTTAACCACCTTAGGGAAATGTCAGACTGCCGTTATGTTGTTTTGAACTTATATTGGTTATACACTGTATGTCATGGTTTATATGAAAATTACCTTGTGAATTACCTTGTGAACACTTTATAGAGTTATGTTGTTTTGAAATTAAATTGGTTAAGTTACTGTATGTCATGGTTTATATCACAATGCCTTGTGAAGACTCTACAGGCCAAATTGAACATACAGTATTCATGAAAGTTTATCAGGAGTTATGTTGTTTCGAACTTAAATTGGTTATGTACTGTATATCATGGTTTATATGAAAATTACCGTGTGAATACTCTACAGACCACATTGAACATCCAATATTCATGAAAGTTCATCAGGACTTTCATCTCCATCCAATATCTGGCAAACTCTAAAACTGGATCATGTGGCACATTAAAAACTAGGTTTTCTAGGTCAAATGTTAGAAAAACCTTGTGAACTTTCTAGAAGCCTAATTTTTCATCCAATCTTTATGAAAAACCATCTCCATCAAATCCTTGTCAGGATCGAAATTGTATTATGTGGGATTTAAAACTAAGTCTCTAGGTCAAGTGTTAGAACAACCTTGTGAACGCATTAGAAGTCACTTTTTTCATCCAATCTTTATGAAAAATCATCTCCATCAAATCCTTGTCAGGATCGAAACTGTATTATGTGGGATTTAAAGCTAAGTCTTTAGGTCAAGTGTTAGAACAACCTTGTGAATGCATTAGAAGTCACTTTTTTCATCCAATCCTTATGAAAATCACCAGAACATTCATCTCCATCAAATACCAGTAAGGTGTGAACCTGGATCATGTTTGGATCAAAACAAGGTCACTGACTAAAATGTTAGAAAAACTTTGTGAATACATTAGAGGTCGTATTTTCCCTCCAATATTTATGAAAAACCATCAGAACATTCATTTCCACATATCGCAGTAAGGTTAAAGGCTGGGTCAGGTGGTTAAACAAAAAGAGATCATCTGGTGAAATTTTAGATTAAACTTGTAAACTAGTATAAGAAGGTACATTATTTTATCCTTTTAAAGAATTAACTTGTTAATACTGGTTATTGTGATTATATAATTAATGGCATGCAATTTGTGAAAACACAGTTTGGAAAGCAATTATTTGGTAAACCTCTACAAATGGAACTTGAATCATGAGCAAGTTCTTCTATTGACATAATGTTTTTAAAAGTCATCTGCAGAGGTGTCAGGAATCATCTGTTTGTGGAAATAATTAAGGTTTGTTTTTACAGAGCATCACTTTAAGATTTATATTGCCTCTGATAATTGATGAATATTGAGGCTGAAGCTGTATTGAAAATTATGGCACCATAATTTAACTGCGTGAAGTCATTTCTTACATCTCATGTGTGATATTTCCTCTTAGGGATTAAATTTTTGCTAGATTATGATTCTATTAGTGAGTCGTGTCTAGCACTTTGGGATCTCTATGCATCATCATTCTGTTAGAACTCCAACAAGGGTATGCATCTTCGTGTTGTTAGGACTCTGACATGTCTATACGCCATCATGTTGTAAGGACTCTGACAAGTCTATACATCATCATGTTTTAAGGACTCTGACAAGTCTATACATCACCATGTTGTAAGGACTCTGACAAGTCTATACATCATCATGTTTTAAGGATTCTGACATGTCTATACATCATCATGTTGTAAGGACTCTGACATGTCTATACATCATCATGTTGTAAGGACTCTGGTATGTCTATACATCATCATGTTGTAAGGACTCTGACATGTCTATACATCATCATGTTGTAAGGGCTCTGACATGTCTATGCACCATCATGTTGTAAGGACTCTGACATGTCTAAACACCATCATGTTGTAAGGACTCTGACAAGTCTATACATCATCATGTTGTAAGGACTCTGACTTGTCTATGCACCATCATGTTGTTAGGACTCTGACATGTCTATACATCATCATGCTGTAAGGACTCTGACAAGTCTATACATCATCATGCTGTAAGGACTTGTAAGGACTCTGACAAGTCTATACATCATCATGTTGTAAGGACTCTGACATGTCTATACATCATCATGCTGTAAGGGACTCTGACAAGTCTATACATCATCATGTTGTAAGGGCTCTGACATGTCTATGCACCATCATGTTGTTAGGACTCTGACATGTCTATACATCATCATGCTGTAAGGACTCTGACATGTCTATACATCATCATGCTGTAAGGACTGACAAGTATATACATCATCATGTTGTAAGGACTCTGACATGTCTATACATCATCATGATGTAAGGACTCTGACAAGTCTATACATCATCATGCTGTAAGGACTCTGACAAGTCTATACATCATCATGTTGTAAGGACTCTGACATGTCTATACATCATCATGTTGTAAGGGCTCTGACATGTCTATGTTTCATCATGTTGTTAGGACTCTGACATGTCTATACATCATCATGTTGTAAGGACTCTGACATGTCTATACATCATCATGTTGTAAGGACTCTGACAAGTCTATACATCATCATGCTGTAAGGACTCTGACAAGTCTATACATCATCATGTTTTAAGGACTCTGACATGTCTATACATCATCATGCTGTAAGGACTCTGACAAGTCTATACATCATGTTGTAAGGGCTCTGACATGTCTATGCATTATCATGTTGTAAGGACTCTGACATGTCTACGCATCATCATGTTGTAAGGACTCTGACATGTATATGTATCATCATGATGTAAGGACTCTGACATGTCTATGCATCATCATGTTGTAAGGACTCTGACATGTCTATGCATCATCATTCTGTAACGACTCTGACATGTCTATGTATCATCATGCTGTAAGGACTCTGACATGTCTATGCATCATAGGACTCTGACATGTCTATGTATCATCATGCTGTAAGGACTCTGACATGTCTATGTATCATCACAATCTCAGTCTTCACTATCCATCTTCATGTAAACCCTACAAAATGAGATATGATAACTAACCCTGGACAAGGCTAGATTTGTGTGTTTTAACTTAATTTTTAACCCTTTTCCACATACAGACACTTTCTCACATACAGACGTTTTTCCACATACAGACGCTTTCTCACTCCTCTTCATTGGACAATCTTTGAAAAACAATTTGGCAATAGGAGAAATTGCTCATTATGAGCAGTTTCTAGCCAAGTTTTCAATGTTATTCAAACTTTCATTTTAAGATTTTTTTTAAGATTTTTGTCTTTTTTGTTTTAAAAGACGTCTGCTCCATAATTGCTGTATGAGGGAAGCGGTGAATTCACCTTTCAAAGACCAAGGTGAACGACTTACTGTTTGTTATTTTTGACATTTCTGTCAACAAAAGAGGTAAAAAAGACTGAAAGCATCTAGATTTTGGTTTTCACTGTAATTATGTTTAGAGAAGGATCAATCAACTGTTACTGAATAATGGGCCAAACAGCTTTCATTCTTAACATATACTTTCCCACTGACTGAGATTTATTAGACAATTGCAGAATTCCACATCTAAAATGGTCCTATTTATATATATATATATATATATATAATTATCTCTTTCCCTCATATAGACACTTTCTGACGCCTCTGCAGCAGACGGCTTTTTGATAACATAGTGACAAAAGAAGAAATTGCTCAAAACAAGCAATTTCTCCTTTTGCCACAATGTTATCCACTTTTAGTCATAATTTTTTGACAAAATATGTTCAAAGTCGTCTGCTGCAGAATTGTCGTATGAGGGAAAGAGATAACTACATATCTTTGTGTTATTGTTATATGTGTGAAAATAATTTAATTTGTTTAGAATTCTTATCTTTCTATCATACATGTAATCTAGACCTATATTACACTGTTGACGGCAGTTGGGACTCTGAATTACATGTGAGAGGGTCCAGGCTCATCTGAGCTTTTAATATTTGCACAATGGGCAAAGAAATCCTTTTTGGTTGGCGCCTCCATTGACTGAGATTTATTGGACAATTGCAGCTCTCTAGATTCTTCATCATACATGTTTTTGTCCCATAAACTGATCAGACTTGTGAAATATTTATTTCATTTCAAAAAACAATTACTATACATCTTTAAGGGGAAATTCATATTGCCAGATAATACTGCCTTTGGGTGTTAGTTGGTTTATTTCCTTAAGTTTTAAACAATTTTCTAAATCAAGAGTTCAAGGGATGTTAAGAAAATCTTTATAAATTTTGCTTGTTTACCCTTTCGCAAAGACTTGTAGTAATGGCTGCTCTCAGGATTGTGGGGTTAGCATTACGACTGACTCGCTGGTGTCAGGATAACAGGACCAGTAGTACTGGTAACTAACCCAGGATACGCTGTGATATAACTGACTGGCTGGTGTCAGGATAACAGGACCAGTTGTACTGGTAACTAACCCAGGACAAGCTGTGATATATCTGACTGGCTGGTGTCAGGATAACAGGACCAGTTGTACTGGTAACTAACCCAGGATACGCTGTGATATAACTGACTGGCTGGTGTCAGGATAACAGGACCAGTTGTACTGGTAACTAACCCAGGACAAGCTGTGATATAACTGACTGGCTGGTGTCAGGATAACAGGACCAGTTGTACTGGTAACTAACCCAGGACAAGCTGTGATATAACTGATTGGCTGGTGTCAGGATAACAGGACCAGTAGTCACGCTGTGATATAACTGAAAAACTGTTGAAAGCGGCATGAAGCACCAATCAATCAATCAACCCATATGCAACCAATCTGCAAAAGAGTACTTTGTTTTTGCAGCAGACGAATATATTTTGTAAAAAAATAGAAAATATCTGTAATTGAATGGATAACCTACAACTAAAATAGGAAAACATTGTGACAAAAGGAGAAATGACTTGTTTTGAGCAATTTCTTCTTTTGTCACTATGTTTTCAAAAAGCAGTCT
This sequence comes from Serripes groenlandicus, assembly GCA_031761405.1. NCBI lineage: Eukaryota > Metazoa > Mollusca > Bivalvia > Cardiida > Cardiidae > Serripes > Serripes groenlandicus. The sequence continues at coordinate 103,630,052 of JASEVX010000001.1, read as the reverse complement.
GCTGCAGAGGTGTCAGAAAGCGTATACATGAGTTGAAAACATTTTGACAAATGGAGAAAATACTCATTATGAGCAATTCCTCCATTTGCGACAGCGTTTTTGAAAGTCATCTGCTGCAGACGCATCAAATGCATCACGAGTCGGAAAGGATTAAATTCATTTAAAATTATTTTGATAATTAGGATGTTGATTTACTTCACACTTCCAACCAGTCCTTTTTCCATTGCTGCTTCTCTCAGATGACAATTAACCCTTTCCCAAATACACATGCTTTATATATATGCCACTGTAGCAGACGAGTTTTGAAAACACTGTGACAAAAGGAGAAATTGCTCATAATGAGCACTATTTTGTTTGTCACAATGTTATCAACTGTTTTCAATGATTATAGATAGTTTTTACAATTTTGCCAAGACATTTTCAAAGTCGGCTAAAATTGGAAAGTGTAAAAACATGAGATATTTAGGATTGACTTTGCATTTTTTTCGTACATTCATGAGCAATTTCTCCTTTTGCCACAATGTTTTTAAATGTCGTCTGCTACAGGTGTGTCAAAATGCTTCTGCAAGTAGAAAAGAGTAAATCTAAGGGCAGCATGATCATATCATGAGGAATTCACAGCTATTTAGTTAACCCTTTCCCTTACATAGACGCTTTCTGACGCCTCTGCAGCAGACGGCTTTTTGAAAACATAGTGACAAAAGAAGAAATTGCTCAAAACGAGCAATTTCTCCTATTGCCACAATGTTTTTTCACTTTTAGTCATAGGTTATCCATTCAATTATTGAGATTTCCCATTTTTTGACAAAACATGTTCAAAGACGTCTGCTGCAGAATTGTCGTATGAGGGAAAGGGTTAAGGATCAGGCAGATGTCAACAGTCAGACTATCAGATGAACAGTTAAATCATGTCAGGTATTCTTGGCTTATTTTTATCCATGATAATCTATCATATCAGCCCTTTCACAAGAAAAATCAACTTTGTGGACTGCATAAAGTATGGACCCGGATCAGCCTAAGCATGCCACCCAGGCTAACCTGGACAGACACTTTTCGCCTCTTGTTGATTTTATGTTTCAGGAATCATTACTCTATACCTCTATTCCCCTGAGACGGAATGTGTCGGCAAGGATTAGCCTGCTCGGAATGCGATCTGGGTCGATACAGAGTCCATAATGTTGGTTTTCTCGCGGCTCTTATTTAACTATTGCCCAGTTTGATATAAACGTTTTTGGCATTAAACCAATTAGATGTAAGATGGGTGTAAGAGCTGAATTGTTAACACCTGTGTGCTATAAGTTGATTTTACTTTGACCTAACAGATTACACAGTTCATAATGAGCAAAATATCTCCTTTTGTTACAATGTTTTCAACTCGATTCAATAATTCTACTTTTATTATAAAGGTCAAATCCGTGTCCACAAAGTACTACTCTTGAAAACTCTCTGTCCTACAGTCTTAAAACTTCACTGGATGTTTGGACTCCTTGATTAGATGACCCATAATGTTTGAAGTCACTGGGACAAAGATCAAGGTCACAGGGGCTGTAAAGGTCATATCTGTGTACACTCAATATCTTAAGAAAGGAGTCTTCATACTTCATAGGATGATTGAACTCTATGAGAAGATGACTACAACTGTTATTGGAGGTCATTGTGTCAAGGTCAAGGTAACAGGGATTGTAAATGTTAAATCGTTTTCTGCTTGGTATCTCAAGAACCCTGTGACCTTTAAACATTTTATACAGAATCTTTAAACTTCAAAAGATGATTGGATGCCTGGAGAAGATGACCCTACTGCTTTTTGGGTCAGACGACATGATCTAATGGACTGCCATTTCAAATTTCACAGGATAATTGGTCTTTGTGAGCAGATGACCCTATTATTTTACAATGGGAGAGATATACGCTTTTTAGCTCACCTGAGCTTTGCTCAAGGTGAGTTTTTGTGAATGCCTTTTGTCTGGCATGTGTTGTGCGTCAACATCTTCTACTCAGTAACCAGTGGGTCAATTGGGATGAAACATCACAGCATGAAGTGCTCAAGGTGAGTTATTGTGATTGCCTTTTGTCTGGCGTGTGTGGTGCGTCAACATCTTCTACTCAGTAACCAGTGGGTCAATTGGGATGAAACTTCACAGAAAGCATTCTCTCAATGACCTCACCAGAATTCCTTAACATTTCTGGGATCCATGCAGAATTCTGGTCTCTATGACAATGAAACGAAAAAAACTTTAAAACTCTTCTTATCCCAAACTGGTTGGCAGATTTTCAAATAATTTTGTAGAATTGTTCCTTGGATGACCCTCTCTCAAATTCCTTCGAGCCATGTTGATTGGTCGAAAAAACATGGCCGCTAGGGGGCAGGGCTGTTTCGCCTTATATGTCTATAGTGAAAACTTAAAAAATCTTTTTCTCCGAAAGTGTCGGCCGATTTTCAAATAGTTTTGCAGAAATGTTCCTTAAGTGACCCCCTATCAAATTCTATCAAGCCATGTTGATTGGTCAAAAAACATGGCCGCCACAGGGAAGGGCTATTTTGCCTTATATGGCTATAGAGAAAAAACAAATCCCCTCCGAAAGTGTTTGGCCGATTTTCAAATAATTTTGTAGAAATGTTCGTAGGGTTCAATCCATGTTGATTGGTCAAAAACTATGGCCGCCAGGGGACGTGGCTTATATGGCTAAAGTGAAGAAAAAAACAGGTGAGCGATCCAGGGCCATCATGGCCCTCTTGTTTGAATTATGTCTCTGTATTCAAAATTGGCCCAACCCTGGGGATCATCCATTTTACATTGAGTTATATAAGGAATTGTATGTGTAACCTTGTTGAGTGGTCTTCTAACAAAATTGTTCCAACTTGTTTCCCTTGGGTCAAAATTGGCCCAACCCCCTAGGGTCACCTGTGATACATAAAGATATACAGGGAAAAACTTTGAACATCTTCATGTCTGAAATCGATAATGCCTAGCGCTTAGATATTTGGTGTGACATGTAGTCCTATACCATTTTAGGTTGTTCAAATTATGCCCTTGGGGTCAAAATTGGCCCCGCCCTGGAGGTCACCTGTTTTACATACAAATTGTTAACAAATAATTTGTTCAAGCTGTGTCAGTTGTTAAAAAATTACACATTACCATATAGGGCAGGGTTATTTCACTATATTCTTATAGTGGATTTTTTAAAAATCTTCTTGAACAAAATTATGAACATAGCCATTTGCACACTCCAAGCAGGAGGTCAGAGTCTCCTTAAAAGTCACTTATGTGGTTTTGACTTGAGTAGGCCATGCAAGAATATAATATTCCTTTTCAGTATTCATCATCTTCATCATTATTGTCTTCTTTTGCTCACCTCCATTTCTCACCCTGGTCCTCATTGACCTATTTGTGATGCAGTGACATAAATCCCAACTTAATCATTCTCTAATAAAATGAAAGTTATATAACTTTCACTCAAGTGAGTGATTCAGTGTGTCATAATGGCCCTATTGTTTCAAAATAGGATCTTCTATTTCTTACTTGGTCTTAAAATAGTCAATCAAACTGCAATATATATAGGTTTTCTTTGTAAAAAGATTACTGGCACAAATTTGACAAAATCTTCATAAATATAAAGGTTCGATACTTTTGTACTTAGAAATATTCTTTTAAATACCTAAATATGGAAGTATGGTAATATTAAAATATAGTTTGAACAGTGTTGTAAAAGGAGAAAATACTCACTATTAGCAATTTCTATTTTTGCCACATTGTTTAAAAAAATAATTTGCATTAAAGTGTTTATAAAATGGTCAATTTATATAGGTTTAACCCTTTCCACACACAGCAAATCTTCAGCAGACGACTTTGAAATCATGTAGTCGAAAATCTGTTTAAATGAAGATATCATTTTTGAAACAAGTTGAAAATATTTTGGCAAAAGCAGAAATTGCTCGTTTTGAGCAATTTCTCCTTTTGTCACAATATTTTCAAAAGTTGTCTGCTGTAGAGGTGTCTCGAAGTGTCTATATGTAAGAAAATGTTAGTGTATATAATTACCATATAAAGTAATGAGTTGATTGAAATATCTGGTTCAGTATTAACCCTCACCCATATATAGACCCTTCTTGAGGCCTCTGCAGCAGACAAATTATGAAAATATTGTGGCAAAAGGAGAAATTGCTCATTATGAGCAATTTCTCCTTTTGCCACAATATTTTCAACTTTTTCCAGTGATTACACCTATCTGTATAGGGATTTTTTTATGTTTTTGCCTTGATTTTTTCTAAGTTTTCTGCTGCAGATTTGTTGTATGTGGGAAAGGGTTAAGTGGTGGGGTATTTGTCACCTGTGGAAAAAGACATTTAGATAGTTTATGATCAGACCTTTAACCTTTTTGTAATCAATAATTTCATAACTGTTAACTGTGTAATTCTAATTTCCCACTTGCATACCTATTTTCTGGCATCTGCTGCGGACGATTTTTGTAAACTTTGCGAGAAAAGGAGAATTGCTCATGATTAGCAATTTCTCCTTTTAACACAATCTTTTCAAATCTGTTCAATAGTTATGGTTTTATACAGATTTTCCATAATTTTGCCTGGATGTTTTCAAAGTAGTCTGCTGCAGATTTGTTGAATGTGGAAAAGGGTAAAATAATGCTGACCTTTAGAAATCATTCAATATCATGTGGATTCCATTAAATTGGAACTTGATCCCCCCCCCCCCCCCCCCCCCCCCCCCCCCCGATACTGACACCTTTTGCAGCAGAGCCTGTTTTAAAACATTGTGGATAAAGGCAAAACAGCTCAAAACAATCAATTATGCATTTATGCATGACATTTTCAATTCTTTTTAATCACTTTGTTAAGCCTTTCCCACATAAAGATGTATTTTGACGCCTCTTCAGCAGATTTTTTTTTAATACATTGTGCTCATAATGACCAATTTCTCCTTTTGCCAAAATGTATTTAACCCTATTCAATATTTTAACCTACATTCATATTGCTTTTTCCATATTTATGCCCATATGTTTACAAAGTTGTCTGCTGCAGATTTTTAATATGATGGAAAGGGTTGATATTTTTTGGATCATGTTTTCAAAGCAGACAACAACAAAATATCATATCAGGTTTATGGCTAACCACCTTTCATGACTAATTAAAATCTTCCAAGTTGAAAAGTAAATTTTACACTTAACCCTTTCCCTCATACGATAATTCTGCAGCAGACGACTTTGAACATATTTTGTCAAAACACGGAAAATCTCTATAATTGAATGGATAACCTATGACTAAAAGTGGAAAACATTGTGGCAAAAGGAGAAATTGCTCAAAGCTTTTGTCACTATGTTTTCAAAAAGCTGTCTGCTGCAGAGTCGTCAGAAAGCGTCTATATGAGGGAAAGGGTTAATTAATAAGATTTTATGTCTCAGTACAAAATATTCAAACCTCCTTTTCGCCCATTGTTTACAGTTGTTTACTGTTGCAGTGTGATCTAACATTATCTCTAGGAAAGAAAGTTGTCTGGGTTCCAAGTTTCCTTCATATTACTTGATGAAATATGACTTTATGGCAATGTTTAGTACTATATGTCTTAAACAATTATTTTTGATTAATTGCAGCTGTCAATATGGTTTTGATCAAATTACTATAAACCTATCATATTTACAGATATTTGTAATATTAATTGTCTATTTATTATTAGTGTTCTGCAAATAATTAGTTCTATCTTTGGAATATCTTATAAAATGGTGAGTTGAGGTAATTTTACATAGAGGAAATATATCATGCAGTATGTATTTATACATTTAAAAATGAATTTCATTTTTGTCCCACTCACAACAAATCTGTAGCAGGTAACTTTTGAAAACATCTCGGTGAAAAATATGGTTTAGTTATTGGATGGAGTTGATAACATTGTTGCCAAAGGAGAAATTTGTTCATAATAATCAAGTTCTTCTTTTATTAGCTCGACTTTTTGAAAAAAAACGAGAGCTATTGTCATGACCCTGGCGTCGTCCGCGGCGGCGTGGTCGTCCGGTTAAGGTTTTTTGTTCAGCTCAGCTTTTTTTTTTTCTGGTTTTTTTTTCTCCCTATCAGTCGAGCGTATGTGCCGTATGCGGTGCTCTTGTTTTTAAATGTCACGTGCTTGTGGGAAAGGGTAAAACTTATAATCATGCATAGTCCATTTCCCCACATATGACAAATCTACAGCAGATGACATTGAAATCATCTTGGCAAAAATATTGAAACTATAAATCAAAGTAAAATTACAGACTTAAAATCAATGTGGTAAAAGAAGAAATTGCTTGTGATAAGCCATTTTCACTATCATCAAAGTGTTTTCAAAAGTCGTCTGCTGATGAGGCGTCTATATGCGGGGATGGGTTATTGATCATCACTTTTTAGGCCAAATTAAAATTAATTAAATTGAATTAACATCTGAAGAAAAGATTGAATTATTTTTACAAATGAGAGGTAGTAACGTGATTACCAGGATTTATAATACTAAAGGAAATTCTTATAGGATCAAACACATTGTGGGAAAAGGATGACTGCAACATATCTGCTGCACATGTATCAAAGTGTATACTTATAAATGGAGAACAAATGATTAAGAGGGCCATGTCAGGTTATTGAGTCCTTTCTAAATCTTAGCCATTAAGACTTTAATCATGTCCTGTTCTAGATTTCTTAATTACTTTTGTTTATGAACAGAATTGCTATAAATGTGACCTTAGAAGACTTACTAGTCAGAATCAAAGTTGTTTGCTACACAGTCAGATATATTTTAGAAAGGTTAAATGTTGGAACTTTTATCCCTTTCCCTCATACAACAATCTTGCAGCAGACGACTTTGAACATATTTTGTCAAAAAATAGAAAATCTCTATAATTGAATGGATAACCAGTGAGTATGACTATTAAGTGGAAAACATTGTGTCAAAAGGAAAAATTGCTTGTTTTGAGCAATTTCTTCTTTTGTCACTATGTTTTCAAAAAGCCGTTGGCTGCAGAGGCATCAGAAAGCGTCTATATGAGGGAAAGGGTTAATCACCTTCTCTATAATTGCTGGGTTGGTTTTTCAATTCGTTTTAGAAAAGACTGTAATCATTGATTATCAGGACAAAAATACTGTGGCCCTAAACCCCCTGATTAGATGGTGCAGGAGTGTTGACAATTCAGCAAATTTACTACCAGTATAGCAAAGGTTGGGTTCATCCTTGGTCCTTGATGCATCTGCAGCGGTTGTCCTTTATGTATCTGCAGCCGTTGTCCTTTATGCATCTGCAGCGGTATTGTCCTTTATGCATCTGTAGCTGTTGTTCTTTACACATCCGCAGTGGTTGTCCTTGACACATCTGTAGTGGATGTCCTTGATGAATATGTAGTGGTTGTCCTTGACGCATCTGTAGTGGTTGTCCTTGTCACATCTGTAGTGGTTGTCCTTGATGCATCTGTAGTGGTTGTCCTTGACACATCTGTAGTGGTTGTCCTTTAAACATCTGTAGTGGTTGTCCTTGATGCATCTGTAGTGATTGTCCTTGTCACATCTGAAGTGGTTGTCCTTGATGCATCTGTGGTGGTTGTCCTTGACACATCTGTAGTGATTGTCCTTGACACATCTGTAGTGGTTGTCCTCGACACATCTGTAGTGGTTGTCCTTGATGCATCTGTAGTGATTGTCCTTGTCACATCTGAAGTGGTTGTCCTTGATGCATCTGTGGTGGTTGTCCTTGACACATCTGTAGTGGTTGTCCTTGACACATCTGTAGTGGTTGTCCTTGATGCATCTGTAGTGGTTGTCCTTGATGCATCTGTAGTGGTTGTCCTTGACACATGTAGTGGTTGTCCTTGATGCATATGTAGTGATTGTCCTTGATGCATCTGTAGTGATTGTCCTTGTCACATCTGTAGTGGTTGTCCTTGACACATCTGTAGTGCTTGTCCTTGACACATCTGTAGTGGTTGTCCTTTAAACATCTGTAGTGGTTGTCCTTGATGCATATGTAGTGGTTGTCCTTTAAACATCTGTAGTGGTTGTCCTTGACACATCTGTAGTGGTTGTCCTTGATGCATCTGTAGTGGTTGTCCTTGACACATCTGTAGTGATTGTCCTTTAAACATCTGTAGTGGTTGTCCTTGACACATCTGTAGTGATTGTCCTTGATGCATCTGTAGTGGTTGTCTTTTAAACATCTGTAGTGGTTGTCCTTGACACATCTGTAGTGATTGTCCTTGATGCATCTGTAGTGATTGTCTTTTAAACATCTGTAGTGGTTGTCCTTGACACATCTGTAGCGGTTGTTTGAAGCAGTTGTCCTGGATGCATCTGCAGTGGTTGTCCTTGATGGATTTTTTTTTTTTATTCCAAGATAATTTGGTACAAACGTTCCTTGAGTGAAGTTAATGTAAAATGTGAAAGCAATAATTGGTTGTAAAACTCAGCGACTAGGAGGCATCAGAAAAGGGGCAAAAGGACAAAATCTTATAATTTCATTCTTATCAAAGTTCTTGTTTGATTTCAAGATAATTTAGCAGCAATGTTCCTTTATTGACACCATTCACAATTTGTTCAAACCGCATTGCCAGGCAGCATAAGAAAAGGGGTAAAATGAACGTTAAGCTTCAAACAGTATTCCCCTAAACACATAATAACCAAACTTCACAGTAATATTCCTTTGGTGGTTTCAGCCGAGCCCCGAGCTCAGTCGGTAGCGACGCGGGCTGTCAATCCAGGGGTTGTGAGTTTGAATCCCGGCTTGGCCAACTTTCTTTTCGACGATTGACAGAAGTCAATGCGACATGCGTCATTCGTCTTCCACCAATAGGGCTAAGTCTATGTGGATAAGCAGCCAGTTGCTTGGGAAGATTGTTGTGTGGAGTACTGGTGTGAGAAAACCAGGAAATGCATGAGTAGGTGAACTGGCCGCCGTGATATAACTGAGAAATTGTTAAAAATCAATCAATTGGTGGTTTTAAATTGTTTAATGATTTAATGCCTCTTTTCCAATGTCCTTTACTGATAGGCTGTTCCATTTACAGTAAAAAATCCTTGCGGTTTTATTCCCACTTGATCAAATTTTGTTCCAATATAAGCAGTTACACATTTGTTACTACACTATCACTCAGGTGATGGAGTTAAGGCCATCGTGGCCCTCTGTTGTTGTTTGTTGGCGTTGTTTATACATTTGGCGAGCAGAATCTTGGCCCTCTTGCTTCACCCTTTCCCTCATATAGACGCTTTCTGACGCCTCTGCAGCAGACGGCTTTTTGAAAACATAGTAACAAAAGAAGAAATTGCACAAAACGTTCAATTTCTCCTTTTGTCACAATGTTTTCCACTTTTAGTGATAGGTTATCTATTCAATTAAGGAGATTTTCCATTATTTGACAAAATATGTTCAAAGTCGTCTGCTGCAGAATTGTCGTATGAGGGAAAGGGTTAAGTAGATGACTTATACATACAGGTCATTTTTCTAAAACAGTATGAGCATTTGCTCCTTTTGTCCTAATTATTCTTTTATTATTTTATGTTTAAAGGAATATGCTCGGCTGAAATTTAAACTATACGACTAAATAGCACTACAGTAATGTATCATTTTGATGTAATTATGTCTCCCCCATTACATGGGGGTGACATATTGTTTTTGCCCGTTCCGTCCGTCCTTCCGTCCTTCCGTCTGTCACACTTGTTTCCGCTCAATAACTGAAGAACGCTTGGGCGTAGGAACTTCATACTTGGTATGCAGGTTGGTCATGACCAGTAGCTGACCCCTATTGTTTTTGATAACAGAAGGTCAAAGGTCAAGGTCATGGTGACCTTGTGAGGTAAAAAATGGTTTCCGCTCAATAACTGAAGAACTCTTTGGCTGAGGAACTCCATACTTGGTATGCAGGTTGGCCATGCCTAGTAGAAGACCCCTATTGATTTTGAGGTCAGTACGTCTAAAGTCAAGGTCACAGTGACCATGAGCTTGAAAGGTCACAGTGACAATGAGCTGATAAATAGTTTTTGCTTGGGCCCAGGAACTTCATACTTGATGTGCAGATTGGTCACCACCAGCAAATGACCCCTATTAATTTTAAGGTCACTAGGTCAAAGGTCAAGGTCACAGTGGTCAAGGTCACATCCGTCACACTTGTTTCCGCTCAATAACTGAAGAACTCTTGGGCATAGGATCTTCGTACTTGGTATGCAAGTTGGTCATGACCAGTAGATGACTCCTATTGATTTTGATGTCAGTAGGTCAAAGGTCAAGGTCATGGTGACCTTGTGAGGTAAAAAATGGTTTCCGCTCAATAACTGAAGAACGCTTGGGCCGAGGAACTCCATACTTTGTATGCAGGTTGGCCATGCCCAGTAGAAGACCCTATTAATTTTGAGGTCAAGGTCAAGGTTACAGTGACCTTGAGCTGAAAGGTCACAGTGACAATGAGCTGAAACATTGTTTTTGCTTAATAACTGTAGAATGCTTAGGCCATGGAAGTTAATACTTGGTGTGCAGGTTGGTCACCACCAGTAGATGACCCCTATTGATTTTGAGGTCACTAGCTTAAAGGTCAAGGTCATGGTAACCTTCAGCTGAAAAATGGTTTCCTCTCAATAACTAAAGAATGCTTATGTTGAGGAACTTCATACCTGGTGTGCAGGTTGGTCCTAACCAGTAAATGACCTTTATTGAATTTGTTTGATTTTGTGGTCACAAGGTCAAATGTCGAAGGTCACGGTAACCTTCAGCTGAAAAATGTGTGTTACTCAATAACTCAAGAACGCTTATACCCAGGAACTTTATACTTGGTGTGCAGCTTGGTCCTAACCTGTAGATGACCCCTATTGATTTTGATGTCAGTAGGTCAAAGGTCAAGGTCGCGGTGACCTTTGGCTGAAAAATGGTTTCCGCTCAATAACTGAAGATTGCTCGGGCCCAGGACCTTCATACTTGGTGTGCAGGTTGGTCACCAGCAGCAAATGGCCCCTATTGATTTTGAGGTCACTAGGTCAAAGACCAAGGTCATGGTAACCCTCAGCTGAAAAATGGTTTCTGCTCAATAACTGAGGATTGTCACTGTTGCTTCATCTCCAGTTCAAAACTAAAAAATTCATCTCCATCATTTCTTTTCCTCCCCTACGACCACACAAATGGGGAGACAAGCGCTTTTTCAAAAAAGCAATCTCTAGTTTTTTTTTTACATGCTTACACTACCAAGATATATGTTTTTAAAGTTTGTGTAAACAAAAAAAAGGTATAATCATTGCAAACATTTGAAAACATAACGGTAAAAGGAGAAACTGCTAATTTTGAGCAATTTCTCCTTTATTCGTGTTGTTTTTCAAAAGTTGTCTGCTACAAACGCGTCTTCAACAAGAAAATGGTCGACGTGTTCAATAAAATGGTAAATTCATTTTTTTATATTTGACCAAACTTTCAAAATATTTATTTGTTTGTTAAAGAATGAATTGTAAAATAATTTCTCACAAACCTGCATCATAAAAATCCCTTATAATCCAAATGAAATCGTCCAATTTCAGAAACACAAAAGGTTACAGATTTTAACACCGAATTTTGGGAGAGCTTATGGGAAATGCTTACGTCATAGCGCGTGATGATTTTACTCAAATGAACCGCGTCAGCACAAATTCCGCATTTGGATATAGTTTCAGTGTTAATTTCATAATAAGATCAAATTGCATATTTGTGTGGTATTTTTTTGGTCATGAATCTTTTCCCAAGAAACTTACAGTGTGATTCACAATTAAAAATCAAACACAACAATTCATGATCAGTCTGATCTCTGCCTCACAAGGTTTTTTCCCCCCTTTCGTATGGTGTGGCACAAATCCTTTACACAACAAATTTGGGACAAAGTGAAATAAATTTTCCGAATTTGTTATGTATCCAAATTAATTGGACGGTATACCGATACTTATAATTGAAATAAAACGGAATGGGGTGCAAATAAAACACAATGGACAGTTTGGGCAATTAACCCTTTCCCACATACGGCAAATCTGCATCAAACCATCTAGGCAAAACTGTGTACAAAACTGTTATAGTTGATAAGATTTTGACACTATTTCAACAATTTTCAATCATGTCACGGCGGCCGTGTTCACCTTCCCATGTGTATAATGTCTTTATTACAACAGTACAACCTGTATGGCATCTTATAGAAATTAAGAAGGAAACAATGTGTCAAAAGGCGTCAATCACTAATTAGTCGGCTGCTGCTTCTGATCAGCGCATCAAAGCCTCGGCGGTGCTTTGTTGGTAGATCATAAGTAGTGTCTGATTGCTACCGGAAATATGATTGGGTTTTATTACCTTTAATTGGTTTTCAATAAAGAACGGTACAATGTTTTTTTATTTTCGATTAATCTGTGAATTACGCCTTTTGTCACACCATTTACAACTTTATTTATACATGTATTTGCTGTCATAGAGATTGTAGTGTTGTGTGGAGTGCCGGTGTAAGAAAGCCTTTATAGGCATGGCCGAAAATTGTTTTTGCTTTTGAGCGGTACAGTAAGCCTCTGCAGACGCATCCGGACGAAAAACCGACCATACACATATGCAATTTGATCTTATTTGCAATTCACAATATGACCTCCGAATTGCGATTTGTGTGTGACGTGGCTCATTTGTGTGAAACTTCGAAGCTATGCTGTACTCATTCTTCATAAACTTTCCCATGTCTTGTATTTGGAGGTAATGAATTGTGGTAAAATACATTCAAGTAACGATTTTAGAAATTGGACGATTTCATTTGGAATTAAAAGGGATATTTAAGCAGGTTTGAACATTTTTCTTCAATATATAATATAAAAGTTTTACAACAAAAATCCATTTGGAAATTTGGTCAAAATTAACCATTTCAATTCTCCCTTTTCAACATATACCAAATCTGCAGCAGATGAATAATATGGAAAATCTCTTTACCGTCAACTTCAGAGTATGTAGGGAAGGGATCGAATTATGTCTGTTCAAAAGACTCGCCGACAGATCCTATTGCAGTAGCGTCCGACCACTACCGGAAATTTGATTGTTTCTATGACCTTTGATTGTTCTACAAAAACGACGGTTCATTATGTCTAACGAGCTTTGAAATCATAACAAACAACTGTCAAATATATAAACGAATGAAATTATTGTATAAATAAATGTTAACACACATATATTTAATTGGCTGATATATATTACACGAGTCAAGTTCGTGTTTTCTATCCACCTACTATGGTTGGATACTATTTACTATAAAACTTTATATAGAGCTAGTAATAATATAATGTAATGAATTTTATTTTGAATAATTGAAGTTTAGGTTTGTAAACTTCCGGGGTTAATTTTCTTACGAAAAAGTATATTTTGTATTCCCTTTATAGTACCGCAGTCGTTCATTAGCTAACTCTACTTGTATGTTTTGTTTGGGACATACTGTGTAAATGACGTCACGATTCTTTTTAGAAAGTCTCGAGACATTGCGATATGCAAACAATGTATATGCTCATGCTGCGCACCGATCAGCTCAAATAGTCATCTTTAAATAGTAATATCTTCATTATTAGTTGTATGTTAATGAAATGCATAGTAAATAAATGTTCATTAAGTCAATAGTTTTCAATTCAAAGCGAGTTTTTTTCAGCCGAGCGTATTCCTTTAAACAAGATCCCTAATTTTATTTAAATATATTTTGATCAAGGACTGCTATAAAAAGGCCTAAATGTCAATAAAGAGTGAAATTGGAAGATCATTTTTACCATATCTTTAAATTACCTGCCTTACTTTAAATTTGATAAGATAATCCTTCTTATCTGTTTTACACCCACATTAATTGGTTACCTGATATTCTTAGAGTTGCTTGCATAGAAATTTGTAACTGTAGTATTTATATGATTTAAAATATTTTTTGAATATGAAGAAATTGGTTTTTTACCCGTCCATCACAAGTACCAGTATATTTCCTCAGCAAGTGCTGACTTGAATTCAATTAAACTTTATTGGTAGCTTCAGTTAAAAAGGTAAAAAAAGATGCACATAATACTAGCTATTAATGACTTGATGAGCAATTGCAATTTTTGCCACAATGTTTTTAAAATCATCTGTTGCAGATGGGTAAAATGTGTTTGCAAGGTGGTAAGGGATATTGACCGAGAGTTGCACTCATTGCATTTTCTGGAAAAAGTTTTTTAAGTGTTAGATCTTTGAAAATACAGATTACATGCATTTTGCATGGTAATGATCATAAATCCTTCAATTAAGATGATTAAATATGACGCATTATTGTTGGATTAAATGGGAACATTTAAGTTAATTATAAAAATCTCATGGCTTCAAGGGAACTATTTGATAAGCTTTATCTTAATTGCAAAGACAGTATTTTGCTTATGTCAGATAAAATACCATCTTGGCAAATGTGCAGAAAATATCTATAAAAGAAAGTATAATTATTGATTAAAATTCAAAAACAGTTTCTCACAATGTTCTCAAATACAGATGAATTTATGCAGCAGACAACTTGTATCAAAATTATATTTCCATTTCTTTCAGACGTTACAATCTTTTTCTTGGATAATTTGAATGCTAATGACTAATGTTAATGCTTTTGAATCGATAGCTTCATGCCCAATGGTTATATCTACATTTTGTAACTGGATACAGCTACAATGTTTGGCATGAAGCAATTTTCTACTTTTGTGACAATGTTTTCAAAAGTTGTCCGCTGCAGATTGGTCAAAATGCAACTGCAAATAGGTTAACCCTTTCCCTCATACAGCAATTCTGCAGCAGACGACTTTGAACATATTTTGTTACAAAATAGAAAATCTCTATAATTGAATGGATAACCTATGACTAAAAGTGGAAAACATTGTGGCAAAAGGAGAAATTGCACGTTTTGTGCAATTTCTTCTTTTGTCACTATGTTATCAAAAAGCCGTCTGCTGCAGAGGTGTCCGAAAGCGTTTATATGAGGGAAAGGGTTAAGATTCATCTGCAACAGTAACAGTTGGTAAAATAGTTAGTTTAGTTTTGATACAGAATTAAAAACATTTTGGGAAAATAGAACATTAAATATTTCAGCATTTGATTCATGATGCAGTTTTATCAAAACTGTCCAACGGTGTTGTGGTTGGAATATCCATCTTGTGAGCAAGTCATCCAAGTTTCATGCCTGATCAAGTCTAAAATATATATTTACTGATGTTTGGTACTGTTTCTATGGGTGTTGTTAGGTGGAGACCCTTTTGCAGTCTGATTCCAGAATTTCCTATAAAATTTTGTTTGAAATCTGGTAGCCAATTGATGTATGCTTTTCAAAATGCCACACTTTAATAGAAAGAAGGTACCTCAGTGGTATGGTCCAAAAATGGTAGTTTTAGGAATCAGGATTTTGGGGATAGCATTACGACTCAGACATACCAGTAGTACTGGTAATTTACACAAGATGTTCCGTAGTACTGGTATGCCGTGATATGATTCGAATACTGATGTAAGATCGTAAAACACCATTCAAACAAACAAACAAATTTCCATTCAGATGGTGTGACAGTCTTCAAGCCTGACATTCTAGTAAAAAAACAATCTCCATCATTTGTACATCTTTACTGTCTGGCTTATCCAATTTCAGTGGTGTATCATTGTGTGCATTAGAGCACTTGTTTGGCTTTTACTCTTTCTCACAAATCTTCAGCAGACAACTTTGACAAAATTTAGGCAAAGATATTGAAAATCTTTAGTAATAAGGTTGGAAACTTGGAGGCAAAAGAAGGAATTGCTCATTATGCAGGGTGGAAAGGGTTTACATCCTGTCCATTATCCTGTTTGTCTGAATGATGTTCAATGTATCACATGAACAGTACAGACCACCACGCTCATTCTGTACAATAATGAACACTGATTTTGGTCTGTATAGTGAAACACCCAAACGCTCTAATTTGCTGAAGAAAATGGTTTTACAGGATATATTGTTGAATATATACACTTGGCCTAACTCGAATTATTAGAAATCTTTTGACATGATTATTAAACTCCACAGTTTTACCTTTTCCCACAAATATGCATTCGATCACTTTGATTTGTTTATTTGAATGTTGTTTTATACCCTTTTAAACAGTATTTTAGTCATATATCACAGCATTCTTGGTAATTTACAATTATAAAAACATCTAAGCAAAATTATGAGAAATCAATATAAATGAAAGTTTAATTTGTGAGTAGAGTTAAAAAGCATTGTATTAACCCTTTCCCTCATACGACAATTCTACAGCAGACGACTTTGAACATATTTTGTTAAGAAATAGAAAATCTCTATAATTGAATGGATAACCTATGACGAAAAGTGGAAAACATTGTGGCAAAAGGAGAAATTGCACGTTTTGTGCAATTTCTTCTTTTGTCACTATGTTTTCAAAAAGCCGTCTGCTGCAGAGGCGTCGGAATGCGTCTATATGAGGGAAAGGGTTAAAAGGAGAAATTGCTCATAATGATGCGTTAACAATTATGTGGGAATTGGTTGAAGCTAAGTGTTTACTGAAAGACAATAAAATGCAAATGAAAGACCTATATCCAACAATTCTATGATATTTCCTGAACATTGTCTATGATGACAAATGCTTGTCATTCGGTTGTCACTCTCTTGACTCTTGACGAAAAGAGGTAACAAGAACATAACAGTACCATCATATAACATAATGTAAGTGAGTGCTTTATGACTGCAGAAATGTGATGATAATCTACTTTTGGATACCAAGCCCTAGTAGCTCAGTTGGTAGCGACGCTGTTTGTCAATCCAGGAGTTGTGAATTTAAACCCTAGTTCTGCCAACATTCTTTCCCCGCTTGATGAAAGTCACTGTAACAAGGGTCATTCTTCTTCCACCAATGGGATAACAGTCTATTTTATTAGCAGTCAACTGCTTCGAAAGTCGTGTTGTTGTGTGAAGTACTGGTGTTAGAAAGCCAGGAAGCACATGAGATTTTGACATGAATAAAAAATTGTTGAAATGGCATTAAACCCCAATCAGTCAACTACTTTAAGGTATATACATGTTTTATGTTTTGTTGGCATTTAGTTGCCATTTAGATGACACATACAGCATACATGATATCTGCCATTGCAGAGCATGTGCAAGGCTGTTAACCCTTTCCAACATACAACAAATCTGCAGCAGACCACTTTGAAAACATTTAATCAATATCTGGAAAATCTGACAAAAGGAGAAATTGCTTGTTTGAGCAATTTCTCCTTTTGTCATAATGTTTTCAAAAGTTGTCTACTGTCTATGCGTCAAAATGCGTCTAGGTGGGAAAGGGTTAATTTATTATTATAAAAGTTCTGATGGAAAGATGAATGAATGTGTGACTGAGCGACTTGTCTTAAGCTCCCTTTACACACACGGAGATTGTTGGGCGACCATTGAGCTATCCAAAATTGGCCCGCTCTCTCATCGATCTCTCAAAGTCCCGAAAAAGTTATTTCTGTGTAAATGCTCGGGAGATTATTGAGCGATCAAAATGAAATTTTTGCCAACTTCTGTGGCCATCTATAGAGATTTTAGAGCTACCATGGCTTTCATTGAGCGCTGATCAAGCGCTCATTGAAAGACCCTTCAGATATCAATAGATACTAAGCCTCCTGCGTTTGCTGAGCGCTTGTTTTGTGACAAAGAGAGATCATGGGGAGATTGCTGAGAGATCAGGTGCAAACAAAAAGAGACCGAAAGAGATTGCTGAGGGATCATGAAGTGACTTCCTTGGGCGACCAAGGAGATTGTTGAGCATTTCTTGGGCGACAGGGAGCCTCCGGTTATATATATTAGAGGTTTGTGGTACTCCTGCATTAGTCTCTGACAAGCTGTTGAAGAGAGTCCAAGATGAACAATCAAGTGCTGATACATGGTGCAATCCTACTAGGTCACCAAGCAATTATCAATCCTACTAGGTCACCAAGCAATTATACAGAACCAGCACCTTGACATTCAGAGACTTTCCAGATTGGATTTTTGGCCTTCTTGCAGCCTTTTTTTGGAGGCATTGTAAAATGATATTAATAGTTCTTGTGTTCTTCACCAAGTCTAGAAGCAGAATGAAAAATACAAATGTAGTGATATTTGGACCGAGTCAAAACTTTGAGGAGACCGTGGAGATCACTGGAAGATCATTGTGAGACCATGGCGATTGTTGGGCGCCCATTGAAAGCTGGTTGAGAGATCTTGCTATTTTTTCATCGTTCAATGGTCTCTCAACGATCTGTGTAAGTGGGAATTAGTAGTGATAGCAAAACTAACCTGAGTGTCATATATGCATTTCCATTATGAAGTCCAAGTTAACCTTATCCAACTTATGGATGCATTTTACTGCATATGTATAGCAAACAGCTTTAGAAAACATTGTGACAAAAAGAGAAATTGGTCATAATAAGCAATTTTCCACTTTGTCACAAGGTTTTCAACTCTGGTAAATAATACTGTTTTTTAAAGTGATTTTTAGCTCTACTGGCCAAAGGCCAGAAGAGCTTATGCGTGGTGTGGTGTCCGTCGTCAGTGCGTCCGTGCGTCAGTGCGTCTGTAAACAATTGCTTGTGAATGTGATACAGTCTTCAGTTTTTATTGAATCTCAATCAAACTTATACAGTAGTTAGATATCCATGAGAGCTCTGTTCCTTTTGCAAACCAGCCAGATCCAGCTATGCAAGACTAGATTATGGCCCTTGAAATTGTCAAAATTGCTATAATACAGCTAAATGTGAACACAATAGAGCCTCCATTTACTATTCAATCTTCATCAAACTTAGATAGTAGTTAAATATTGATGAGAACTCGGTTACTTTCGCAAACCAGCCAGATCCGCCCATGCAAGATTTGATTATGGCCCTTGAAATTGTCAAAATTGCAATAATAGAGCTTGTGAACACAATAGAGGCTCCATTTATCACCTGATCTTCACCAAACTTAGATATTTGTTAAATATTGATGAGAGCTTGGTTCCTTTCGAAAACCAGGGAGATGTGCCCTTGCATGACTGGATTATGGCCCTTGAAATTGTAAAAATTGCTATGATACAGCTTGTGAACACAATAGAGCCTCCATTTACTATCCGATCTTCACCAAACTTAAATAGTAGTTAAATATTGATGAGAGCTCGGTTCCTTTCGCAAACCAGCAAGATCCGCCCATGCAAGACTGGATTATGGCCCTTGAAATTGTCAAAATTGCTATAATACAGCTTGTGAACACAAAAGAGCCTCCATTTACTATCCGATCTTCACCATACATACATGCTCAGGATTGAAAATGACCAAAGAACCATACCAGTAGAGCATAGGCCTTCATGGGCCTCTTGTTATTTGTTGCCTATCTTGGAAGTGAGACAGTCATTGGGATCACTTCTCTGCCGTCTGTCGGTCATGTTTACACTTACTGACGTATTGATGCAAGTTGGTCATGTTTACACTTACTGACGTATTGATGCAAGTCGGTCATGTTTACACTTACTGACGTATTGATGCAAGTTGGTCATGTTTACACTTACTGACGTATTGATGCAAGTTGGTCATGTTTACACTTACTGACGTATTGATGCAAGTTGGATGTAAACCTTTTTCCTACTGTTGCTTAACCCTTTCCTGCATACAACAAATCTGCAGCAGACACCTTTGAAAACATTTTGTAAAAAATATGCAAAATCTCCATAAATGAAAGTTTATTTATTGAATTAAGTTAAAAACATTGTGGCAAAAGAACAAATTGCTCTTTATAAGCAATTTCTGCTTTTGCCACCATGTTTTCAAAAGTAGTCTGCTGCAGAGGCATAAGAATTTGTCTGTAAGTGGGAAAGGGTTAAAGGAACCATTTCTGCATGACTACATTTTTGCTGAAAATTAAACAGGGTTTGCACATAATAATTGAAAACAGTGGAAGACAGTGGTGCAGAGATAGGGCATCTGCCTCTTATACCAAAGGTCCCGGGTTCGAATCCCATGATGAGTAGGTTCTGACTTAAGGTCTTTTCCACACAAAAGGCGGTAGTACCAGTTAAGTCTCCAGGAAGCAGACATTAAGCATGATCAATATAAGCTAAAAAGCTTGTTCCGCAATCAATGTAAACAAAATAAGTTTCAAAACTAACAATTGAAATTATTATGCAAATTATCCTCGTTTTAGTTAACCATTCCACACATACAGGCGCTCTCTGGCAACTTTTGTGATTGGTCATGTTTTTGCCAAGGTGTTTTCAAAGTTATCTGCTGCAGATTTGATGTATGTGGGAAAGGGTAAAGGTTGACCCTTTCCCTCATATAGACGCTTTCTGACGCCTCTGCAGCAGACGGCTTTTTGAAAACATAATGACAAAAGAAGAAATTGCACAGAACGTGCAATTTCTCCTTTTGCCACAATGTTTTACACTTTTTGTCATAGGTTATCCATTCAATTATGGAGATTTTCTATGTTTTGACAAAATACATTCAAAGTCGTCTGCTGCAAAATTGTCTTATGAGGGAAAGGGTTAAGAGTCAGAAGTATGGTTCCAGAGGATAGATGTAAAGTATACAGTCATTAATATTTGCTTCTGTCAGATGTATATAATTTCCTGTAGTATAACTTTCAATCAGATGGGAGTTCAGTATTCATCCTGGGGTTTAACATGGCTATAAATGACATTTTGCTTTTAACTGATTTGACAAATATTTATTTTCTGAACTTTTAAGTGTTTCTAAAAAACCATTTGCAGCCAAATAGCATTTTTCATTACACTTTTAACTGCTTACATATTTTGTTTGTGATGTGTGAAGCATTTGATTGTGACTTTCATGGGCGAAAAGTAGTAGAAATGTAGTTATTTTATTTAACCCTTTCCCAAATACAATAAATCTGCAGTAGACAGTTTTGAAAATATCTACCATAAGAAGAAATATGGAAACTCTATTAATGAAAGTCTTTGAAACGTTGTGGCTAAAGGAAAAATTGCTCCATATTTTGTTTGCATAATTAGGCTTCTGGAACAGAAATGGACTTGTATTGTATAATGATATTTATTATATACCTGTACATTTTCCGGCGCAAGTAATGCAGATTGTCTTGTGCAGTTCAGACACGGCAGATTAAAATTCTGTATTCCACCTAGTGTAATACGGAATTGTGACGTCAGACAGTGCACAGACTATTTTCAACGAGGTTCCTGTTTTGATTCTGTGTTACATAGTAAAATATGCAGACAACCAGTATTATTTAGGAAAATCGTTTCTATTTTATGTCTCGAAAACCCAACGTCAAATTTAATAAAAACCCGCAAATAAAGATTGTGTTGTTATTTTCTTCTACAAAACAATGGAAATTTAATTTGATGATGTTATTGGGCCGGACCTACGTATTAGAATACTTTCTAGGGGCGTGACCTAAGTATTGTAGTAAATATTCATCCGCCATTCATCTTTTCATTTCACATTGTTTAATTTCCCAATAAAAAATAAATGCAATCTCTTATTTTTTTCGCTTTTCATAGATTGTAGGTACAGTCGAACCTCGTTAATCCGGACACTTTGGTAATCAGAGAAAAAAGGCTGGATTGCAAATCTCCGGGTTACTGATTTTGGATAGAAATTTTACAGAGGCAAAATTGTCATCTTAGCCTGAAAATAGTAGTCAAAGGATCGGACCCAATATTTCCCCAAATATGATTATTATTGAGGTGTCTTTAGCTAAATTCATTCAAAATAGTTTTGCAAACTGTCAGTATGATTTTATCTTTTCAAGTTTGATTTACCTCAAGATTTTAGGAATCCGCTGTGGTCGAGTGGTTAGCGTCGGGGATTTCGTAACCGGGTGTCCCGGGTTCGATCCCCAGTCGCAGCATTTCGGTCATGGTGGAGTGCCCTTGGGCAAGGCACATTTTCTAGCCTAGTACTGGTTTGTTCACCCAGGGAACATGAATAATAAAATTTAAATGCACGCTAAATGACATTAGCTGTCGATGCGCCATAAAACAATATACATTCATTCATTCATTACCTCAAGATTGCACCGTTTGTCGTAAGTAAAGCTTAATCATGAGATATACAACAACTGGATAAATGTTATAATTTGAAAAATGAACATAAAAATATACAAATATGGAATAGCTTATTATTTTTGTCTGATCTGCACTTATCTCTAATGTCAAAATTTTAATCTCAAAATCAGCTTAGATCAATTTAACAATTAACACCTGATTGGCTGCTATTTTATGACTGCTAATCAAAGTAAATAATGACACACGCTAGCTGATTATGGAACAGCCCTATTACATTGTATACAGTACACAGCTTTTAACACGTTTTAGGACAAACAAGACACAATAGAAAACAATGACTAGCGACAAGATTTACGCAATCATAGTCTAATCCTAACTAATTAAGAGAATAAAAAAACATATGCATGTACATTACCGTTTAGTCTTCCGGATTAATGAAACGGGTTTTTATGTGTAAATGGTCGCTCCCTTCCCGATATTTTTTGTCCAGATCCGGAACGCGAATTTACGTATTAATGGAAAATAATTGAGCATAAAAAATCTGTTGAATTTTATTCCAGATCACGAAATTTTCCGGATAAACAGCATCTTGTTTTTAACAAGGTTCAACTGTATATAATTAAAGAAATATTACGTTGCAGGAACGATAAAATGGTTCGTATTGCACGACTCGTAGCGTGGGAAAATCAATATCTTACTCGACCTTCGGTCTTTTAAAAATATTGATTTTTCCATGTTACTTGTCGTGCAATATGAACCGATTTATCGCTGCTGCAACGTAATATTCCTTATATATTTTACCCTTTTCCACATACAGCAAATCTGCAGCAGACAACTATGAAAACATCTGGTCAAAAAAAGGTATACTTCTATAAATTAATGTTTAATCATTGAGTAGAGTTGAAATCATTATGGCAAAGAGAGAAATTGCTCCTTTTGCCACAATGTATTCAAAATTGGTCTGTTTTCAAAAGGCATCAGAATGTGTATCTATGTGAGAAATGGTTAACACATTAAAACAATTTGAATGTATGTTATGTAGCCTTGATGCTTTAAATAATCAACCATAAGCAATTTTCACATGAAGACATGCTTCAAAACTGACACAAAATAAACTTTGTAAACCATATCCCTGATACAACTGATACAGATGACACCTAGCTTCACAGGAAAATGAACAATGTCTGAAATGTTTTATTTTTTTTATTTTATAAATATTTCAGCTTTGTCTCAGCTCAGAAAGTTTGATAGAAAGCTTAAGATATTGATCATCTGAGGCCTCCAGAAATCTGAAAATTTGTCGGTCTAAACCGATTTTTAGCTCCACTGGCTGAAATGTCATGGCGAATTGTCTGTCGTGCGTGTGTGCGTTAACTTTTTCCTTTAAACGACTTCTTCTCCCTAACCACTTGGCCAATTTTGTTGAAACTTCATAGGAAGCATCCTCTCAATGTCCTCTCTTAGATTCCTTCAATTTCTTTTGATCCATCCATAATTCTTGTTTCCATGGCAACAAAAGAAAAAAATAGTGAAAACTTAAAAAATCTTCTTCTCCGAAAGTGTTCAGCCGATTTTCAAATAATTTTGTAGAAATGTTCATTGGGTGACCCTCTATCAGATTCCTTCAAGCCATGTTGATTGGTCGAAAAACATGGCCGCCAGAGGACGGGGCTATTTTGCCTTATATGACCATACTATAAACTTAAAAAATCTTCTTCTCCGAAAGTGTTGAGCAGATTTTCAAATAATTTTGAAGAAATGTTCCTTGGGTGACCCTCTATCAGATTCCTTCAAGCCATGTTTATTGGTTGAAAAACATGGTTGCCAGAGGGCGGGGCTATTTTGACTTATATGACCATAGTGAAAACTTAAAAAATCTTCTTCTCCGAAAGTGTTAAGCAGATTTTCAAATAATTTTGTAGAAATGTTCCTTGGATGACCCTCTATCAGATTCCTTCAAGCCATGTTTATTGGTAAAAAAACATGGCCGCCAGAGGGCAGGGCTTTTTTGCCTTATATGGCTAAAGAGAAAATTTAAAACATCTTCTCCTCCGAAAGTTGATTTTTGCCTTATGGCCGTGGAGCGATACTGGCCCTCTTGGGCCTCTTGTTAACATTTTAATCTTAAAACTTTTAAAAAAATTGTTCCAGATATTTCTATAAATCTAATACCTACGCTATATGTCATTAATACAATCAAATCCTAGTTAGTATACAACTTCTTTTAACACCCTTCGAGAGAGTCACTTACCGTGACGTAAACAAGATAATCATCCAAACTGTGACAATCGTGTTTGCAGCTTGCTAATTACGGGTTGATATATGAGGCATTTGCACACAGATTTTGTGCGCACTTTGAATAGCCAATTTCTACCTTATTTTACAGCATGATAAAGCAAACATACCCATCGATAGCTTATTCAATAATATATCCAAATAATATGTCCATCTGTCTGACTGAAAATAAGGAAAAAACTAATTTAAAAACAGCAGCCCTAAACCTGTTTAAATTTTGCTTCGATGATGACCAAGTAAGACAAATCAGTAAGTCAGGTTATCACGAGAATCCTATAAATAGAACAGAGGTATAATAACGCTATATTGAATGTTGTACATCTGAATTCAATTGAGCATGGTAATTCCAAAACAATAGACATTTTTAGCTCACCTGTGCACGAAGTGCCTGTGCACGAAGTGCTCAAGGTGAGTTATTGTGATCGCCCTATGTCCGTCGTCCGTCGTCCGTCAACATTTTCTCCTCTGTAACCGGTGGGTCAACTGGGATGAAACTTCACAGGAAGCATCCTCTCAATGTCCTCACCAGAATTCCTTAACATTTTTGGGATCCATGCAGAATTCTGGTTTCCATGGCAACGAAATGAAAAAAACTTCAAAATTCTTAAAAAATCTTCTCCTCCGAAAGTGTCAGGCCGATTTTCAAATAATTTTGTAGAAATGTTCCTTGGGTGACCCTCTATCAGATTCCTTCAAGCCATGTTGATTGGTCAAAAACATGGCCGCCAAAGGGGCGGGGCTATTTTGCCTTCTCCTCAGTAACTGGTGGGTCAATTGGGATGAAACTTCACAGAAAGCATCCTCTCAATGACCTCACCAGAATTCCTTCAAATTTTTGGGATCCATGCAGAATTCTGGTTTCCATGGCAAAGAAACGAAAAAAACTTCAAAATTCTACTTCTCCCAAACTGGTTGGCAGATTTTGAACTTATTTTGTAAAAATGTTCCTTGGGTGACTCTCTATCAGATTCCTTGAAGCCATGACTGTTGATTGGTCGAAAAACATGGCCGCCAGGGGGGGCGGGGCTTTTTTGCTTTATATGGCTATAGAGAAAACTTAAAAAATCTTCTCCTCCAAAAGTGTCAGGCCGATTTTCAAATAATTTTGTAGAAATATTCCTTGGATGACCCTCTATCAGATTCCTTTAAGCCATGTTGATTGGTCGAAAATCATGGCCGCCAGGGGGGGGCGGGGCTATTTTGCCTTATATAGCTATAGTGCAAACTTAAAAAATCTTCTCCTCCAAAAGTGTTGGGCCGATTTTCAAATAATTGTGCAGAAATGTTCCTTGGATGACCCTCTATCAGATTCCTTCAAGCCATGTTGATTGGTCAAAAAACATGGCCGCCAGGGGGCTATTTTGCCTTTTATTGCTATAGTGAAAACTTAAAAAATCTTCTCCTCCAAAAGTGTCAGGCCGATTTTCAAATAATTTTGTAGAAATATTCCTTGGATGACCCTCTATCAGATTCCTTTAAGCCATGTTGATTGGTCGAAAATCATGGCCGCCAGGGGGGGGCGGGGCTATTTTGCCTTATATAGCTATAGTGCAAACTTAAAAAATCTTCTCCTCCAAAAGTGTTGGGCCGATTTTCAAATAATTGTGCAGAAATGTTCCTTGGATGACCCTCTATCAGATTCCTTCAAGCCATGTTGATTGGTCAAAAAACATGGCCGCCAGGGGGCTATTTTGCCTTTTATTGCTATAGTGAAAACTTAAAAAATCTTCTCCTCCAAAAGTGTCAGGCCGTTTTTCAAATAATTTTGTAGAAATGTTCCTAGGGTGACCCTCTATCAGATTTCTTAAAGCCAAGTTGATTGGTTGGAAACTATGCCCGCCAGATGGCGGGGCTTATATAGCTAAAGTGAAAAAAAATAATCAGGTGAGCGATTCCAGGGCCATCATGGCCCTCTTGTTATTTTTAGCTCTACTGGCCAAAGGCCAGAAGGGCTTATGTCGTGGCGATTTGTCCGTCGTGCGTCCGTGCGTCCGTCCGTAAACAATTTCTTGTTAACACGATACAGTCTTCACTTTTGATTGTATCTCAACCAAACTTATACAGTAGTTAGATATCCATGAGAGCTCGGTTCCTTTCGAAAACCAGCCAGATCCGCCCATGCATGACTAGATTATGGCCCTTGAAATGGTCAAAATTGCTATAAAAGAGCTTGTTAACACGATACAGTCTTCACTTTTGATTGTATCTCAACTAAACTTATACAGTAGTTAGATATCCATGAGAGCTCGGTTCCTTTTGAAAACCAGCCAGATCCGCTCATGCATGACTGGATTATGGCCCTTGAAATGGTCAAAATTGCTATAAAAGAGCTTGTTAACACGATACAGTCTTCACTTTTGATTGTATCTGAACCAAACTTATACAGTAGTTAAATATTGATGAGAGCTCGGTTCCTTTTATAAACCAGCCAGATCCGGCAAGACTGGATTATGGCCCATGAAATTGTAAAAATTGCTTTAATACAGCTTGTGAACACAAAAGAGCCTCCATTTACTATCCGATCTTCACCATACATACATGCTCTGGATTGAAAATGAGCAAAGAACAATACCAGTAGAGCATAGGCCCTCATGGGCCTCTTGTTTAGTAAAAGGTTTATTGTTATGTAGACAAAACAATGTTTACCGTACAAACAGATCCATAAAAAAGATAATTTTATCTTCTGTTCGTCACCAATCATTTTCTAGTAAGTACTTTATTGGAGTTTGGGTCGAACATTCTTTAGTACGAACAAGCAATACAAAAATGCGTGGTTATCTTCGTCTGTTGTATTTTGTAAGTACTTTTACATTGACATTATCGAGTGATGACACTGTTATGCAACAATCTATGCAAGGTAACCTGCAATAGCCTTGAAATTTTTGTATATTTTTTTAAAAGTTCCAATATCATATTTTTCAAAAACGAGAGGGGGTGGGGGTAAAAACTTCACCGGACCGTTTGAGATTTCAAAATTCCCGGAGCCCTGTCGATCACACCAGGTGAACGGTTAACTCTTTTCCACATACAGACGCTTTCTGACGCCTCTGCAGCAGATGAGTTTTGAAAACATTCTGACAAAAGGAGAAATTGGTCAAAACGAGTAAATTCTCCGTTTGCCACAATGTTTTCACCTTTTCCGAGTTATTACATCTTCACTTTTAGAGATTTTCCATGTTTTTGTCTAGATGTTTCCAAAGTCATCTGCTGCAGATTTGTGGTATGGTGGAAATGGTTATAGAAAAGTGCATCAGAAGAGATATTTCACTATAGAATACAAAATAAGCTTTGTTTAACTTGGCACATATACTGTACACAGTTTGAGAGAGGATTATTTGATGAATTAGCTCCGGTGATGTGTTTTCTAGAAAATGTTTGTTTGATCAAGTTCACATTTCAAGTGGGACAACAAGAGAAGCACCATGTTTTGTCATCTGAACAATTCACTTTCACAAGTTCACTTGGTTTATGCAAATGATTATGATACTTGTATTCTTATTTAGAACTGACACTGTTTATAAGAGGAACAAGTTTGTGGCAGACGCCTTATAAACAAGAAAGGCAAACATGTATAGATTAACGTATAAATGTTGAAAAGAGTTGAGAAAATGGCGCTTTATGAGCATATCAACACCCTTATATTAACCCTTTCCCTCATATAGACGCTTTCTGACGCCTCTGTAGCAGACGGCTTTTTGAAAATATAGTGACATGCAAAACAAAAAATTGCACAAGACGTGCAATTTCTCCTTTTGCCACAATGTTTTCCACTTTTTGTCATAGGTTATCCTTTCAATTATAGAGATATTCTATGTTTTGACAAAATACGTTCAAAGTCGTCTGCTGCAGAATTGTTGTATGAGCGAAAGGGTTAAACACAATGTCTATTTGGTTTGTAAAGGGTTTCGGTACAAATTCTGTAAATTGTAAGAATAAGTAAGAAATACCAAAGAACCTGTACAATACACTAATTATTGCCCACAGCAGCATGGAGGATTTATAAGAGTCATAACTTTCGGTATTTTCTTGTTTTTCTAAGCCACAGACTTGTACTACAATAAGTACAAGTATTTGTTTACCTATTGCCTAATAATGCCTTTGAGACTTTGTTTTAGAGACGATGTAGAAAACTTTTCAGTACAGTTAAGAAAAAAAATAGTATGTACATTTTTTTCTTCATTTTAACAATGTTTTCTGTAGTCATTTTAAAGCGGAAGAGCATTATTATGAGCAATTTCTACTTTTTGTCACATTATTTTCAAAATTCTTTTTCTATTGATGCGTCAAAAGGTATCACATATGGGAAAGAGTTGATAAGATCTTGGTCCATGCTTATTTATCAATCTGACCAATATTCAATATATTTTTATTCAATATTTATTTATTCAAGTAATATAGGCCTCTGGCCCAAAATACAAAAAAAATATATATAATTTAACAATAGTGTGACAAATATATATTGTTTTACAAATAACAATGGCAGAAGTATTTAAACATTCAAGACAAAATAATTTCCTGATCATACAACATTAAGCTCTTGTTTTCTTTTATTCATTGCATGATATAAATATTTAGCAATTGACAAAACTTCATTTGTTATTGTAGACAACATAAGAGAGTCAAATAAGTTATGAGAACTGTTTTGTAACCAATAATCTTTAAAATAGATATCTCGCATATTGTTATACAGTGGACATTCGAAGAAAAAGTGGTATTCGTCTTCAATAACATATGTATTTGACTTTAAGCAGTAGAAGCAATATCTTAAGTGTCTACCATTTTCTATCATTAGACTATGATATGAGCAACGAAAATTTGAAATAGCTTTCCTATATTTATATGATAAGTCTAAGCTTAAATAGCGTTCAACATTAAGTAGGGTCTTAAAGTACTTATAATGTAAGGCTTTGCTATGAATACCCATCAAGGGGATTTTCAATACCCTGCTATTTCCATCAAGGGGATTTTGAATGCCCTATTAAATGCACTGAGGGGATTTTGAACTCTTTTTAGCTCACCTATGCACGAAGTGCAAGATGAGATATTGTGATCACATTTTGTCTGTCGTGCATCGTCAACATTTGCACTTGTTAACACTCTACAGGCTACATTTTGCATCCAATCTTCATGAAAGTTTATCAAAACATTCATCTCATATTTTATCAGTGATTTTACATATATTGGTCCACATTCACTCATTAACAACCTTATAGATAGGTATGAATTTGTGTAGACTTCTTGGTAATAAAAAAGACATACTGGACATACTAAAACAAATTGAAATTCATCCTCAACAACATAGCAGTTTCTATCAAGACAAATAATGATAAATAATACAGAATCTCAAGCAATAATCAATATTTTGGTGTCTACCTTTTTCTACATTTAAACAATGACTAGATGCATCTATGTGAGGCAAAAGTTCAATCCTTTCCCACATAAAACAAATCTGCAAATGAACAATTTCTCCTTTTGCCACTTTATTTTCCAAAGTAAATTTATCAAAATGCATCTGCAAAAGAAAAAGGGTAAGAGAGCTCCCAATTTCTGATTCAGGATTATTATTGTTAAATCTGTTATTTCTGATTACACCGAAACGTATTGGTGGTAAAACATGTCAAATGTTTTTACCATGTCAAATGTTTGATTCATAATTACAATTGTATGCCACAGGCAGTTGCAGATGTAAAAGAAAATTGAAGAAAGCAGAAAAACAAGTTTCAAAAAACAATCTTTACAGTTCATGCTGTAAACAAAAAGTGACAGTTAAATGTGATATCCTTTCCAACATGAAAACATACTTCAGGCAAAAATATGGGAACTTTGGACTCCCTTAATCAGAATAGAATGTTTTATGATTGAATAGATAACATTGTGGAAAAGGAGAAAGTGCTAAAAAATTGGAAGTATATTATTGTTATAGACTTTTTTAAGCAAAATATACTCTTTTACAAAATTGTTTTCAAAAAACTTCTGCTGCAGATGTCTCGAAGGTAGACTATACCAGAGAATGGGACGCTATATGCATGCACCTATAAATTATCAGCAAAGTCTTTAATCATAATGAAATTTATTGCTAAAGAGTTTAATGTCTTTGATATTTAAAAGTTATTATTTTTTCGATTTTTGATGTTCATGGCCAGCTAGTGTATATTCCAAGTAAACAGGGTTTCTGGCATTGTAGTGTTCATGGCCAGCTAGTGATTATTCCAAGTAAACAGGGCTGCTGTCATTGTATTGTTCATGGCCCGCTAGTGTATATTCCAAGTAAACAGGGCTGCTGGCATTGTAGTGTTAACCCTTTCCCTCATACGACAATTCTGCAGCAGACGACTTTGAACATATTTTGTCAACAAATAGAAAATCTCTATAATTGAATGGATAACCTATGACTAAAAGTGGAAAACATTGTGGCAAAAGGAGAAATTGCTTGTTTTGAGCAATTTCTTCTTTTGTCACTATGTTTTCAAAAAGCTGTCTGCTGCAGAGGCGTCAGAAAGCGTCTATATGAGGGAAAGGGTTAAACCAACCCAACCAACAACATAGATTTATTTATCTCTGAACTGATCACCAAGTCACAGGTTTCGAAAAAAAAATCCAAAAACAGTGTGCAGTTGAATAAGATGCCATGGATCATGTAGCTAGATTTATATGTATACTTGTACACAAGGTTAATTCTTTCCACATACAATAATTCTGCAGCAGACGACTTTGAAAACATCCTGGCAAAAACATGAAAATTCTCAATAAATGAAGGATTGATAATTAAATAGATTTGAAAACATTGTGGCAGAAGGTGAAATTGCTTGTTGTTAGCAATTTCTTCTTTTGTCACAATACTTTCAAAAGTTGTCTGCTGCAGAGGCGTTGGAAAGGGTCAAGTTTTCCTGGAACATGTCTCAAATGTAATCCCATCATGTTTTATATGAACCATCCCAAAGGGTATATCTTAGTTCCTGAATATTCTATGTTATTTTATTATTTTCTTCACAAAATTATTGCAGACATCTTGGTTCGAATTTCACAAAACAGTGCCAAATTTTATGCTGTAAAGATTGATGCAGATCATTTTTTTGTTTTGGTTTGATTTGGCTGTGTCACATACAAGAACAGCTCCTGACATGCTTGCCAACGATGAACACTTCAAATATCAACATTATCTAACCTTAGGCTTCATTGTCAGGGGCGTAGCTTGGCAATAATCAATGTGTAGGTCATCTCGTGAGAAAATCAACATTGTGGACTCTGCGTAAAGTATCGACACGGATCAGCCTAAGCATGCCACACAGGCGTACCCGGATATACACTTTTCGCCTCCTGTGGATTTTCTGTTTCTGGAATCACTACTCTATCTATCCCCTCTTAGACGGAATGTGTCGGCCGAATCAGTCTGCGCGAACAGCGCAGGCTGATCTTGTCGATACATTACGCAGATGTGTATCGCAGCAGCTTCATTTTGGGGCATTTTTAGAAAAAAAAGGTAAACCATTTCCTATTACACATCTGCAGGAAATCATTGTGACTAATGGAGAAATTGGTCATAATGTGCATTTTTCTACATAAGCCACATTGTTTTCAACTCTTTTCAATAATTATAATTCAATACATGAAAATTCAACATCTTTTTGCCTAGATATTTTCAAGAGTCATCTGCTGAAGCACTGTTGTATACATGTTAGAAGGAGTTTACATTTAGCCATTCAAATATCAACACTACTTACGAGAGACCTTTTGGGAGACATTTTAATGATTCAGTTTCGATGAAGCTTCTGCCAAGACATAATGCATATCTACAATGCATAACATCCCATTACCTGACATGCCATTTTTGCATCGCAGGGCCTTTTGGCAGGGAGATACAGGAATCCACCGTGGCCGAGTGGTTAGCGTCGGGGATTTGGAACTGGGCATTCTGGTTTTGATCCCCTCGGAAGTCATGGCGGAGTGAGTGCCCTTGGGCAAGGCACATTCCCTAGCCTAGTACTGGTTTGTTAAACCAGGGCAGTGAAATGTCGCCGTGATATAACCGAAATAATGTTGGAAACGGCAGCCTGAAAACCAAATGACAGGGAGATACAGAGGGAGCTTTTTTCTGTCTATGTCAATATGTTGGCAGTGGTGACTCATGTATTCATTTGAACTCTCTCATAAACTGTATAACTGATAGGTCATGATAGGGGATCAGCTTTGGAAATATATCTCATGAAAAGAATATAATATTTGGAAATTGTGTTGCATTATTGGCATACAGAATGGGAAGCATTTTGGAAAAAGAGATTATTTCTGTTTTTGTAGCAATTTCTTTGTTCTTTAAAATGTTTTCCAAATTTTCTACTGCAGAAGTGTCGGAACACTTCTACTGCAGAAGTGTCGGAACATTATCCCATAGTTTTAAGTAGACAAAATTGAAATATCTAATGGAAAATATAGGAAATCCTTTTTGAAAGTATAATTTTATAACAGTTGAGTTGACACCATGATGACTAAGATTGAAATTGCTCTTTATTCTCCCTTTCACATAATGCGAACTTAGTTTGTGGGAAAAGGTTTATAACCCTTTCCCTCATATAGACACTTTCTGATGCCTCTGAAGCAGACAGCTTTTTGAAAACATAGTGACTAAAGAAGTAATTGCTCAAAACAAGCAATTTCTCCTTTTGACACAATGTTTTCCACTTTTAGTCATAGGTTAACCATTCAATTATAGAGATATTCTATGTTTTGACAAAATGTGTTCAAACTCGTCTACTTCAGAATTGTCGTTTGAGGGAAAGGGTTAATAAGCTATAAATTGAATGGTTGTCTTTTGTATGATCAGGCTGGTATCTTACTTGGGAGTTTTTAACTGTTTTCTTATCGATACACCAGTATCAAATTGTTAAAACTTGAAAACTTTTCCTGTTTAACATGCCATTTTAATGGTCTATTCTTATCAGAAATGTGTTTTTATCTCTTCTCTTTCTGCAATAGACATTTGGAATCCTTTCACTTTAAGCTGTGTAAGTCAACAGATAATCAAAAAAATGCATCTTCTGGCTCCTGAAAATAATGAATTGATAACTATTCTTGAGTTATGGTCCCTTAACCCTTTCCCTCATACGACAATTCTGCAGCAGATGACTTTGAACATATTTTGTCAACAAATAGAAAATCTCTATAATTGAATGGATAACCTATGACTAAAAGTGGAAAACATTGTGGTAAAAGGAGAAATTGCTTGTTTTGAGCAATTTCTTCTTTTGTCACTATGTTTTCAAAAAAACGTCTGCTATAGAGGTGCCAGAAAGCATCTATATGAGGGAAAAGGCTAGAGCACTTACGAACACATTTGACGCATCTGCAGCAGGAGGCTTTTGGAGACATTGTGGCAAAAGGGAAATTACTGATAATGAGCAATTTTGCCTTTAGTAACAATGTTTTCAACCCTATTTTATTCACAGAGACATTCTTCATACTTTTGCCTGGATGTTTTCATTGTTGCATGCTGCAGAATTGTTGTATGTTGTATGTTGGAAGAGTAAATCAATGAATTTGTCCAAATTTTCATTTTGGAGGAAAGTGTTTTATGATAGATTGGTACCAAATTGATATATTGTAATGTAACGTTTGTTAGTCATTTCACTTTAATAGCTAGTCAATATTTGGACAGATACAACACTTCTATCCTACTGCTATGCTAGGAGAACCCCGAGTTTTGTGTTCAATGAAACGCCTAGTTTTCCCATGACAGTATCACATTGTTTAAAATTCCATCTAGGTCTGTTACCACCTTAGGGTGTCTGGTAAACTCAATTTATACTATTTTTGCCTCAGAGACACTTAACTCTAAATCTGCCTGTCGATACAGACCGCTTTTGATATCGTTGCTGAAGATCAACTTAACCCTTTCCCACATACAACAAATCTGTGGCAGATGACTTTGAAACATACCCAACATTTTTGAAATCTCCTTTTTAAATGAAAGTACAATAATTGAATCGATTTGAAAACATGGTGACAAAAGGAGAAATTGCTTATTTTGAGCAATTTCTTTTTTTGTCGCAATGTTTTCAAAAAGCTGTTTGCTGCAGAGGCATCTGAAAGGGTCTATATGAGGGAAAGGGTTAGGAAAACAAAGTACAAAGTGGACAAAAAAAGAAATTTTTCTAAGCATTGCATCCCACAATGTTTTCACCTATATCTAAACCATATTTCCAGTTTGCTGCTTGTTTATTTTATTACTCAGATAATTGTATTCAGAGCAGATAAGTTTTAAAAATAGTTCATTGTTCTGTCATACAACGAAGATCCTAACAAGCTTTGTATCCATTGTCAGATTAATATTGCAGCAGACAGCTTTTTGAAATCATAGTGATAAAAGAAGAAATTACTCAAAATGAGCAATTTCTCCTTTTGCCACAATGTTTTCCACTTTTAGTCATAGGTTTCTATTTGTTGACAACATATGTTCAAAGTTTGTATATGGGAAAGGGCTAGCATTTGCTTAGAGTGAAGACATCTTACAAGATGTAAGTATACTTACTGAAGCATCTGATCACTAACCCTTAGTTCTCAACTATGCAGAAGCAAGGACAAACCTATATTTAGAAGTTTCAAATATAACACACATTTCTAGTTTCCATATTCTTTTCCTTGATGTTTATCGAGTGTTTCATTTAGTGCATAGCAAAAGTGAAAGACTGTGATTTGACTATCAGACTCTGAAGACGCTTTCTGTGTCATCCTGCTTATAGCATGGTAGGCACTTGGGGATTACTTTTTTTTTTGTCCGGCATTTATCCGTCTGTCTGTCTGTCTGTCTGTCCGTCACACTTTTTCGTCACACTTTTTCGTCACACTTTTTCGTCACACTTTCAATGAGCAGGTGCAGGTGACACATGTGCTCCATTCTAGTTTAGTATCAAAGTGCTGTGACAGTGTCAGTTAACTCAGTTGGTTAGAGCACCAAGCTCAGAGTTTTTTAAGTTATGGGTTCACACATTGGTTGGACATTTTTCCCCTTTTTAGAAATTCATGGTGTCAGAAGTCAAATGGATTGCGCTTGGAGCAGTTTGGATTGCTGGGGTTGATGCATGGCTCTCAAAGGTTAAGAGACTGCATTGGAGCCTAGTGTCAGTTGGTTACAGTGTTAAGACAGTGTTCTGGGGGTCGTTGGTTTGAGCACTACATTTTTCTCCTCTTGTGTTACTTCAGTGCTGAAAATATGGGATGAGGCTGTTATTTTCTAAGAGTACTTTTTTGCCTGATGCAACTTATGTCTTCTTCAAGAACAAATCTTGAAAGTTCATCCTCAAACAGG
Source organism: Serripes groenlandicus (assembly GCA_031761405.1). Classification (NCBI taxonomy): domain Eukaryota; kingdom Metazoa; phylum Mollusca; class Bivalvia; order Cardiida; family Cardiidae; genus Serripes; species Serripes groenlandicus. The sequence continues at coordinate 103,594,470 of JASEVX010000001.1, read as the reverse complement.
CGATGTTTTTAGCCCTTGATGTAAACTGTTTATACCATTAACTTTAACTCTTTCCCTCATACGACAATTCTGCAGCAGACGACTTTGAACATATTTTGTCAAAAAAAAGAGAATCTCTATAATTGAATTGATACCTTATGACTAAAAGTGGAAAACATTGTGGCAAAAGGAGAAATTGCTCGTTTTGAGCAATTTCTTCTTTCATCACTATGTTTTCAAAAAGCCGTCTGCTGCAGAGGCGTCAGAAAGCTTCTATATGAGGGAAAGGGTTAACACTTAACATTTGATCTATCAAGGACAGAGAAGTCTCAACCACATGTGTCTTTCTGTAACTGTTTGATTCATACAATCAATTTAATCTTTACTCAATCAACCCTTTCCACATACAAACGCTTTTTGATGCCTCTGCAGTGGAGGACTTTTGAAAGAATTGTGGAAAAAAGAATTCTGCAGCAGACGACTTCGAAAACGCCTAGGCCTAAGAACAGAAAGCTCCTTTAAATGAAAGAACAATAGAGTTGAAAACATGGTGACAAAAGGAGAAATTACTTGTTTTGAGCAATTTCTTCTTTTGTTGCCATGTTTTCAAAAGGTCGTCTGCTGCCGAGGTATCAGAAAGTGTCTGTATGAGGAAAAGGGTTACATAACTTTTAAATTAAAGGAGGTTTTTTACTAGTTTATTCTACATGTAACATGCTGAGTTAACCCTTTCCCAAATGGATAGATTGTTTTATTGGGGTTTTACGCCGCTTTCAACATTATTTTAGTTATATCACGGCGACTCCAAATGTATAGAATCAGATGATGACTTTTGAAAACTTTTTGGCAAAACTTTTATTTTAATCAATCTTTAAATTATAGTGATTTTCCAATATGACGCAGCTTTAGGTTTCTTTTATGAGGGCAAAGTTTTTGATTATTTATTCTTCATGAAACATGTTGAGTTCATTTAGAATGCATGCGGCTCTCATCAGACATGAGCCGTAATTGAAATGTTTTTCATATTGAATTTCCTTATTATAAATGAAACTTGATGCATCTGCTGCAGATAGACTTGGAAAATGTTGTTTGGAAAGCAGAAATTAGTCTTGTTACATAATTTATGTCACCTTAAATAGTTGTCTTCCATTTTGAAAGATTTTAAAAGTGAAGCATATAACTGGTAACAGGTTTAATCTGGACTTTCATGAACGCCAACTTTGAAAGGTTTGCAATTCCTCCTGTTTTTTCTATATTTCCTTTTTGATTGATTGATTTACAATTGAGCTATTTTGTATGCCAGTTAGATATCTATCCTTTTCTACATGCAAATGCTTTTGAAGTACCCTGTAACCTGAAAGTCTTCTGCTTCATATTTTGATGTAAGTGCGAAAGGATAAAAACACTTATAGCTTTTGCCGTCCGTCTGTCCGTCCGTCCGTCATGTTTTCACTCGTATTGATACAAGTGGGATGTAATCCTTTGTCCTAATGTTTTTTAACCCTTTCCCTCATACGACAATTCTGCAGCAGACGACTTAGAACATATTTTGTCAAAACATAGAAAATCTCCATAATTGAATGGATAACCTATGACAAAAAGTGTAAAACATTGTGGCAAAAGGAGAAATTGCTTCTTTTGTCACTATGTTTTCAAAAAGCCGTCTGCTGCAGAGGTGTCAGAAAGCGTATATATGAGGGAAAGGGTTAACCCCCAGATCGAACCTACAGCAAATATGCAGCAGACGACTTTGAAAACTTTATTGCCAAAAATAAGGAAGTTCTCTGTAAATGAAAGAATACCTATTGGATAGAGTTGGAAATAATGTGACAAAAAGAGAAATTGCTTTCACGGTTAGTCTACTGCAGATGCTTCTAAATCGGTCTGCAGCTTGTAGTGGCTTAAAGAAGCACATTAAACAGCATTCATGCAAGTAACCAAGTAAACTAACCTTTAGTGATTCCTGGATATATTTCTTAAGAACACAATATTTTGTCAAGGCAACTGGCTTCCTTCGTATATAGATTTTGCATAATGACCTGATGTTATTCTATATATAATTGCCGAGCCCCGGTAGCTCAGTCGGGTTGTGAGTTCGAACCCCCGCTCGGCCAACTTTCTTTCCGACGATTGACAAAAGTCAATGCTACATGCGTCATTCGTCTTCCACCAATGGGCTAAGTCTATGTGGAAAAGCAGCCAGTTGCTTGGGAAGATTGTTGTGTGGAGTACTGGTGTGAGAAAACCAGGAAATGCATGGGTAGGTGAACTGGCCGCCGTAATATAACTGAGATATTGTTAAAAACGGCGTTAAACAATCAATCAATAATCTGTATATAATTAAACTTAACTGTTTCCATAGAAAGTATCTGCAGCAGACATTTTTACAATGAAAACATATAGGCATTTCAACTCTAGTCAATATTTCTACATTCATTTACAGAGATTTTCCATGTTTTTGTCTAGATGTTTACAGTGTCCCAGGTTTGATCCCCAGTCGCGGCACCTCGGTCATGGTGGTGTGCACTTGGGCAAGTCACATTTTCTAGCCTAGTACTGGTTTGTTTACCCAGGGATCATGAATAAGTAAACTGTCGCTGTGATATAACTGAAATAATGTTGAAAGCGGCTTAAAACCCCAAAAAATAAATAACTAGATGTTTACAATGTCCTCTGCTGCATATTTGTTGTATGTGGGAAAGTGTTAAAGGTTAGATATATTTTTGACTTTACTGTATGAAAAGGAATTCTATCATCATCATGACTCTCTTTTATTGAAGGTCTAGAGCAGAATGAACTTGCACGTTGTTTGGGCGGGCATCGGTACATTTAATCTGTAAATTGTATTATTAATATCTCTGAAATCAACCTGCTGCCCTAGAAAAAAACACTCTGATATTAATGCTCCTTTGATAAAACGGACTGAAAGATGCGAAACAAATAAATTTCAAAACATATTGGGGCAAAATGGACAAAGCTAATAATTAGTAATTTCTCTTTTTCTCACCATGTTATTCATAATCTACAATGCCTTAGTATTATAATTTCATTTTCTATGTTTTTCTCAGATTGAATACGTTTTGGAAGGATATAAAACTTCTATATTATGTAATAGTTTAACTCTTTCCCACCTACAACAAATTTACATCAGACAACTTTGAAAGTATCAAGACAAACACACAGGAAGAACTTTAGCTATAATTACTGAAAAGAGTTGAAAAGATTGTGGCAAAAGGAGAAATTGTTTGTTTTGAGCAATTTCTACTTTTGTCATAATGTTTTCAAAAGCCCCTAGCTGCAGAGGAGACAGAAACGAAGTGTCTGTGTGGGAAAAGGTTAACCCTTTCCCTCATATAGACACTTTCTGACGCCTCTGCAGCAGACAGCTTTTTGAAAACATAGTGACAAAAGAAGAAATTGCACAAAACGTGCAATTTCTCCTTTTGCCACAATGTTTTCCACTCTTTGTCATAGGTTCTCCATTCAATTATGGAGATTTTCTATGTTTTGACAAAATGCGTTCAAAGTCGTCTGCTGCAGAATTGTCGTATGAGGGAAAGGGTTAAGCAAGTTTGGGAGGAGACTAGAAGGTTAAGAGGGGTCTATTAGCATTTACACAAACTTGTTTTATATTTTGTAGGTTGCTTGGAAATGATTGATGATTGGGAAAGTTTAGTTGTAATGCATATTACCGACTCTGCTGTTATGTGAGAGGGAAAAAAAAGAAGGTTTGTTTCTCTTTTATCTCCGTGGTAACATATTCTATGAGATTTGGATACCCTTGTACATTTTGGCTGTTCTCCTTCAAACCTCATTTATATGAAGTCTTGTCACTGGTAAATGTTTCTGAATGTTTTTTCGATGCATCTACAGCAGACATACTGTTTAACAAAAAATTGCACAAAGCGAAAAATGATCATAGCAATTTCTCTTTTGCTGGATTGTTTGCTACTTGATTAAAAAAAATCGTACTTTCAATAAACAAGTTCCCATATTTTTTGCTATGTTGTTTTCAATGTTGTCTGCTGAAGATATGTTGTATTTAGGATTTTTGTCGAGCCCTCTTGCGATGAGCTCAACATAGCTGTCACAATGGCTGTTCGGCGTAAGTATGTGCATGAATCCGTCTCTCCGAATCTTAACCATATATCATAGGATTTCCAAGAAACTTGGTACAAAAGTTCACCATGACGAGACAAGACCTTGCCTGTACCTCAAATGTCAAGGTCACACTAAGAGGTCAAAGATCAGATTGAGTACTGTTTGATAGGACTACCTTGTCCTGGCCGCATCTTAACTATGCATTATAGGATTTCCAAGAAACTTAGCACAAATGTTTAACATGATAAGGCGGCGTTTTGCGCACTAGACCCAGGCATGTACCTCAAATGTCAAGGTCACACTTAGAGGTAAAACATCAGAATGCATACTGTTTGATAGGACTGTACCTTGTTCGGCCCACATCTCAAACATGCATCATAGGATTCCCAAGTTACTAGGCACACATGTTTGCCATGATATGGTGAAGTGTCAGACACAAGACCCAGGCCTGTACCTTAAAGGTCAAGGTCACACTTAGAGGTCAAATGTCAAATTGAGAAACCATGCAGATTCCAAGTAACTAGGCACTCATTTTCACCATGATGAGGTGATGAGTGAAAACCAATTTTGCAAAAAGGAGACTGTTCTCTTTTAACCTTTTCCCATTTGTAGACGCATTTTGAAGCATATGCAGCAGACCATTTTTGTCATTACTGTTCTAAAGTTGGATGCTGTGTCAGCTACAATTATTTGTTTGGTAAACATCTCAATAAGATCTAAACAATAACTCACTTTTCTATGGTTTCCTATGTTTTTGTCCACTACTGACAACACTTCTCTACATAATTAATGTCCACATTCCAAAAGTGGGATTGAAGTACCAAAACGCAAAATACTCCATTATTCAAAAGATATTCAGTTCAAGGATTTATTAGTCGCCGGGCAGAAGCCCGCGACTTCTATTTTTAATAGCTTTTCGGAAATCACATGGGAGGGCGGCTTATTATTAGAAAGAAACAAATCTAGATGATTTGAACATATTACAATTGTGGTTGTTTACGAACACTAATAAATGACACATCTAAAATGAAATAAATATTCCGATTTTTTAATGTTTGCAGTTTTTTTTATTTCACTCGCATTTAAGTTTTTTGTCTTATTTACGAAGACAAAAGTGGTCCCTTCAAGACGTGAACCAACACCCCCTAATGCAGACTCTTATGTGTCATCATTGAGGTCAATTTCGGATTCTCCTTTTAATAGCAATTTTAACTTACTAAATGTTGTTTTCATGTTCAAAGAGATGTCTTGATTTGTGTAGAATTCATTTAATAATGTTAATCCATGAATATCTAAAGTAGGAACTGTTTCTAAGCTAAATATAGACCCTATTCTGTTGTGTAGTTTCGTGACCTTTAACATCGATTTTCGCGCATGCGCATTTCGATATGAAAAAGCGAGTGATATTATTTTATTTTAGACAAGTACAAGACGAATGTTTGACGCAAAGCGTCAAAGAGAAGCCGCAATATTTCGTTGTACATGTAGAAATAAGAAAAAAAGAACATTTTTAAATCCACAAACAATAGAACAATTTAAACTGTAGACGGTAATGCTGATATATTTCTCCTTTTGAAGACTTTTGTTTTCTTCAAATTACCTCCCTTTAAAGCAATACCAGGATATTTACCTTGTGATTCGAATAAGATTGACAAACATTGAAATTATATGAATGAATACTATTATTTAAATAAGTAACAACAGCAAAATTAAATTAAAGCCAGATAAATGTGTACACATTTCGTTAATTTGTTATAGATACCCTAATGTATAGATATGAATATAAACTTTATAAGCAAATGTTTTCATTTCAACGTTTTAATGTTTGAATAGACTAAGGAAAGTCAAGAATTTATAAATAAATCAATGCAGTTCTCCGGCGACATTGATGCCTTGCATCAACTTTCTCTTGTTATTTAATGAGTTGCAACACATTTTTCGGTGTGTAGATTTATTCCTATGTTAAATATGCCTGAACCTTTCATACACTAAACATACTAAAAATTATGTATTGCAGTTATATCACAACGATAGTTTACTTATTCATGATCTCAGGGTAATTAAACCAGTGCTAGGCTAGCCCCTGTGAAAGGAACACTTTCCCCACTTCCCCCCACAATGTTTCCTTCCACATTTTCAAATATCTGACAGAAAATACAATCGCGTGTACAGGAGAAATTGCTCATTATAAGCAATGTCTCCTTTTACAATAATGTTTTCTTCAACCTTTTTTAACATCTGACAGAAGACTAGAAACAGATCTAATATTTGATATAATTGTTGACAGAATATTATTAGTTACACAGTGTGCTAGTGACCTAATACGGTATATACGGTGTCAGTAAATGTCATATGGGGCGAGAGCGCAGCTCGAGCCCCATATGACATTTACTGACACCGTATATACCGTATTAGGTCACTAGCACACTGTGTAACGAATATATCCTACCGACTATCTTGATCAACATTGCTGATTTATATGTACATATGTAGTTTCTTTATATGGAAAATATTCTGTATCAAATATGCATATATAATATATCTATAGGTGCTACTACCTATTTACGAAAGATAATTATAAACAATATAAAAACAGTAAAGAGCATACTTTGGCCATAAACAATGATATATAAGTACTAGACGATAGAAATGTTAATGCCATGTTTTTTACATGATCAAAACATGTTCGGAATTCGTATTACTGTCGTCTATTATTACAAACAGATAATAATAAAGTAAAGACTTTCAGAAAATCAAGGAATTCATTTATGATGAACGAGGTTAAAACATGAGGGCCAAGATGATCCTTTATCGATCACCTGCATTATGGTAAAGAAGCAAATGTATCAGCCATTTTCTGATGCCACCTGACGACTGCCTTTTTCAACCAGTTTTAAATATGACAGGAACAAATTATGTTAGTCATATCCTTATATTACGTCATGCACGTTCCGATGACATCAATTTAACCAAAACAATATTAGGCTCCCGGTGACCGTGTATGGATTATACACCGTCACCACGTGACGTCGCTTGACCAATGAAATACGCAGATTTATGTAGGAGGTAGGATATATCATTATATCAAGGGAGAAATTGCTAATTATGAGCGATGTCTCTTCTACCACAATGTTTTCCTTTCGCTTTTTCAAACATCTTCACACAAATATGCATAATACGTAAAATAACATTGCAAAGTGAAACAAATATGAGTTACATATATTATTGTAGATTTGTAAATAGTTTAATCCGACTCAATTTTCTTTGAACAATGCATTAAGGTATAAAACACATACAAACGTATTAAAATTAAAGAAAATCATTACAATATCAAGAAGATACATTAATCCTCTGCTAATTTGTATCCATTTCATATTTGTAGACTTAAACAAATTGATTTGCATTGTATTTTGGAAATTGTGTTGCTTTTTATCCTGTTTCTTTTTATCCTACAATCCGGCAGATTCCTGTACTTGGTAAAGGGTTTAAGTGAAATATACAGCAGTATTTACTGTCAATCTAGAAAGAAAGCTGAAACCAAGAATGACATGACTAATGTTCCACTAACCAAATATAAAAATAAATAACTTCTAATGAAAAGTCGTAGTAAATCAAATTGTATGTAGGAAAGAGAAATAGTGAGATTTACTAGAATGCTAGAAAAAAAATACCAAGGATGTTTCCGATAATTTTACAGCTTTATAACCCTTTCCCACATGCAAGCGACATTCAAAAACCTTGTGACAAAAGGAGAAATTGTGCATAAGGATATTTTCAACTATGTTCAACGTTTATATTTTCATCTTTTGAAGTTTACTATATTTTGCTAAGATGTTTTAACACACTGAATACACCTTTCTTCTACCTCTGAATAAACCATATCAGCAGTCGACCTTGAAAACATTTAGTCAAACATGGAAATTATTTACTAATAAAGGAACACATTTGTATTGAATGAAGTTGAAATCATTGAGGCCAAAGGAGAATTTTTTCAAAAGTCGTCTGCTGCTATTGCGTCAAAATGCGGTGATTAACGTCCTCTGCTGCAAATTTGAAGTATGGAAGGAGTGCTGGCATCAAACTTTGGTTTGCCCCTAAAAACCTTACATTTCCATAGCAAAAGATTGATTCAAACTAAATCAGGTAGAAAGCTAACTAAGGATTGCATAGTGGACCACTTAGATTAAGTTCAAGGTTACTGTTTCTTCTACACCTGATTCGAGGCAAAGTCACAGTCAAAACCTGGTTAAGTGACTTGCCAGTGATCTTGTCAGAAATCTGTAGTAATACTTAGATTGAGCCCTGCCACACCCACACAACCAGTGTTTGGGACTGTGCTACAAGATCAACCTCAGACTGTCTAGTCACATAATTATCCTGAAATCATCTGAAATCAAAATGAAGTAAGATATCTGATTGTGATTGCTAACTAACTATTTGGTTTTATTTACCCTCGCCATGCAGAATTAACTATTTGGCGAGCATAGTGATTGCTATTTGCGCCATGTCATGGTAATACCCACATTCTGGCCTTCGATCAGGAAATATCTAGACCATCATGCAATGTGATCAGGACCTTAACTGTTTGCTATGTAGTTGCACAAGCATCTTGGAGCCTTCTGACCAATAACCTGGAGTTTGTGAGTTAATAAAGCCATGAGAAATGACCTTGTGAGGAAAGTTTGTGACCTTATGATTTACTAGACACACATTATCATTATCATTTTTGAAATTTAACTTGATAAGTGGAGCGATATTTGACTGTTATGTTTGTGTTTTGAAATCGAAAATGTTTATTCATGTATAAAGCCAAAGTAAAACTTTCCCTGATGATCAAACTGTCTTCTGACATGTCTGTGATAGGCAACTCACACGCTTTCCCAAGTACAATAAATCTAGCGACTTTGAAAATTTCAATGGATAACTTTGGAAAATCTGTATAAATTGAAATACAATTACTGCAAGGTGTTGAGTACATTGTGGGGAAAAGGTGAAGTTGATCATGATAAGTAACTTCTCCATTTTATTTTATTTGATATCAGCTGCTGATGCGTCAACATGTCTCTGCATGTGGAAAAGGGTTAACAAATCAAAGATGGAAACGCGCGCTGAAATAGCTTTAAATATTATATAATTTGTCTATAACTGTTTTCTGAAGTTTAAAAAGATAGGGGTAAATGAAAAAGCATGTATGGTTACATGTTACAGAAACCAGTTTAAGAGAATGTTCACATATTTGACATTTATTAAATCTGGACTCTTTTTAGTCAAATATGATGAATCTTTCATTTTTATGATATCTTGCTTTTTAGAAGGATTACTAATTAGTCTCACTTGTATTCTTTTATTTCATCTTTTTTGGCAAGGTCATATTTCTTTAGTCTTGAATTTTCCTGTTTCCTGAGAGGTGCACTTTGCTTGGGGCTGTTCAATGGTATTGTCTGCTCAACTTCCAAATTGGCAGGTATTCAATTCAATGAAACTGATTTGGAAGCAAGATTCTTTCCCAAAGATCAACATTGTTCTGTGATTTTATTGTTTTGGATTTATGCTATGTTCAACAGTATTTCAGTATTTCAGTTCTAGCGTAATGACAGTAAACCCTTGGTTACTACCCATTGTAAGTCTAGGAATTGTGCCTTGACAGAAGGCACTCAACTGTGACCACCACAAGCAGCAATCAAACCAAAGATTCAAGGTCTTTATAACTGTGATCTATTCATTCAGACACAGTGGATTGTCAAGAATGCTTTAAGTCTCATTTTGTTGTAAACTGTAAATCTTTATAGTTATATAACTACAACAATTTCTTATAAATGACGAAACTCATCAATATCCACAAACAATGAATGTTTGTACATAGACCTGTAGAAAACGGGTTGGTATTTTCCAAAGGTTCTACCGGGAGTATAACAAAGCGATATTGATATTTTCCGGAAGGTATAGATGTACATGTTTACCAAAAAAAAATCGCATAAAAATCCGTCTCTTACAGAAAAAGTTATTAACGTTTCAAACTAGGAAACTTTTCCTTTATTTTATATAGGAAAGTGAAAGTAAAAGGAAGAGTAATTCGGATAATACGTATGTTTTGGATATCTTCCAAAAGTATATGATTTATAAGGTTTATTGTTATTGTTTTATTAAAGACGTTTAACGTATTGAGTTTATCAATGATTGTGTTTGTAAACATGAAAATGAATATATGTAATCGGCGTTTAAAGCAATTTAAAATGTGTACATAACATTGTCTAATTAACAGTTTACTTATCATTAAGCACATATAGTATGATATTTCTGAATGCTCAATTTTAATACAGTTTTTGTTAAATGAATTTATCTGAAATCAATTGCTTCATATATCAACGTAATACATTATCAATGTCAGCGTGTCAATTTAAAATGATTAATGGATAATTTTATTTAAAGCAAGTACATCTACATACTATTGACTAATTAACAAATTATTTATCATTCAGTCGACATATAACCGGTCTTAATACTCTTTTAAAAACATGTGTGTGGTTTAATTTATCAGTTGAATGTAGAGCTTGAATCAACTGATTTATTTTATCGGACTTAGCGAAAACAATTGAAAGTAACATCAATGACAATTACAGATCCTTCCCTGAAAACACAGTTAATAGTGCATATCTTATTGATGCTATGGCATTAATTCAAACTCTAAACGACTCAATGTTCAAGACATTTAATGACCTTGGGGAAATTGTTGTAAAGAAGTTAGTCAAGCTTCTCAATAGTAACATAGGAATAGAGTCGGTTGCGCTGGTTTTTGATAAATACCTTCCGACGGACTGCTGGAGAGTCCGCACCTTCAAACATTGTTTCATGTTCTCGTGTTGTTCCAAACTACAGACGATTTTTAAGCAATACATCCAACAAGTCAGCCCTTATTGTGTTCGTTTTTTCTTACATTGAAAACAATATTCAAAACAAATTAGAGTCTTCAAAAGCTATATATATTGTGGATGGTGCCGTTAATACGGACATCGTCAAAGTAGTTAGATGCCCGGATAAACAAGAATTGCCAATGTTATCATCTAACCAAGAAGAAGCTGATACTCGTTTGATTTTACATACGATATATCTAGCCAAAACACATCAACGCATTATCATACGATGCGATGACACAGATGTATTGGTGTTGTTGTTGTACTATCGGGCATCGGTGTATCTGACGGGAGAGATATACATGCATGCTGGTCATGTTGTTAAGACCACAAATAGAGAAAGATACATACCTGTTCATTTGATGGTTAAAGTAATCGGAAAATCAGTTTGTAGGTGCCTTCCGGCGTTCCATGCATTAACTGGTTGCGATACAACAAGTTCTCTATTTCATATTGGCAAAAAGTCAGCATTTAAATTTCTGGAATGCTATATTGAAGAGAATTGTCAATATTTGCCGTGTCTTCAACAATTAACGTAGAAAGTGCCTATAAATTAGCCATGTATTTGTATGGTAATAAGAAACTTGTTAACTAGTGTAAAACGTTGGATGAAATTAGATACCTCATTGCGACAACATCGGACAAATCAGCATCCCTGCTTCCACCAACTGACGATGCATTTTATCAACATGCGTTAAGAGCTTTTTATCAGGCTTATATATAGTGTCATAGCCATTTGCCTGTCATAGACCTACCTGATCCACGATTAAACGGTTGGAAGCAAAAAAGAAAATGGGACATATCAGCCCATCTATTTCGAAAAAGACCCAGCTCCAAAAGAAGTAAGAGACTTGACTCATCTGTTTTGCACGGATAAAACGTGCGGATCAAGTCGGCAATGCCAGTGCCTTTCAGCAGGTTTACACTGTCTTGAAAATTGTAAATGTTTTGCTGAATGCAACAACAAACTCATAGAAACAGATGTTAATGAAGATGACCGTAACGATTAAATAGGTTGAAAGCAGTACAAAGTTCGCTAACAAATCATATTTCAAATCTGAAAGCAATACTAACTCTTATTTTAGATATTTGTTCCGCTGAATCCAAATGGGGCCGACAAATAATACTTTTAGGCCAAGAAATCTCACCAAATGCTTGTTCTTATCATTCAGTCATTTTCAATAAAAGGGAAATTACTATGGTTTCTGTTAATTATAATTACAGTCGACGGTCGTTGTGTCGAATTCGAAGGGCCCTTCAAATTTTCTTCGACACAAGCGTACTTTGACTTATAAATAATCGTTAAATTTTCGGAAAAACAGAACCTTACCCCACCCACTATTTAAACATAGTAATCACGGTACGTCAATATAATCATGTCATCAGTTTATGTCCACCAGGAAAAAAAGTCGTGAAGCGTGTAATGTCCTTACACATATGCATTGGTGTTTACATACACACCTTTGTGTGTATTCATTTTTAGATATGATTTGAGAGTTTATCATGTAATGTAAGTGAAAAGAAAAAGAAACATGATTGTTTGTATATTCAATGTATTAATAAAACATACGTAATGCATAATAGTAAAACAAAAACAAGTTACATACATGTACACATATTTAACATACAAATAGCACAACATAGTTTAACGATTTGTCGGCATTTGCTCATTGATGATAATTTAATTTAAATTATGATTTTTTTTTTTCACGATGATTATTGTTTTTAAATGATCGAAATTTATGCGAATCAAAATTTAATTAAAAGTTAATTGTAATTTACAGACTTGTGTTTGGCTAATTAAACAATGCGTGGTTATAAATTTACCTGTCAAGTCAACAAAAATTGTCGCACCTCTCCGGGATCATAGGATTTAACTGACAATGACCGACTTTGACTATTATCGTACACATACGCAGGTACATTTCGAGTAGGGACCAAATAAAACTTTGACAAAGGCGTTGTTGTAAATTCTCGAATTTTGACTTATCCGTTGTAAAATCATATAGACAAAGAAGCAAAAAATTCGGGACCAGAATTTTTTTTTGACACTACCGGAAATTTGATTTATCCGTGTTTGATACAACGAGCTTCGACTGTACTTCCCTTTTTGATAAGGGTCCACTATTACACGATTGGACTGAAATATTAAAGAACTGAATTATATTTACAGATTAAAAGTTTCGAAAAATTCCCAAATATCGAACGATAATTAGTCACAAAGTTACGGTTAAAAAGCATACATGAACATTGTGTTTATTGTTATTAACAAAAAAGAAAATTGTGTTTATCGAAATGTTGAATTAATGAACGGACAGACGGATAAATGGATGGGTGAAAAAGACGAAATGCACAAGTAACCCCTAAATGTATGTCTTGCTTCAGACAGGTATGTTGAACTGATTTTGTAAAGGTATAACTTGATATACAGTATGTGTCAATTAACTCATTTACCGATTTAAACCGTACTCGTATAACTAAATTTGCGCATGCGCAGAAGATATGAACGTAAAAACACAAAAATAACAAATTTTTGAACATCATGGCTACGTCAATATATAAAAAAAACATTCATTTATCCATTTTTTTCTATTTATTATTTAAACGCAATTGACAACTTCAAAAATATTGAAAATTTTACCAAAAAAAATAAAATGCGGGCCTCTTGGAAACGCTCAAAATTTTGGTATTTCTAAGACCGCGATTTTTATGCGAGAACTTACCTAATATGTAGCAGGTATTAACCTACTCAAAAACACCAAATTCGGCTTGTTATACTTCCGGTAGGGGTTCCTCCTTAATTAGGGCCCGTACAGAAAATTCCTACAGGCCTAACAAGAAAGCAGGAGTTTTTATCCACAAACAATGAATGTTTGTATAAGAAAGCAGGAGTTTTCACATACAAAAACTTCTGCTTCACACGACTTTGAAAACATTTTGGCAAAAGTGTTGAGCCCCACTTCCTACCTTCACAATCTCCCCCTAAACTAGCTGACCTGAAGATCATGGATGTCTTGGGATGATTTGGGAGATGATTGGGGTTGATCTCCGTCAGTCGGGAAGTGTCAGGGTGGGTCATAGCGGCATCAGGAAGTGTCAGGTTGGTCAAAGCATCATCAGGAAGTGCCTTTTGATCTCAGGGCCAAATTTTTGAACATTTACAGAAATGTCCTCGACCTACCCAAACCAAATTGAAGTCATTGAAAGTCATAACATAATCTTGGCAACTGCCAGGGTGGTCGTGGTAAGGTCATGACAGGTCTTAGCGAAGTTGTGAAGGATCACATGTGAAATATTTACCAAAACCCGCCAAGACCTGTTCCCGATATTAACAAGACTGCGTTGCGATCATGCCAAGACCTTCCAGGACCTATGTTTATGTGAAGGAAATAAATGCATCACGTGATCAGGTGTGATTGCACAAAAGCAGCTTTCACTTTGCACCATGCCACCTAAAACAAGGATCAAGAAACATTTGGTGGTTCAAATCCACCTAAATAACTCATCCCCTCCTCTCTAAAACATGGAGTCGCCACAAGACAGCATCAGGCATCCCTGGAAACACCACCTTTATCGTAAATACATGGATGGAAGATGCATCAGGAACACAGACCATTCTTTCCAGTTTTCCACCACTCAACAAGCCCTGGACAATCTGCAGTTTAAGATTCGGTTGTGATTAGTCAAGCAGTGATTTGAGTACTAGGGCTTCATTAACTATGTACTCAGACCAAATTAATCATCTCCAACAGCATTTGGAATAGGTTGATCATCATGAGGTAGTGTTTTAGATTCTAGTACACCAGCAATACCTTGATTCTGAGCTTGGTAGAAGTTACATTCTTTGAATACTCCCCCATCTGTGGTTCCATTGACTCAAATGTCAAAAAACTAAACTTGGTAGGCAGCATTAACATGAGCCATCTGGATGATGAAGTAAAATAACTAGTAGTTGTAGGAGAACCTGGACGACGAATAGCAATGTTTTTACCATCAATGGCTCCTAGGCTGTTATGAAAGTTCCAGCACTGTTAAAATAGCTAACCCACATAGTCTTTCTAGCTGCCACTCTATACCCTTTTATCCGATTCCTGTCACATAGCAGCCAAAAGATATTCTATTGCCTCTTGAGCAGCTATTGAGTTGTAGGATATTCGCCATGTTTGAGAATGTCTGGTATAATGTTGCATCAAGTTTTAGGAAGTCCGAGTAGATTTTAACGTAGTCTTGATTGATCCTGACAGGTCATACTACCTTGTTACGGTCCACCACTACCATCGCGATGGATGGTAGAAAAGTCTTAGAAATCGTCATGGAAAAGTCTTAACACAGTAGGGGGTAGGTCACGTCTGTTTGCGCCGATCAATTTTCCGCCGGCGGCGTAGGTCGTGAGCAAGGTTGTCAAGGTAGGAAGGGGCTGCATTCTTCCCAGGCAACTTGCTACCTTCCCACATTGACTATTTTTACCCCATTGGCAGTAGAAGATTTACAAGAGTCACAATAACCTTTATCAAAATAGAAAATATATATTAATGAAAGAGTAATAAAGTATTAAATACAGTTAAAAGCATTGTGGCAAAAGGTAAAAATTGCTTTTGATGAGCAATTTTTTCTTTTGCCTGACCGTTTTCAGAAGTTGTCTGCTGCAGATGCATCAAAACGTGTCTGTAAACTGTCTGCTGTGATAACTGTAATACTGCTGAAAGTAGCATTAAACCACAACATCACAAGTCATACATATGTTTGAAACAACTGAATAAACAACAACAAAATAATTGCACTATTTTCCTGATGGCAATGGCAAAAGGTTAAGTGACTTAAGTACTAAAACAGTTCCCCATAATAATCTGGCTCTGTATGTTTTAACCCTTTCCCTCATTAAGACGCTTTCTGACGCCTCTGCAACTTTTGAAACCCATTTGGCCAAAGGAAAAATTGCTCATAATGAGCAATTTCTCCATTTGCCACAAAGATTTCAACTCTATTCAATAATCATACTATCATTTATAGAGATTTTCATATAGTTTGTACTTGATAATTTCAAAGTCGTCTGCTGCAGATTTATTTTATGTGGGAAAGGGTTAACATACTTTTTTTCCTTCGATTATCATGTCAGATTTAACTTTCTAAACAGGAAATAGCCTGATGTTTTTTTTTTATCAAGATTAACAAATCAAGATCTATCATCAACAAATCATGCTAATCTTTCAGCTTGTCTGCTTTAAGAACAATCACACATGTTCATGTTTTCTTTTTGTGAGTTCATTATTGAAAGATTTAGCCCAGACGGGGACGCACACATCTGCAGCAGATGAATTTGTGGCAAATGAAGAAAAGAAAAGGAAATTTATTTTTATTAATTAAAATTGAGAACAGAGTGTCAAAAAGGAAAAGAAAAGTATGTATACAAAAATGTATATATATTACTTATTTTTTATGGATCTGCTGCAGATGAGCAAGAAAGTGTCTGCATGTGGAAAAGTGTTGGAACTGAAGTGTCAATGAAATGAATTTCAGACAAATTTAAGACTATCTGAGTGTTGCCAGTCCAGGACTGTAATACCCAGGGGCGTAGCTCCCTTTAGGCACTGTAGGCACGTGCCTACACATTTTTTCTAAAAATGCCCCAAAATGCAGCTGCGACTTACACATCTGCGTAATGTATCGACCAGATCAGCCTGCGCTGTCCGCGCAGACTGATCCGGCCGACACATTCCGTCTGGGAGGATAGATAGAGTAGTGATTCCTGAAACAGAAAATGCGCAGGAGATGAAAAGTGTATATCCGGGTACGCCCATGTGGCAGGCTTAGGCTGATCCGGGTCAATACTTTACGCAGAGTCCACAATGTTGATTTTCTCACGAGACGGCTGACACATTGATTATTGCCAAGCTACGCCCCTGATGTTTGTCATTTGCAGATCAATAAAGCATAAAGCTCTGTGGAGAAAAGGAGAAGTGGCTCAATACGAGTAACCTTCTCCTTTTACCACAATGATTGTAAAAAGAGGATCTAGTTCAAAGTGATCAAAAGTTTTTTGATCCATGAAAGGGACATAACAAAAGTACAGATTGCCTTAACCCTTTCCCTCATATAGATGCTTTCTGACGCCTCTGCAGCAGACAGCTTTTTGAACACATAGTGACAAAAGAAGAAATTGCACAAAACGTGCAATTTCTCCTTTTGCCACAATGTTTTCCACTTTTTGTCATAGGTTATCCATTGAATTATGGAGTTTTTCTATGTTTTGACAAAATACGTTCAAAGTCGTCTGCTGCAGAATTGTCGTATGAGGGAAAGGGTTAAAATGTGTCTGTATCTGTAGACGCTTTTTGACACCCATGCAGCAGTCGACTTTTGAAATCATTGTGACGAATGAAGAAATTGATCAAAATGAGCAATTTCTCCTTTAGCCACAATGCTTTCAACTTTTTAGCTCACCTGTGCACGAAGTGCTCAAGGTGAGTTATTGTGATCACCCTATGTCCGGCGTCCGACGTCCGTCAACATTTTCTCCTCTGTAACCGGTGGGTCAACTGGGATGAAACTTCACAGAAAGCATCCTCTCAATGTCCTCACCAGAATTCCTTAAAATTTTCGGGATCCATGCAGAATTCTGGTTTCCATGGCAACGAAATGAAAAAACTTCAAAATTCTTAAAAAATCTTCTCCTCCGAAAGTGTCAGGCCGATTTTCAAATAATTTTGTAGAAATGTTCCTCGGGTGACCCTCTATCAGATTCCTTCAAGCCATGTTGATTGGTCGAAAAACATGGCCGCCAGGGGGGGCGGGGCTATTTTTCCTTATATGACTATAGTGCAAACTTAAAAAATCTTCTTCTCCAAAAGTGTCAGGCCGATTTTCAAATAAATTTGTAGAAATGTTCCTTGGGTGACCCTCTATCAGATTCCTTCAAGCCATGTTGATTGGTCCATGGCAACGAAACGAAAAAAACTTCAAAATTCTACTTCTCCCTAACTGGTTGGCAGATTTTGAACTTATTTTGTAGAAATGTTCCTTGGGTGACTCTCTATCAGATTCCTTGAAGCCATGTTGATTGGTCGAAAAACATGGCCGCCAGGGGGGGCGGGGCTTTTTTGCCTTATATGGCTATAGTGAAAACTTAAAAAATCTTCTCCTCCAAAAGTGTCAGGCCGATTTTCAAATAATTTTGTAGAAATATTCCTTGGATGACCCGCTATCAGATTCCTTTAAGCCATGTTGATTGGTCGAAAATCATGGCCGCCAGGGGGGGCGGGGCTTTTTTGCCTTATATAGCTATAGTGAAAACTTAAGAAATCTTCTCCTCCGAAAGTGTCAGGCTGATTTTCAAATAATTTTATAGAAATGTTCCTAGTGTGACCCTGTATCAGATTCTTTCAAGCCATGTTGATTGGTTGAAAAACATGGCCGCCAGGGGGGGCGCGGGGCTATTTTGCCTTATATGGCTATAGTGAAAACTTAAAAAATCTTCTTCTCCGAAAGTGTCAGGCCGATTTTCAAATAATTTTGTAGAAATGTTCCTTAAGTGACCCATTTTCAGATTCCTTCAAGCCATGTTGATTGGTCAAAAAACATGGCCGCCAGTGGACAGGGCTATTTTGCCTTATATGGCTATAGTGAAAACTTAAAAAATCTTCTCCTCCAAAAGTGTCAGGCTGATTTTTAAATAATTTTGTAGAAATGTTCCTTGGATGACCCTCTATCAGATTCCTTCAAGCCAAGTTGATTGGTCGAAAAACTTGGCCGCCAGGGGGGGGGCGGGGCTATTTTGCCTTATATGGCTATAGTGAAAACTTAAAAAATCTTCTTCTCCGAAAGTGTCAGGCCGATTTTCAAATAATTTTGTAGAAATGTTCTTTGGATGACCCACTTTCAGATTCCTTCAAGCCATGTTGATTGGTAAAAAAACATGGCCACCAGTGGGCAGGGCTATTTTGCATTATATGGCTATAGTGAAAACTTAAAAAATCTTCCCTTCCAAAAGTGTCTGGCTATTTTCATATAATTTTGTAGAAATGTTCCTAGGGTGACCCTCTATCAGATTCCTTCAAGCCAAGTTGATTGGTCGGAAACTATGGCTGCCAGGGGGCGGGGCTTATATAGCTAAAGTGAAAAAAAAAAACAGGTGAGCGATTCCAGGGCCATCATGGCCCTCTTGTTTCAGAAACTATACCTTCATTTTGGGAGATTTTCCATATTATTATTGAGATGTTTCAAAGTCATCTGCTACAGATTTGTTGTATGTGGAAAGGGTTAAAATATTTCTTGGACAAAATACCGTTACAACTGTATTGCAGGAATAGTGATGAATATTTAATACTTGAAACGGCAATGTAGACTGGAATTAATCTTTTTAGCCTCATTCAAATCAAATTAAATCTCCCTGGATTTTCTCCACTTTAACACCACAATGACTATTGAATTTCAATTTGGCAATGATTACATAAATCTTTGTTTTTCCAAGTTATAAATCAATTCATGCAATTACCAATTTCTTGTAATAGAAACTGAACTCTTTCACACCAGCAGGAGCCATTAATGAGACCTCTGCAGCAGCCACCCTATGAAAATAAGCAGTTTATCATTTTGCCACAATGTTTTAACTTTTTCACTCATATAGACGTTTTCTGACGCCTCTGAAGTAGATGGCTTTTTGAAAACATAGTGACAAAAGAAGAAATTGCTCAAAACGAGTCATTTCTCATTTTTTGACAAAAAATGTTCAAAGCCCTCTGCTGCAGAATTGACTTATAAGGGAAAGGGTTAAACTATATTTAATAACTCTTATTTCATTGAATAAGTCTTGTTAAAATGTATGCCTTGATGCTTTCAAAGTCATCTACAGCAAATTTGTAATATGTCAGAAAGGGCTAACTAAATTGAGATGTAATGGTACCCACAATGCATCTGTTCAGAGATGTGTCCTTGGGTTATCTATTTTACCTGGTTTGTCATTTTATAAGCTCGATTTTTGAAAAAACGAGAGCTATTGTCATGACCCTGGCGTCGGCGGCGTCCAAGTTAAGTTTTTGATGGCGGCGGCGTAGTCGTCCGGTTAAGGTTTTTTTGTTCAGCTCAGCTTTTTTTTTTTTTCTGTTTTCTCCCTATCAGTCGAGCATCTGTGCCGTACGCGGTGCTCTTGTTCTCTTCTATGTTTGAAAAGATTGAAGAAATTTGTAGAAACTGAAGTCCAATGAAAATGTGTTTGAAAAATTACCCATGTCCAATTTTTATCCCCCGCAAAAGGGTGGATAGGATATTGGTTTGGTGTTGTTTGTCCGTCCGTCCATCCATCTGTATGGGCCATATCTAAGGCATGGTTGGATGGATTGGATTAAAACTAGATGGAAATGTCAGAGGGCAAGTTTCACTAAGATTGCCTCAACCCTTTCCCACATGCAACAATTCTGCAGCAGACGACTTTGAAAACATAGTGACAAAAACCTTAAAAATCTCCATAAAAGATAGCTTAATTATTAAATAAAGTTGAAAACATTACGGCCAAAGGAGAAATTGCTCATCATGAGCAATCTCATCTTCGGCCTTAATTTTTAGCTCCACTGGCTGAAAGCCAGTCGAGCTTATGTCATGGCGAATTGTCCGTCGTGCGTGCGTGCGTGCGTGCGTTAACTTTTTCCTTTAAACGACTTCTTCTCCCTAACCACTTGGCCAATTTGGTTGAAACTTCATGGGAAGCATCCTCTCAATGTTCTCTACTAAATTCCTTCAATTTTTTTTGATCCATTTAAAATTCTGGTTTCCATGGCAACCGAAAGAAAAAAATAGTGAGAACTTAAAAAATCTTCTTCTCCGAAAGTGTCAGGCCGATTTTCAAATAATTTTGTATAAATGTTCCTTGGGTGACCCTTTATTAGATTCCTTCAAGAAATTTTGATTGGGCGAAAAACATGGCCGCCAGGGGGGCGGGGCTTTTTTGCCTTATATAGCTATAGTGAAAACTTAAATAATCTTCTTCTCAAAAAGTGTTCAGCAGATTTTCAAATAATTATGTAGAAATGTTCCGTGGGTGACCCTCTATCAGATTCCTTCAAGCCATGTTGATTGGTAAAAAAACATGGTCGTCACAGGGCGGGGCTATTTTGCCTATATGGCTAAAGAGAAAACTTAAAAAATCTTCTCCTCCAAAAGTGTCAGGCCGATTTTCAAATAATTTTGTAGAAATGTTCCTTGTGTGAACCTTAATTAGATTCCTTCAAGAAATGTTGATTGGGCGAAAAACATGGCCGCCAGGGGGCAGGGCTTTTTTGCGTTATATAGCTATAGTGAAAACTTAAAAGATCTTCTTCTCCGAAAGTGTTCAGCCGATTTTCAAATAATTTTGTAGAAATGTTCATTGGGTGACCCTCTATCAGATTCCTTCAAGCCATGTTGATTGGTCGAAAAACATGGCCGCCAGAGGGCGGGGTTATTTTGACTTATATGACCATAGTGAAAACTTAAAAAATCTTCTCCTCCGAAAGTGTCAGGCATATTTTCAAATAATTTTGCAGAAACATTCCTTTGGTGACACTCTACAAGATTCCTTTAAGCCATGGTGGTTGGTAAAAAAAATAGCCACCACGGGGCAGGGCTGTTTGGAGATTTTATTTTTGCCTTATGGCCGTGGAGCGATACTGGCCCTCTTGGGCCTCTTGTTTCAAAAGTCGTCTGCTACTATTGCGTCAAAATGCGTCTGCAGGTGGGAAAGTTGTAACCACTTGGACTTATATTATATATGTACTGTATGTATATCATGGTTAATATCACATCTACCTTTAGCACAAAGGAATCCGCCTTGGCCGTGGGGTTAACATCGGGGATTTCAAACTGGGTGCCCTGATTTTGTACCCTAGTGCTGGCGGTCATGGTGAAGTGGCATCATGAAAAAGTGAACCGTTGCCTTGATATAACTGAAAAAATGTTGAAAACGGCGTAAGCACCAATAAAACTTCGTGAAAGTTCATCAATCCTATCTTCTCCTGCAAATCTCAATTAAACATAAAACTGGGTCATGTGGGGTTAAATTATTGAAAGTTTCTATAAATGAATGTATAATCATAAAAAGAGAAAAAAACATTGTGACTTTTTCACAAGGTTTTCAAAAGTCCTCTGCTGCAGATGGGCCTCAATGTGTCTGAAGGTGAGAAAGGGTTAAATAGTGGGTTATAACAGTTAAAAAACAAGCAGAAAACAGACAGTTCATATAATCCAACAAAAGTTTTAAAAAAAAATGATTACACATCTTGCCTGCTTTAAATTGACTTTAACACTTGATGTTTTCCGATTGTTAATGAACAATATTAACATGCACTTGCAGTGCTGTTCAAATATTTCACTGCTTTATTGACCCTATGCATGACAGACTGCTACATTAGGCACAATTGGACTTTTGACTATTTTTCCATATAACAACCTTGTGACCACTCTACACTGAACATCCTTTGACTGATCTTAACCAAAATTGGTATACAGTTAGTATATGGCAAGGTCTAGAAGCCTATTTGTTTTCAAGGTCATAGGGTCAAGGTCAAGGTCAAAATTGGACCTGGACTATTTTCCCATATAAC
Organism: Serripes groenlandicus; assembly: GCA_031761405.1. NCBI lineage: Eukaryota > Metazoa > Mollusca > Bivalvia > Cardiida > Cardiidae > Serripes > Serripes groenlandicus. Next base: position 103,571,909 of record JASEVX010000001.1, on the reverse strand, counting down.
AACCTTGTGACCACTCTACACTGAACATCCTTTGACCAATCTTAACCAAGCTTGGTATACAGTTAGTATATGGCAAGGTCTAGAAGCCTATTTATTTTCAAGGTCATACGGTCAAGGTCAAAATTGGACTTTTGACTATTTTCCCATATAACAACCTTGTGACCACTCTACACTGAACATCCTTTGACCGATCTTAACCAAACTTGGTATACAGTTAGTATATGGCAAGGTCTAGAAGCCTATTCATTTTCAAGGTCATACGGTCAAGGTCAAAATTGGACTTTGACTATTTTCCCATATAACAACCTTGTGACCACTCTACACTGAACATCCTTTGACCGATCTTAATTAAACTTGGTATACAGTTAGTATATGGCAAGGTCTAGAAGCCTATTGATTGTAAATGGGCAAATGCGGAGACAAGGACAAATTACACTTAGTTCTCTGGTACATAACATTAATAACAATTTGATAAAGGCAAGGACAAATAACATTAGTTTTCTGGTACATAATATTAATATCCAGGTCATTGGCCATATTTTTAGCCATATTTTTAAATTTAATACCGAGGGGATGCCGGTGCCCTTGTTATTTTCATAATCCAATCTTCATGAAAGATCATCCGTACAATCCCCTCCATCAATTCAATGTCAGGTTTGAAACTTGTGTCATTGGGTCATCGTTTAAACTATTGGATTTCATCTGGTCTTTCTGAAGTTATTTCCACCAAACCTTGGATCCGCCTTCTCTCCTGTACCATTTATTATGCCCCCTTCGAAGAAGAGGGGTATATTGCTTTGCACATGTCTGTCTGTAGGTTTGGTCCATCACTAGACCAAAGCATGTTCGAGTGATAACTCAGCAATGCCTTGACCTATGGTCCTCAAACTTGACTTGGAGGTTGGGCCTAACCAGTAGATGACCCCTATTGATTTTGAGGTCAAGGTCACAGAGACCTTGAACGTGAAAAGCTTATCCGATTGATAACTCGACATTGCCTGCACCCATAGCCCTCAAACTTGACATGGAGGCTGGGGGTGACCAGTAGATGACTCCTATTGAATATGAGGTCATCAGGGCAAAAGTCAAGGTCGTGAAATATTGTCTGAGTGATAACTAGACATTGCCCGCACCCATTGCCCTAAAACTTAACATGGAGGCTGGGGGTGACCAGTAGATGACCCCTATTGTGAGGTCATAAAGTGAAAGGTCAAGGTTACTGACCTTGAATGTGAAATGGTCCTCAAACTTGATTTGAAAGTTGGGCCTGACCAGTAGATGACCATTGTTAATTTTGAGGTCAAAGGTCAAGGTCACAGTGACCTTGAACCGGAAAAGCTTGTCCAAGTGATAACTTGACATTGCCTCAAACTTGACATGGAGTGACCATTACTTGACCCCTATTGATTATGAGGTTATCGGGTCAAGGTCACTGACCTTGATAGCAAAATCTTGTCAGAGTGATAACTCGACATTGCCCGCACCCATAACCCTCAAACTTAAAATGGAGGTTGGGGGTGACCAGAAGATGACCCCTATTGATTTTGATGTCATCAGGTGAAAAGGCAAGGTCACAGTGACCTTGAACACAACACACTTATCTGATTGATAACTTGAGAATGTTTATCTGCAAATATCAGAAACTGACTCATTAACATCAAATGTGTAATATCAAATCAGCTGGCATTTCGGTCCATGCATATTTTATTCAATTGTCCAAAAATTCCTGGCATGTTGGTGCTCAGGGGGGAGCATAATGTTTGACAAACATCTCTTATTGGAAGCCGCCAGGAGGCGGCTTCCTGTAGGGATGCTTAGAAATTTCGAACAAGGAGAATATTTAGACCTGCCAGCGTGACCACATATCTTGATTTCTCTTTGTCCTTACTAAGTACATTAATTTATGGTAATGACTTTTAAAACATCCCCTTTACACTGTATATACATGTGTGAGTTTTACAAATTAAAAACAAAAAACAAAGGCCAGTATATTAATTGAATATATGTACATTTTTATTTAAGCGAAATTCATACTGTATCTAGTCTAAACAGTAAACTGAATTGGTTACCTGCCTCAGACGCTTTTTTAGTTTGATAGTATATTAAACCGGGAACCATGAACAAGAGAGGCACGCAGTAAATGTAATCTGGTTCCTTACATGCTATCATATATTACGCAGTAATTCTAGATGAAGAAGTGCAGACATGAACATATATAAACCACAGAAATATCTGTTTCACAATAAATGTTGCAGTCTAGTTGAAATGTTAATGTTTATCAAACTTATTCATACGAATCACAAGAAAAAAATCCTGTTAGTACTTAAAGGGAGGTAATTTGAAGTATACGCGCAAGTTCCCATTTGGTCTGACACCTTTGTCTAATAATACACATGTATGACGATTTAAATAAACAATTTAAAGGGAATACAAATATTTAACAGAGTTAAACATTTAAATACATGTTCAGCAGCTAACCGTTTCCCACATACAACAACCAATTTGGTAGAGGAAGTTCACGTCGTGCCGGGTTAGCTAGTCTCAATATAAAATCACAAATATTGGAAATATACTTATATACAAACAGACGTTTCTAGTTTCAGTACATACAAAAACGGTTCATACTTAAATTTACTTTGACATGTTGCAAAGACATATGCATGTTGGTATATTGAAATGGGTGTTTCTGTGAGATTCACAGACTTAGTGCGTTGAAATGAAAATTTGTTTATAAGCTTCTAAATGTTATATTCATACCTATTCATTAGGGTATCTACAAACAATTGATGAAATGTGTACACATTTATCTTGGCTTAAATTTGATTTTGATGTTGTTACTAATTTAAATAAAAGTTTTCATTCATATAATTTCAATGTTTATCAATCTTATTCATACCAATCACAAGGTAAATATCCTGTTATTGCTTAAAGGGAGGTATATTGAAGTATACAACAGTCTTCAAAGGGATAAATATGTCAGCATATTACCGTCTACAGTTGTTTGTGGATTTAAATGTTCTTTTTTCTTATTTCTACATGTACAACGATAAATTGCGGCTTCTCTTTGACGCTTTGCGTCAAACATTCGTCTTGTTTCTCAAAGTTATCAAAATCGTTTATACACAATGCACCTTGGGAAGATCCAAATGTGACCGTGAACTTATTCCTGTATTAAAGAAAAATGCTCCTTGTGGCCAAATTTGTTATAAAGATGCCTTTTGGGAAGATGATGAGTCTTGTCCCAAATTGGGTCACATTGACCTTGTTCTCTTACCTATATTGAACCAAAAGCTTGTCTGGGCTAAAATAAATATGCTATAACACTTACAGTTACCAAATTTGGTATGAAAATGAATCTTGGTAATATGAAATATGGTGAGTTTCATGCCAAAATTGGTTCACTTTGACCTTGACCTGAAATATTCTTTTAAAGAAAGATCTTGTCTGTACCCTAATTCCTATGCTATCAGATATATAATTAGGAAAATAGGTATCATTATGATGATGTATCTTGGTAAGACCATGTATCACATATCAAAATTGGGTCACTGTGACCTTTACCTTAACCTCTGACCCATATTATGAAAAGCTTGTTGCGGGCCTTATTTCCTATGCTATCATAACATCTCCATATTAGGTTTGGTAGTCACTGATTAGTTTTTCGTCAGAGGTTTTATCTGGGTCTATACTACATTAAAATAGGCATTAAGGACTCTGGTTAGACCATGCTTATGTTCAATGCTCATTCTAATTTTCACCGTTGGCAGATGCAATGATACCTGGCAGCTTGTATGTTTCCATGAGGGGAATGGTAATATAGGGCATGTGCATTGTCTATTCTGTATGTTACCATGAGGTGAATGGTAATATAGGGCATGTGCATTGTCTATTCTGTATGTTACCATGAGGGGAATGGTAATATAGGACATGTGCATTGTCTATTCTGTATTTATCCATCACCAGATCGGTCCTCTATCCCATTATTTTAAGTGATTTTATAGACTAGCAAGAGACCATAATGCCTAATTATATCATAAACGTAGGATGCTAATGGCAGACAGGGGGATTTCTCTCTTTCCTGCAGAAATGTTTACCCTTTCCCATATAAAGAGGCATTCGGATGCATTTGCACCAGACGACTTTTAAAAATAATGTGGCAAAAAAAAAGAAATTGCTCATGATGATTAATTTCTCCTTTTGCGACATGGTTTTAAACTCTGTTTTGTAAATATACTTTCATTTATAGAAGTAATTTCATATTTTTGCTAAGTTGTCTGCTGCAGATTATATTGTGTGTGGGAATGGGTTCAGGGCACATAATATCCAATAAAGAAGACTTTTAACACCTTGATAGAAGATAATTACTGAAAACAATTGAAGTTTTTGTTGGCAATTTCTACTTTAACCCTTTCCCTCATAAAGACGCAATTTCTCCTTTTGTAACCTTGTTTTCAACTCTATTCTATTATTGTACTTTCATTTAAAGGGGGTTTCCAAACTTCTTCAGGTATGTTTTCAAAGTCGTCTGCTGCAGATTTGCTGTATGTGGGACAGGGTTAAAACACAATGTTTTCGACTTTGTAACCTCGTTTTCAACTCTATGCAATTATTGTGGGTTTCCAAACTTCCTTCAGGTATGTTTTCAAAGTCGTCTGCTGCAGATTTGCTGTATGTGGGACAGGGTTAAAACACAATGTTTTCAACTTTGTATCAGAACCATTTATTGCAGTTTTCCAGTTGTTCCATTTTCAAAGTATCAGATGAATAGTTATCAAAATGCCCGATTGCTGATGCTGGTGCATTAAAAATACACACAAATAGAAATAATTATAAAAAAAATAGGAATACATTAACCCTTTCCCACATACAACAAATCTGCAGCAGCAAAAGCACAGAAATTCCCTTTAAATGAAAGAACAATAGTACAAAAGAGTAGAAAACATGGTGACAAAAGGAGAAATTGCTCATTTTGAGCAATTTCTTCTATTGTTGCCATATTTTCAAAAAGCTGTCTGCTGCAGAGGCGTCAGAAAGTGTCTATATGAGGGAAAGGGTTAATGGAGAATTAACACAAATTTCCAAAAAAGTTGTCATCTCCTGAAGCATAACTGATCAGTAAAAGGGTTATCCATTAATATTGCCAGATTTAATTGACAAAAAATCCACTATATCAATTAATTAAATCTGATCTTGTAATTATGGATTTTAAACCTTTTCAAATGGCAGACGCCTTTCAAAAATATATTGCAAAAGGAGAAATTGCCGATGATGACAAAAATGTTCTAACCTTTTCCTAAATACAGACGCTTTCTGACGCCTCTACAGCAGATGACTTTTGAAAACACTGACAAAAAGGAGAAATTACTCATGATGAGCATTTTCTACTTTTTTCACAATGTTTGCAACTTTTGGCAAAAGGATAAATTGTTCATGATGAGCAATTCCTTATTTTGCCATAATGTTTTCTCTGTTGAATTACAATTATAACTTCCATTAAAAGAGAGATTTCATAATTTTGCCTGTATGTTTTCAAAGCTGTCTGCTGCAGATTTGCTGTATGTGGTGTAAAGGTTATGATATTTGGAATACTCCTGACAGCATAGTTACAAAGACATGCAGATTGGGTGATATTCATAAATATTTTATGAAAGTTAAGTTTCTGTAACACATACTTTAATTGCAAAAAGGTTGTAGTACTTTCAACTTCACACTGTAATAACCATTTCTTGTTTCACCCTTTTCCACATACAGACGCTTTCTGATGCCTCTGCTGCAGACAACTTTTACAGCAGTGTTGTCCACTGTAACCAGTAATTAAACTTTCATTTATGGAGGTTTTCAATATTTTTGCCTAGATGTTTTCAATTTCGTCTGCTACATATTTGTTACATGTGGGAAAGGACTAATTCTTGAATTAATGAAATGATTGAATTGTCAATAATAAATTTAACTGAAGCATGCAGTGATTATGTGAAGCTATACTGTGGCGTCACTTTGTCGTTATCGTTAATACCCATTCCTTTTTCTGCAGTCAAGAATATGACTGATATAATTGTGTTGGCAAAACTAATAGAAATTATATTTCCCATTGTTTCATTATTATATCCCCTTCTGTCCATTAATTAAAATCATGCAGAGACGTTGTTGGCTGATTGCAGAAAAATGTATTATTAATGCATTTCCTAAGTCAATTCATCCTTGACCTGATACCCATAATCCTTATACAATTCTGCAGCAGACGACTGAACATATTTTGTCAAAAAATAGAAAATCTCTATAATTGAATGGATAACCTATGTGACTAGAAGTGAAAAACATTGTGACAAAAGGAGAAATTGCTCGTTTTGAGCAATTTCTTCTTTTGTCACTATGTTTTCAAAAAGCTGTCTGCTACAGAGGCATCGGAAAGTGTCTATATGAGGGAAAGGGTTAACCCTCCCTTTTCCTACAATTTTGCAGCAGACGACTTTGTCAACGTTTAGTCAAAAATATAGGAAACTCTCTATAAATGAAAAAAACGATTATTGAATAAAGTTAAAAACATAGTGGCAAAAGGAGAAATTGCTCTTAACGACATTGAGCAATTCTTTCCTTTTTTACACATTATGTTTTCAAAATTCGTCTGCTGCAGAGGCCCATGATAGTATGTATCTGTATATGGGAAAGACAAAAAATGACAACATTTTCATAAAATGAAAGCCTTATTTTAAGAGAGCATCAAAGACAAATGCATATTATTAGGAAATCAACAATCAGACGATTTCTAATTTTCCATAAAGGTTTTTAAGACTAACCTTCAAGGGCTGAGTCTCTGAAGTCGCTTTCAGAAAGAGGTTTATAGGTTTTGTCCTCAGATTATAATAATTATAATTACAGGATATTTTACCCCTCTTCCCATATACCGCAAATCTTCAGCAGATGACTTTTAAAACATCAAGGTAAAAATATGAAAAATCGGTGTAAATGTGAGTGCAGATATTTAAAAGAATTGCAAACATTGTGGGAAAAGGAGAAATAGCGCATGATGAGCAATGTCTCCTGTTGCCACTTTCTTTTAACCCTTTCCCTCATACGACAATTCTGCAGCAGACGACTTCGAACGTATTTTGTCAAAACATAGAAAATCTCCATAATTAAATGGATAACCTATGACTAAAAGTGGAAAACATTGTGGCAAAAGGAGAAATTGCACGTTTTGTGCAATTTCTTCTTTTGTCACTATGTTTTCAAAAAGCCATCTGCTGCAGAGGCATCCGAAAGCGTTTATATGAGGGGAAGAGTTAAAAAGCTGTTTGCTGCAGATGCATCAAAATGCGCTTGCATATTCTTCCCTACATATAACATATACATATAACTTTATAAAAGATTGTTGGAAAAGAAGAACTTGCCTGAAATGATTTAATCTTAAAGATATTTACAGTAACCTCTAAGTTTCCAGATATTAGCTCCAAAGTGTTAAACAGCAATGTGGGTCTTGCTATTTTTCAGGTCAGAGTATTCATTCAATAAAGGCTTAATATTATTAAACAAAAGATAAAATTCAATATTAGAAATTGTTAATATAGAATGGATGAATAGCATTATGAAAGATTTACCCTTGAAACACCAATTTTATGTTTTAAGCTCACCTGTGCATGAATTGCTCAAGCTGAGCTATAGTGATCGCCTTTTGTCTGTTGTCACTATATTTTTAAACAATATCTCCTCTAAAAACTGCTGGGTCCATCATAGCAGCCAAACTTCACACAAATGTTTCTTTGGTGGTCCTCTTTACAATTTCTTCAAATAATTGAATTAAATTCCCAACTTTGGTCGATGCATCATCAGAAAGGGGGGAAAATGCAAAAACTTTAAAAATCTTCTTGTCCAAAAGCTCAGGCCTGATTTGAAAATAATTTAGCACAAATGTTCCTTGGGTGACCCTCTATCAAGTTTGTTGAAATAATTCAGGTAAAAAAAAAAAACGAGGCCGCCATGGTGCAAGGCTTGTTATCCTTATATGGTATAGAGTAAAATCTTTAACAATCATGTCCGAAAGTACTAGCCTGATTTGAAAATAATTTAGCACACATGTTCCTTTGGTGAAGCTCCCTCAAGTTTGTTGAAACTTTTCTATCGAAAAACATGGCCCCCCAGGGGATGTGGTTCATTTTCCTTATATGGTTTATATAGTGAAACCTGATTTGAAAATGACAGGCTCCTTTGGTGACCTACTACTTGTTGTTGTTTGTTGGCGTTGTTTATAGCCTCGCTCAGCAAGATTGTTCAAATAATTATGATCAGTAGAAAAACATGGCTACTAGAGGGTCTTTTTTGTTTTCCTTGTATGCAGTAACAATATTGCAAGCTTTTTAATTTCTATTTAATCAGGTGAGCTATACAGGACCATCTGGTTCTCTTGTTTGAATTAACACTTTCCCACTTGATGACGCATTTGTAGCAGACAACCTTTTCCACAATGTTTTCAACTCTATTTGTTAAATAAGGTTATCAATGGTTGTGGCTAGTTGTCTACTGCATGAAGGGTTAAAGTGAAAAACGCTTAGAAAATCCTATGAAATAAAAGTAACACATTTGTCTCCAACAGTGGGGAGTGAAATAAAACACCCTGAGATTCTTTGGGACAAATCACCAGCAGACATACAGTGCAGTGTAAAGCCAACTGGATTGTGTAAAATCCATCCATCAGTTTCCATTTCTGCTCAGGTGATTGAAGGATTTAAAATAGATTTCTTTTCTCGTGTCAAGTGAAAAAGGTCCAACTGACCTACATGTTTAATTAACCCAATGTCTCCCAATGTGTTGTTGCAGATGACTTATGAAAACATTGAAGCAACAGAAGAATTTGCTCATACTGAGCAATTTTCTATTTGCCACAAAGTTTTCAACTCTATTCAATATTTACTTTCTTTTATGGAGTTTGTCTGTATTTTTGTCAGTATAATTTCATATATGTCACATATTCATGTCATAAGCTTTTTTTTCTGATAATAAACTCTTGCAACCTTTTTCAACCCTTTCACACAGCTGCTATAATCAGCCCTGGAAACAAGGAGAAATTACTTTATCTTTGTGTCTGTTTTTACTAGACTGTGAATGTCACCACACTGAATGCATGCAAACAGGAATCCGCCGACTGGTCGAGTAGTAAGCATTTTGGATTTGAAACCGTGGGGTCCCGGGTTCGATCCCAAGTTGTGGCATGACGGTCATGGCACATATTTTGGATTTGAAACCGTGGGGTCCTGGGTTCGATCCCAAGTTGTGGCATGACGGTCATGGCACATTTTCCTAGCCTAGTACTGGTTTGTTTACACAGGGATCAAGAATAAGTGAGCTGTTGCCCTAATATAACTGAAATAATGTTGAAAATGGCGTAAATCCCTAGAAAAACAAAACACATTTAAAGTTCCTATATACACAGTGCAGCTTGTTTTTGTATGGAGCGTTTCATGGGTTTCTTTCCGCTTGTCAGGCAGAGGAAACCTAATCTGATCATCAATTACCTTTCAAAGCACGCACCAGTATCAAGCAGAAAATAATTGCATCACAAAAAACAATGGATGCAGACTACAATGTACAGTTTGTCGCTTCAAATCTTAACCCTTTCGAAGATCCAAATGACTGCTGCTGCTGCCTTATACAGCTGACCATCTGTGGAAATATTGTAAGTGAGGGAACAAAGTGCTCAAGATGAGTACTTTCTACTTTTCTTACATTGTCTTCAAATTTAACATTAATATGTATGTAAAATATTCAATTATATTAATTCACTCATTAAAACTAAAAAGTCAGGCTGATGCAGAGGTAAGCATGTTGCAGACGACCAGGGTTCAATCCTGGTTGATGCAGGTCTATTTTTCTATATTTATTTTAAAAAATGTATAATAAAATATACTATAATTATATATTTAATTTTTGTCTCACAAATTCCTCGTATCAGTGGTGCAAACGCCCTTGGTTTTTTTTCTGCTTTGATATTAGAATTGGTCTCTAAATATATTTCTCATTGTAAGGCAGAGACCTTCATTTGATTTTGATATGACATGTTTATGTGTTAATTGCATGAAAAAATAACGGCTAAAATCCATTGTAAACCAAAAGTTGTTGTGCTAAACAGAAACTACTCAGTTAGCGGATGTGTATAATTAAGGGAAATAACTTGTGTCAAATGTTAGTATATCAGTAGACCCCCATACTGTGTGTACAGTATTTTGCGTTCAACTCCTATATCATTCGATATATGGACATAACAAAGTGCTATTGTAGAATGTTCTTGTTAGACTTTCGGGATCGGTAAATCCATGTCCAAATGTAATCTGCAGTTAGACCCTTGCTGCCAGCACTTTCAGTGCTTTGATTTATATTCAAGGTCACTATGTCTTGGGTGAAAGAGAAGCCCTGATTAATGACCAGTCACATATAACCCTTTCCCTCATACGACAAACCTGCAGCAGACGTCTTGGAACATACTTTGTCAAAACACAGAAAATCTCTATAATTGAATGGATAACCTATGACTAAAAGTGGAAAACATTGTGGCAAAAGGAGAAATTGCTCGTTTTGAGCAATTTCTTCTTTTGTCACTATGTTTTCAAAAAGCAGTCTGCTGCAGAGGCGTCAGAAAGTGCCTATATCAGGGAAAGGGTTAAGAACACCTAGTTTCGTAGCATTGCCATGTCTGGTTGATATTTGTACAGTTCCCATGAAAACATATTTAGCTATACTTAGGGACAACATAATGTAAAAGTGGTAAAAGTGGTAAAAGTAGTAAAAGTGCTAGTAATGGCTTCCCTTTTAGGTGTTCAGGGTTGCAGAGAGAGCATAAAGTTTAAACTTATTTATTTTACATCGATTGCGAAACAAGCTTTAAGCTTATATTAATCACGCTCGATGTCTGCTTCCTGGAAACTTAACCAGTACTCGCGCCGTTTGTGTGGAAAACCCCCAAAGGTAGAACCCGCTCATCACGGGATTCGAACCCAGTACCTTTGGTACAAGAGGCCGACACTCTACCTCTGTACCACTGTCTTCCACGGAAAGCATAACGACTGATGCATTGGAGTTAGGATAGATAAAGAGTTAAAAAGCTGTTTGCTGCAGATGCATCAAAATGCGCTTGCATATTCTTCCCTACATATAACATATACATATAACTTTATAAAAGATTGTTGGAAAAGAAGAACTTGCCTGAAATGATTTCATCTTAAAGATATTTACAGTAACCTCTAAGTTTCCAGATATTAGCTACAAAGTGTTTAACAGCAATGTGGGTCTTGCTATTTTTCAGGTCAGAGTATTCATTCAATAAAGGCTTAATATTATTAAGTTAGGATAGATAAGAATAATAGTTCTGGTCAACCTTTTCCGACATACAATTAAATCAGACAACTTTGAAATTATAAAGTCCAAAATAGCATGATTATTGAATAGAGTTGAAATCGTTGTGGCAAATGGAGAAATTGCTCAATATAAGCAATTTCTTCATTTGTAACAATTATTTCGAAAGGCGGCAGAAAGTGTCTATATGTGGGAAAGGGTTAATTACCCAGAACACACTGTGATATAGTTGAAATATAAATGAAAAAGGCTTAACATAAAATATCCTCATATATATCCCCCCAAACAAACAGACAAAAAGTTTCTGTTTCTTTACAACTTGTTTGAATGTTCATGCAGTGACACGATTACATAAATCATTATTATAATATTAGACTAGAATTTCACTCATTTCCTCTTTGAGTTCAAATTACATTTAATTTATGACAGAGTGTTTTGTTTATTTGCAGGGTGTTTTATAACAAATATTGAAGCCTTTCATGGTTATTTATTAATATCTGAATGATAATTCCATTCTTCCCCCCTGCAATAGCTGACTACTGAATACAAAGCAGACATGTTCATAGTAATATTATACAATAACACAATAAGAATAAATATTGTATGATAAAGTTTTAAAAGTTAAAATCACCTTTCTAGGAAAGATTTAGATAGATTTACAAATATTTATTGTTATTGTCTGGCTTTAATCCATGACATTCCCAGACACTGTTTCTTGGATCTCTCACTACCAAGAGTTATGAACCTCTATGCTAATTACTGATGTGTGCATCTCCAGGCAGTAAGTCTTTTTTTAGCTCGACTATTCCAAAAAATATGAGAGCTATACTACTCACCCTGGCGTCGGCGTCCACGTCACACTTTGGTTAAGGTTTTGCATGCAAGTACTTAAATACTACATTTATTGCATTGAAACTTTCTACAACCCTACTAAACTGTCACACCTATGTAGATTATCAAGTTAGATAACTCTATCCTGCATTTTATGCAAGTTATGGCCCTTTTTTACTTAGAAATTCTGGTTAAAGTTTTGCGTGCAACTAAATTAGGAGTCCATATCTCAGTATTTACTTGATGCATTGCATTGAAACTTTATACAACCCTACCCCAACCATCACACCTATGTAGATTATCTAATTATGGCCCTTTTTTACTTAAAAATTCTGGTTAAAGTTTTGCGTGCAACTAAATTAAGAGTCCATATCTCAGTATTTACTTGATGCATTGCATTGAAACTTTATACAACCCTACCCAACCATCACACCTATGTAGATTATCTAGTTATGGCCCTTTTTAGTCCCCTACCGGCGTGCCGAAGGGGACTATTAGGTTTGCACTCCGTCCGTCAGTCCATCTGTCAGTCAGTCAGTCAGTCCATCTGTCAGTCAGTCAGTCCGGCAAATTTTTGTCCGGAGCATATCTCCAAAACTGTACTAGCTATGGCTATGAAATTCCATATGTGGATACATCTCATCAATGCGGAGTGCAGTGGACATGAACCATAACTCTTGCTTGCCTAATTTTTGAGTTATTTCCCTTTCTTTATTTTCATACTTGATTTTTGTCCGGAGCATATCTCCAAAACTGTACTAGCTATGGCTATGAAATTCCATATGTGGATACATCTCATCAATGCGGAGTGCAGTGCATATGAACCATAACTCTTGCTTCCCTAATTTTTGAGTTATTTCCCTTTCTTTATTTTCATACTTGATTTTTGTCCGGAGCATATCTCCAAAACTGTACTAGCTATGGTTATGAAATTTCACACATGGATGCATCTCATCAAGGGGGAGTGCAGTGGACATGAACCATAACTCTTGCTTGCCTAATTTTTGAGTTATTTCCCTTTCTTTATTTTCATACTTGATTTTTGTCCGGAGCATATCTCCATAACTATACTAGCTATGGCTATGAAATTTCACACATGAATACATTGTATCAAGGGGGAGTGCAGTGGACATGAACCATAACTCTTGCTTGCCTAATTTTTGAGTTATTTCCCTTTCTTTATTTTCATACTTGATTTTTGTCCGGAGCATATCTCCAAAACTGTACTAGCTATGGTTATGAAATTTCACACATGGATGCATCTCATCAAGGGGGAGTGCAGTGGACATGAACCATAACTCTTGCTTGCCTAATTTTTGAGTTATTTCCCTTTCTTTATTTTCATACTTGATTTTTGTCCGGAGCATATCTCCATAACTATACTAGCTATGGCTATGAAATTTCACACATGAATACATCGTATCAAGGGGGAGTGCAGTGGACATGAACCATAACTCTTGCTTGCCTAATTTTTGAGTTATTTCCCTTTCTTTATTTTCATACTTGATTTTTGTCCGGAGCATATCTCCATAACTATACTAGCTATGGCTATGAAATTTCACACATGAATACATCGTATCAAGGGGGAGTGCAGTGCACATGAACCATAACTCTTGCTTCCCTAATTTTTGAGTTATTTCCCTTTCTTTATTTTCATACTTTATTGTCTTGATATACCTAAACATTGGGTTGCTATGACAACAGAAACAGACTCAAAAGTGCAAACCGGTAGGGGACTATGGTATTGCTTGCAATCCTCCAGTTACTTGTTTACTTAGACATTCTGGTTAATGTTTTGTGTGCATCTAAATTAAGAGTCCATATCTCAGTATTTAATAGATGCATTGCATTGAAACTTGATACAACACTACTCAACTATCACACTTATGTAGATTATCAAGTATGATAACTCTATCCTGCATTTTATGCAAGTTATCGCCCTTTTTTACTTAGAAATTCAGGCTAAAGTTTTCGTGCAACTAAATTAAATTAAGAGTCCATATCTCACTTGATGCATTGCATTGAAACTTTATACAACCCTACCCAACCATCACACCTATGTAGATTATCAAGTTAGATATCTCTATCCTGCATTTTATGCAAGTTATGGCCCTTTTTTTACTTAGAAACTCTGGTTAAAGTTTTGCGTGTAACTAAATTAAGAGTCCATATCTCTGTATTTACCTGATGCATTGCATTGAAACTTCCTACAGCCCTACCCAACTATTACACCTGTGTAGATAATCAAGTTAGATAAATCTATCCTTCATTTCATGCAAGTTATTGCCCTTTTTTTACTTAGACATTCTGGTTAAAGTTTTGCGTGCAACTAAATTAACAGTCCATATATCTGTATTTACATGATGGATTGCATTGAAACTTTCTACAACCCTACCCAACTATCACACCTGTGTAGATAATTAAGTTAGATAACTCTATTCTGCATTTTGTGCAAGTTATGGCCCTTTTTTTTAACTTAGAAATTCTGGTTAAAGTTTTGCGTGCAACTAAATTAAGAGTCCATATCTCAGTATTTACTTGATACAACACTACTCAACTTTCACAATTATGTAGATTATCAAGAACTCTATCCTGCATTTTATGCAAGTTATGGCCCTTTTTTTAGATCACCTGAGCCGAAGGCTCAAGGTGAGCTATTCTGATCACTTTTTGTCCGTCGTCCGTCCGGCGTTAACTTTTAGCTTTAAACATCATCTCCTCCCAAACTCCAAGGACAATTTCCGTTAAACATCACAGGACTGTTCCTCTGGTTGGCCTCTTTCAAAGTTGTTCAAAGATTTAAATTCCATTGAGAACTTTGGTTGCTGTGTAATCAGAAAGGGGGCAAAAGGTCCAAACTTTAAAAATCTTCTCCTCCGAATCTGCTTGTCAGATTCAAATATTATTTGGTAGAAATGTTCCTTGGGTGACCCTCTATAAAAATTGTTCAAGCCATACTGATTGGTCGAAAAACATGGCAGTCAAGCGGCATCAGAAAAGGGGCAAAATGACAAAATTTGAAAATTCCATTTTTATGAAAGTGTTTGTCTGATTTTAAGAAAATATAATACGAATCTTACTGTAATCATCCTCTATTTAATTTGTTTAAGCCGTTTTGATTGGTTACACAATCATATCAACCAGGCATCATCACAAAAAGGGTAAATTGAACTTTTAGCTACAAATGACAACCAACTCCTACCATTCCAATAGACCAATTTCCACAAAACATCACAAGAATGTTCCTTTGGTGGTCCTCTTTCAAAATTGTTCAAAGAAATTGTTCCATTGAGAACTTTGGTTGCTGCGGCATCAGAAAGTGAGAAAAATACCCAAATTTTAAAATCCTTTTCCTCCATAATCTACTTGTGCGATT
This sequence comes from Serripes groenlandicus, assembly GCA_031761405.1. Classification (NCBI taxonomy): domain Eukaryota; kingdom Metazoa; phylum Mollusca; class Bivalvia; order Cardiida; family Cardiidae; genus Serripes; species Serripes groenlandicus. The sequence continues at coordinate 103,556,362 of JASEVX010000001.1, read as the reverse complement.
GCAAGATAATTTGGTAGAAATGTTTCTTAAGTGACCCTCTAAATAAACTGTTGAAGCCATATTGATTTTGTTGAAAAACAGGGCAGCAAGGCGGCATCAGGAAAGGTGCAAAATGACAAAAACTTTATAATTCCATCCTTATTAAAGTTCTTGTTAGATTTCAAGATATAAATGGCCTTTACTGATAAGCTGTTTCTTGAGAAGTGTCCACTCCTTTCAGTTTCATTTGCACTCCCTGATAAAATTTTCCAGATATTTGCAGTTAAATATTTGCTACTAATTTACTATCAATTAGGTGATCGATTTAGGGCCATCTTGGCCCTCTTGTTGCTTAGAAATTCTGGTTGAAGTTTTGCATGCAACTATATTAAGAGACCATATCTTAGTAACTACTTGATGCATTGCATTGAAACTTTATACAACCCTTTCCAACATCACACCTATGAAAATAATCAAGTTAAATAACTCTATCCTGCATATAATGAAAATTATCACCCTTTAAGAAATTTTTGATAATGTTTTGCATGCAACTACATTAAAGTCCATTATCTCAGTAACTTAAATAAGCGGTGGAATAGTCGAGCGCGCTGTCCTCCGACAGCTCTTGTTAAGCATTAAACCCTTTCTCATATTCAACAAATCTACAGCAGATGACTTTAAAAATATCTATTAAAAAATAAAGTTGCTTGTTTTGTGCAATTTCTCCTTTTGACACAATGTTTTCAAAAGTCGTCTGCTGCAGTTGCTTTAAAAATGTGTCTGCAGGTGGGAAAGGGTTAAGGATTAAACCCTATCCCACTTGCAGACACATTTTGATGCATCTGCTGCAGATAATTTGAGAAAACATAAGACCAATTTCTCCTTTTGTCACATGTTTTCAGCTGTTTTCAATATTTATACTTGATATTTGGTGAGATGTTTTCAAAGTTGTCTGCTGTATATTTGTTCACTTGTAACACTATCACTTGTTATTGTCACTGGGGGATAATTTTTCTAAATCGCCACACCATATTATTTATTTATAAACAAAATCAAAAGAAATTAAAACACTTCAAGTAGACATATAAGGTGTTTCCTATGAGCAAATCTATTCCTCTGGGACTTTTGTGATGGAAGTGAGACCCATCCGAATTGGGTAATTTCCAGTTTTAGTTAGTGTTTCAAAACTATATAAAAGCCTTTTTAATCTATGAATAGTTCTTGTACAAGTACCTATTTAGAATAGATACAAATACTTCTACATTTAAATATAGTGACTGTTCACGTTTCTATAGAGAATCTGGGTTCATATACTTTTGCATCAAGATTTATTAATTGAATTCTTTTCATGAACATGTAGTCAACTTTATGAAAAAACTTGTTACATGGTAAAGAACACTTTCATGCTTGAAGTACCCTGATACCTCTAATGGTATTACAGTGTGAGCTGTCAGCCTGGAGTATGTTTAGTACCTATACTGACTTAACCCTTTCCCTCATATAGACGCTTTCTGATGCCTCTGCAGCAGACGGCTTTTGAAAACATTGTGACAAAAGTAGAAATTGCTCAAAACGAGCAATTTCTCCTTTTGCCACTGTTAGTCATAGGTTAGCTATTCAATTATAGAGATTTTCTATTTTTTGACAAAATATGTTCAAAGATGTCTGCTGCAGAAATAACGTATGAGGGAAAGGGTTAATAGACCAGTATTGACTTGTTACCATGCCACTAGACATACATTATTAACCCTTTCCCACACACAACAAATCTGCAGCAGATGACTTTAGAAACCTCTTGGCACAAATATGTCAAATCTCTACGAATGAAAGTTTTAATATTGAATAGTGTTGAAAATATTGTGGCAAAAGGAGAAATTGGGCATGTTAACAAAAAGTCGTCTGCTGCAGAGGGGTCGGAAAGCGTCTATAGGTGGGAAAGGCCATTTGACTTACATTATTAAACAGATTAAAACTTTTAGAGTACGATCGATATATTCAAGCAGTATCCGGTTGAGTTGGAAGATTGTTGAGCGGAGAAATCTTTGCTAAAATCTATATATTTAAGGCACATATCAAATCTGCAATTAATTAAAACCTTTGCCTGCTGTTGTTTTAAAGCCTACTCCACCAGTATAGAGCGACGTCAACTGGCGCATCGATGCTGTTGGCTGCACAATTCAACATTGTTATCTTGATATTCCTAGTCTTTGCTATGGATGATTCCAAATGTAAAGCTAGATCATTTTAAAATTCAAGCATTAAAAGGATTAAAGTTCAAACATGCTCATCATGAGCAATTTTCCGTTTGGCCACAATGTTTTCAAAAGTCGTCTGCTGCTATTGCGTTAAAATGCGTCTGCAGGTGGGAAAGAATTAAGTGTCTAAATTGAAACTGAAATCTTAGAATATGTCTGATTCAACAAAAGCCAACCTGATTAACCCTTTCCCTCTTTCCCTCATACGACAATTCTGCATCAGACGACTTTGAACATATTAAGTCAAAAAATCGAAAATCTCTATAATTGAATGGATAACCTATGACTAAAAGTGGCAAAAGGAGAAATTGCTCGTTTTGAGTAATTTCTTCTTTTGTCACTATGTTTTCAAAAAGCTGTCTGCTGCAGAGGCGTCAGAAAGCGTCTATATGAGGGAAAGGGTTAATGCATTAATCTTAAAATATTCTGTTTCGTCACTAGGTTTCCATGGTAATAGATTTGATTATTGTAGATATTATTAAACACAAGGGTGTCTGCTGCTAAATCAGACATATGATTGATCTAACTGAATGACAATTTAGTGAAGGTCCAAGCCAAGTACCACTCCAAGCACCTGTAGATATATTTAACCTTTTCCCACCAGTAGACGCATCTGAAGCAGACACCTTTTGAAAACATTGTGACAAAAGGAGAAATTGCTCAAAACAAGCCATTTCTCCTTTCGCAACAATGTTTTTAACTTTTTTCAGATATTTGCTTAGAAGTTTTCGAAGTCTTCTGCTACAGATTTGCTGTCTGTGGGAAAGGGTTAAAGGATTTTAATTTCTGTCTGTTGGATCAGAAACCAGTATGGTCCATTATCTTTTTCCCAATAAAGATGACTTTTGCGACAGACAATTTTTGAAAATGAAATTGCTGAAAAATTTACACTTATCCAGTTGTTACACTCTTTCTATCAGCTTCCAGGCCCAATTATTTGTAAAAAAATATCATAAACGGTTGTAATTAATCTTTTCCCTCATATAAACTCTTTCTGACGCCTGTGCAGCATACGGCTTTTTGAAAACATAGTGACAAAGGAGAAATTGCTCAAAACAAGCAATTTCTCCTTTTGCCACAATGTTTTCCACTTTTAGTCATAGGTTATCCATTCAATTATAAAGATTTTCTGTTTTTAGCTCACCTATGCACAAAGTGCAAGGTGAGCTATTGTGATCACATTTTGTCAGGCGTGCGTCAAATTGAAGGAAAATCTTGTTTACACTCCAGAGGCCGCAATATTTACTTCAGCAGTTTGAAATTTTGTCAGAATGTTTGTCTTAACCCTTTACCGGATATAAACGCTTTCTGACGCCCCTACACGATCTCAATATAAACTCGTTTAAACGCCTCTACACAATCTCCATGTAAACTCGTTTGGACGCCTCTAATCGATTCTAATGCAACCCAGATCAAATGGAAAATTACTGACGCATGCAGTAAACATGACCTTGACAACAGTGCCTTGAAGTTCATTTCTCGCTTTCTTCATTCATGTTAAAAAATCTGGAGCAGACAACATTTAAAACGTGAAAAAATTGCTCATAATGTTATGATCCCATGCAAACACAATGAAGCAACCCTGTATGAATTTATTCTTCTGCTGTAAAAATTGTCTATACGTGAGAAAGGGTTAAATAGTTTGAATTTTTTGTCAAGATGTTTTTAATTTCGTCGGCATATTTGTTGAAAGAGGAAAGGGTTTACGCACACGTGCAAAGTCGGTTCTTTGTTTGACCGATCACATTTCCGGTGTATACCAGTTTTGACAATCAAGTAAGCTACTGGGAAATACCTCTTTCACAGATGTAGATTCATTTTGACGCAACTAAAGCTGAAGAGTAAACATTGCAGCAAAATGAGAAAGCCTAAATGCATTAAATTTAATAGATAACTTTTGCCACAATGATTTGAATTAATTCAGTAATTATACTTTCACTTTTTATAGATTTTCTTTTTTTTTTGTCTCGACATTTTCACAATCGTATGCTGTGATTTGTTGTAATGGGGAAAGGGATTAACAGCTGACATAAGTGGTTATTGTTTTCATCTACACAATACCGGCGGGTCTTTGATTGATTCATCTAGTAAATCAGAAGGGCAATAAAATGGGTCATTTACGGGTGCAGTTATGACACTTCCGCAAAACTGAAGCCATTTATTTTGTTTTTTTGCTTCACCCCATCTGACATTCAATCAGATATTTCTGATCTGGAAGTTGTTTCCGATGATTGTTCTTCTTCCGACAACGATGTTTTCTCTATAGGAGCTTGGAATAATGAGTTTCAACAACCAAGGGTAAGTAAACAAAGAACTAAATCGTCCTTGAGAATACGGGAAAAAACGCAAACATGTGTTTACATTCGACTTTTTTTGGGTTGACAATTTTCTATTGCCGATCTATTTCTTTAAAAAGGAAATGGTTATAAATGAAATTGTAAGGACATTAGACATTCAAAATATTTATATGGGATGTTTTTACATTTATTCTGGTGGAATCGACTTTGAATCATGACAGGAAGATGGGTCATTTCTCCATTAAGTTTTACTAATTTTACTCCTGTATGTCACAATGTTGACTTTTGAAAACTTCGTAGAAATTAAGACATATTTCCTATACGGAGTATCTGGTTTTAAAAAATTCAACTTGAAATTGCTGTTGTTATCCCCTGTGAAATGAACAGTTACAGTTCATGAATTATTCATGAAGTATTCATGAACTGTTCATGTTCAGATTTCATGAAAAATTCATTAAAGTCCTTGAAGTTAAAATGGGACTTATCCTTAAAATGTTCATGATGTAGCAGTTCATGAACTATGCATGGTTCATGAACTGTCTGTGAAATACATTGAAGGTTATTTCATAGACTTTTCACTGCCAAACTCTCTTAAATAGTTCATGAATTATCTATGAATCATTTAAGGACAAGATATTTTATGCACAGTTCATGGTCAGTTCATGAATACTTCATTCATGAACTGTTCATGAAATTTCTTCTATATAACTTTATAGTCTCATTTTAACTTCATGTTCTGGAAATGAACTGTTCATGTCTCGAAATTCTGGAAAAGTTCATAAACCATTTAAGACAGGCAAATCTTGAATTGTCTTTGAACAGTTCTGGAATGCAATTCTGTAAACAATTCTGAAAGGGGAATGGTTCTACAATGGTAACCTGTACCAAATAGTCTGGGTGGACTGGAACCAGATTCTGTACAGAAGAAAATACAGAAGGTCTGTGCAGATTTTGTACAGAAAATATTCTGGTTAATTGAAACATAGTTGAACCAGAATTTTATAAAAATAGTTTTACATGAAGACAATGGCTTCTTCCAAATGTGGCAATGCAATACTTTAATAAATCACCAATATAACATGTTGTTTTATGACATATCACAATACAATTTGATAATTTAATTTATAATGTAACATTTAAGACATTTATCAAATGTGCCCATCAAGTTGTTCATAAGAAATTACAAAATTCGTCTCTGTGCCTTTGAACCACAACATATTTCTCCCACCAAAATATGTAAAGGAAGTAGTAAACATTACTTTCTTCTTATTGAAGAGTTCCTGTATTTTATGCTAGAGTTAACTCCCTTGGTATATTTCAAATTGAAGTCAAGTTGTGTTTTTTGGTTATTCCACTGGTTTCACACTAAATTAAAAAGTCATTGTAGATTCTAATTTAATTAAATTAACTGAGTAAAAATATTATTTTAAAATCAGTGATGGTTACTGTTTAATATAATTAACTAGTCACAGTGGTATATTGAAACTATATATAATTAGCAGGCTTGCAGTTATTATACTGCCAGATAGTTACTGTAAATTATGTGATTAATGGAATAATTATATATACATTGCTGGCATTTCATGAATGTTTTACAATTTATAACAATTGTACATTTCCTTCAATTTTTCTTGAAACTTTCAAAGGGTTGATTTCATGGATGTTTTAAGAATATAATTTTCCTTCAACTGTCCTTGAACCATTATTGAAGTCAATTCATGCACCTTTTAAGAACTGAACAAATTCTTCAACTGTTCTTAAACCAGTATTGAAGTCAATTCATGCACGTTTTAAGAACTCAACAAACTCTTCAATTGTTCTTAAACCGGTATTGAAGTGAACTCATGAACATTTTAAGAACTTTAAATATTCTTCAACTGTTCTTGAACCATTCATGTCAGTTTATGAACATTTTTAAGAACTTTGACATTTTCTTGAATCAATCAAATTGGGCTTCAACTATTCATGAACTGTTCAAGAAAAGACTTCAAGGACTGTTCATGTCCATAAGTTCATGAACACAACTCAAGAATTGATAAAGAGTGGTTCATGAACAATCCTTAAAAGGTATGAAAAATTCATGATTTCATGAATTTCATTTCGCAGGGGATATTCTGGAGTAATTTCACTTGTTTTTTTTTTGCAATAAATATATTTGAAAAGGTAGACATGAGCAAAATACATTCATCATTTTCAAGAAAAAATAAAAAAAATAAAATTGCCCTTCTTTCGTCTCTTGTTTTACTTCAGTTCTCTTCATGCTGAAATAGTGTATTTTACACCACTGTAAAGATAATTTAATTTCCCACAATGTTTATGCTGACATATAAAAGGTAATTACAATATTTTATACAGATAGTTGGGTTTAATTAGGACAGGTGTCAAATTCTTATGATTTTCCTAATACCCTGTATGGAGATAGTGTAGAGGCTTTTATCAGTAGTTTATTGACTATTGGTTTATCAGATAGATGCCTATATATGGAGATAATATAGGTAAATGGGCAGTTGGGCTATCCAGTAAAGGGTTAAAAATGTCTAGGTCAAATTCGAATATGGGTCAGAAACTAGGTCACTAGGCCAATTTGATGGGAAATCTTATTAACAATGTAGAAACCACATTCTTTGCTTCAGCAGCTTGAAATTTGGTCATAATGTTGAGCTGAATAATATCTATGGGTCATGCTGGGTCAAAAAATAGGTCACTAGGCCAAATTAAAGGGTAATCTTGTTAACACTCTAGAGGCCACATTTTCAACTTAAGCATGTTGAAACTTTATCAGAATGTTTGTCTTGATATGTAGGTCAAGTTAAAAAAAGGGTCATGTTGGGTCAAAAAGTATGTCACTAGGTCAAATTGAAGGAAAATCTTGTTAACACCCTAGAGGCCCCAATTTTTGTTTCGGCAGTTTGAAATTTTGTCAGATTGTTGTCTTAAAGATATCAAGGTCAAGTTCGAATATGGTTCATGCCCAGTTAAAAATGGGTCATATTGGGTCAGAAACTAAGTCACTCGGCCAAATTGAAGGGAAATCTTGTTAACACTGTAGAAGCCGCATTCGGCAGCTTGAAATTTGGTTAGAATTTTGAGCTGAATGATATCTAGGTCAAGCTCGAATATGGGTTATATTGGGTCAGAAACAAGGTCAATAAAGGAAAATATTTTTCAAACTCTGGAGGCCGCATTTTTTACTTTGAGCAAGTTGAAACATTGTCAGAATGTTGTCTTGATGATATCTAGTCCATGTTGGAATATGGGTCATATCAGGTATAAAAATATAGATCACTAGGCCAAATGAAGGAAAAGCTTGTTAACACTGTGGAGGTTGCATTCAGATAATTGTCTTGATGTGTTTTGCATTGCAGTACATTGTATAATTAACCCTTTTCCTCATACGACAATTTTGCAGCAGAGACTTTAAACATATTTTGTCAAAAAATGGAAAATCTCTATAATTGAATGGATAACCTATGACCAAAAGTGGAAAACATTGTGCTGAATTATCATTAACTATGAGTTGCAGTAGAATGAAACGAGAAGTATTTGCAAAGAAATGTTTAAATATGAACAATGTTTTTTAATTTTAAACCTTTTCAACTTACAACAAATATGCAACAGATGAATTTGAAATTGTCTTGGCAAAAGTATTGAAAGTCTGTCTATAATATTATGACAGTCTTGTGATTAAACAGAGTTGAAACTATTGTAGGAAAAGGAGAAATGATATGATCAAGCTCATTATCCTTTTGCACCACTGTATAAAATCAGTCTGCTGCTGCTGCTTCAAATTCTGTCTGCATATGGGAAACTTTTGGTTCATATTCACAAATAGAAATATGTCTAACAAACTCGATTGTCTGAGGATAATCTTCAGCTTTTCAGCAATCGGACAGTGTTCAACCCATTCCCACATACAACAAATCTACAGCAGACGACTTTAAAAACAACCATGCAAAAACATGGGAAATCTCTATCAATGAAAGTATAATAACAGAAAAAAGTTGAAAACATTGTGGCAAAAGGAGAGATTGCTTGTTTTGAGCAATTTCTTTTTTTGTCGCAATGTTTTCAAAAGTCGTCTGCTGCAGATGCGTCAGAAGTAGTATATAAGGAGGAAAAAGATAAGATAATAATAGCACACAAGTAATTTTCTCTTCAAAGTTTATGTCTGCAAACCTGCTGAAAAAGGGACAACAATTGAGTCTATTCCTGATTCAGACAACATTTAACACTTTTGCAGCAGATAAATTTCAAAAACATTGTAACAAAAGGAGAAATTTTCTCAAAGCAAACCAATTCCTCTATTACCACAAAGGTTTCGACTCTTTATCAAATTGAATCCCAGTTTATGATCTTGTGTTTTCGCCTAAATATGCAAATGGCTTCCATTTATCAGTAGTTTTAGTAAAATGTTAATAGAAGTGAAGATATAATTTATGATAAAGTAGTTAAGAATACTTTGACAAGGGTCTCACCAACAAATAGTCCATATCCGAAAATGTTTTGAACCATCTTTTCCCACATACAACAAAACAACAGCAGACGACTTTGAAAGCATCTAGACAAAAGTAGGAAAAATCTCTATAAATGGAAGGATCAGTTCAAATAGAGCTGAAAACATTGTGGCAAAAGGGAAATTGCGCATCAAGAGCTGTTTCTGTTTTTGCCACAACATTTTCTAAAGGCATAGGCATCAGGAATTATCTGTATATTAACCCTTTCCCTCATAAAGACGCTTTCTGACGCCTCTGCAGCAGACGGCTTTTTGTAAACATAGTGACAAAAGAAGAAATTGCACAAAACGTGCAATTTCTCCTTTTGCCACAATGTTTTCCACTTTTTGTCATAGGTTATCCATTCAATTATGGAGATTTTCTATGTTTTGACTAAATACGTTCAAAGTCGTCTGCTGCAGAATTGTCGTATGAGGGAAAGGGTTAATCCTTTTTCACTCGCAGATGCATTTTGACGTATCATGCAGATCACCTTTGAAAACATTGTGTCAAAAAGAGAACTTCCATGTTTTTGCTTTTATATTTTCAAAGTAGTCTGCTGCAGACCTTTAGTATGGGTAGGGGTAAGTAACTCTAGCATTTTTGTCATTGCCTGGTTTCATGTAGTAAATCTAGAATTGTTATGACTGCCTGGTTCCCTAACGGAGCTTGTCTGGTGTAGGGAAGGTTTTGTATGCACAGTTGTTTCTATCATGCCAGAATATCTAATGGGATACATCAGTTTTGCTTGATAGGTTAAGGTGATCTTAATCGACCTTGAAAGTGATCTAACATGCTCAGATCTGTGGTATACAACATAGAAATCAGTAGTTTTGATCAGTAATCCCATCAGAATACTTTTCCTCTTGATTCTTTTCTCATCAAACTCATCAAAGTTACTTCCAGACTCGCGCATATCAACAAATCTACAGCCGGCGACTTGAATATCAACCGAGGACTAGATCAAGAGGAGTATACAGCTCTTTTCCCATCAGTATCTCTCTTATTATCCAACCAAACCCTATGATGTTGGTACTCAAAAGAATCGTCTCATTGAGACGCTTCTTTTGAGTACCCATAACATAGGGTCAAATAAGAATTTCAGAACATGCAAAACGCCCCTCATCTAGAGCTATGTATCAATATTAACCCTATCCCTCATACGACAATTCTGCAGCAGATGACTTCTGACATATTTTGTCAAAAGATAGAAAATATCTATATTTGAATGGTTAACCTATGACTAACAGTGGTAAAGATTGTGGCAAAAGGTTTTGTTTTGAGCAATTTCTTCTTTTGTCACTATGTTTTCAAAAGGCGTCTGCTGTAGAGGCGTCAGAAAGTGTCTATATGAGGAAAGGGTTAAATAAAGTTGAAAATACTTCTAAATGAGAAATTGCAACTATCAGACTTTGGTTGAAAGTGAAATTGTACCATCACAATATAATAACATAGAACTTACAGAAGCCATGGCCTGTATAAACAAAATTGCCACAAAACCAGATTAAGAAACTGAGGTGCTACTACAATATTTGTTGTCCTTGAAGAGGGTAAACTGATTGAAATTTGCAATACATCTTTGCTTTTTTGCATGATATTTTTGTATTCAGTTCTATTTAATTTTGCAGAAAATGAGGCTAAAAAAGCCACTTTTCCCGGGCTTGAATCTGCATTCTTCATGCTTTGACAGAGACACTTTCACCATTGAAACACTGTTACCTTTATTTTGATGATTGCTAAGGGGACAGCTTACAAAATATCCAGATCAGCTCATTTGACCCACTGTGATTGTCCTTCCATCCTTCTGTAGCCATATTTAAGGCATGCATGGTCTGAGGGATTTGTTTAACCCTTTCCCTCATACGACAGTTCTGCAGCAGACGACTGAACATATTTTGTCATAATAATGGAAAATCTCTATAATTGAATGGATAACCTATGTCTAAACGTGGAAAACATTGTGACAAAAGGAGAAATTGCATGTTTTCTTCTTTTGTTACTATGTTTTCAAAAGGCCGTCTGCTGCAGAGGCGTCAGAAAGCGTCTATATGAGGGAAAGGGTTAAAGTGTTATTGCATCATTGGAAAACACAGGAAGTTTGTCCATTATCTGTAATTAACCCTTTCCCACATATAGACGCTTACAGATGCCTCTGCAGCAGACGACTTTTGAAAACATTGTGACAAGAGGAGAAATTGCTCAAAAAGAGAAATTTCTCCTTTTGCCAAAATGTTTTTAACTCTCTTTCAATAATTACACCTTCATTTCTAGAGTTTTTCTATGTTTTGGGTAGAGGTTTTCAAAGTCATCTGCTGCAGGTTTGTCATATGTGGGAAAGGGTTTATTGCACCTAGCATATCATTCTTGGGTCAGGCATACACCAATAATGGACATGGTGTAGCAGAGAAAGTCTTTTTGTTGACCAAACAGGTATAACCTTTTAAACTCGGAAAAAAATTGTTTTCCTTATTCATGTATAGATATACATGTAATTATACCCCCTTCAAAGAAGAGGGGATATATAGGAGTCACTGTGTCGGGCTGTCTGGCTGTTGGTCGGTCGGTCGGAAGCCATATTTTGTCCGGCCTATTTCTTACAAACCACTGGGTGGAATTCAATAACATTTTACATGAAGCATCTATACCAAGAGGAGATGTGCATATCCTAAAGGTCTTACAATTGCATGTTATTTTACAGAATTATGGCCCTTTTACTTATTAAGTTATGGTGTAGGTCAAGGTGCTGTTTTGGGGGTATTTATTAGTCGCTGGGCAGAAGCCCGCGACTTCTATTTTTAATAGGTTTTCGGAAATCACATGCGAGGAGGGGTTATTATTAAAAAAAATAAAAATTTAAATGTCTTGAACATATTACAATTGCGTTTGTTTAAAAACACTTAAGTTATGACACATCTAAAATGAAATAAATATTCCGATGTTTTAAGTATGTGCAGTTTTTAGCTCACCTATGCACGAAGTGCAAGGTGAGCTATTGTGATCACATTTTGTCCGGCGTCCGTCCGTCGTGCGTCGTGCGTCGTCCGTCGTGCATCGTGCGTCGTCAACATTTCAGCTTGTTAACACTCTACAGGCTACATTTTGCATCCAATTTTCATGAAAGTGTATCAGAACATTCATCTCCATCAAATCTTGGACAAGTTCGAAACTGGGCCATATGAGGTCAAAAACGAGGTCACTAGGTCAAATTGAAGCGAAATCTTGTTAACACTCTGGAGGCCACATTTTCAACTTGAGCATGTTGAAACTTAATCAGAATGTTTGTCTTGATGATATGTAGGTCAAGTTCGAACATGGGTCATGTCGGATCCAAAAATAGGTCACTAGGTCAAATTGAAGGAAAATCTTGTTAACACTCTAGAGGCCGCAATTTTTGCTTCAGCAGTTTGAAATTTTGTCAGAATGTTTGTCTTAAAAATATTTAGGTCAAGTTCAAATATGGGTCATATCGGGTCAGAAACTAGGTCACTAGGCCAAATTGAAGGGTAATCTTTTAACACTGTAGAGGCCACATTTTCAACTTGAGCATGTTGAAATATTGTCAGAATGTTTGTCTTAAAGATATCTAGGTCAAGTTTAAATATGGGTCATATTGGGTCAGAAACTAGGGTCATGGGTCATGTCGGATCCAAAAATAGGTCACTAGGCCAAATTGAAGGAAAATCTTGTTAACTCTGTAGAAGCCGCATGTTTTGCTTCAGCAGCTTGAAATTTGGTCAGAATGTTGAGCTAAATGATATCTAGGTCAAGTTTGAATATGGGTCATGCAGGGTCAAAAACTAGGTCACTAGGCCAAATTGAAGGAAAACCTTGTTAACACTTTGGATGTCGCATTTTTTGCTCAAGCAGCTTGAAATTTGGTCAGACTGTTTGTCTAAATGATATCTAGGCCAAGTTCGAATATGCTGGGTTAAAAACTAGGTCACTAGGCCAAATTGAAGGGTAATCTTGTTAACACTCTGGATACTGCATTTTTAACTTTAGCATGATGAAACTTTATCAGAATGTTTTTCTTGATGATATGTAAGTCAAGTTCGATCAAGGGTCAAAAAATAGGTCACTAGGTCAAATTGAAGGAAAATCTTGTTAACACTCTAGAGGCCGCAATTTTTGCTTCAGCAGTTTGAAATTTTGTCAGAATGTTTGTCTTAAAGATATCTAGGTAAAGTTCGAATATGGGTCATATGGGGTCAGAAACTAGGTCACTAGGCTAAATTGAAGGAACATCTTGTTAACTCTGTAGAAGACGCATTTTTTGCTACAGCAGCTTGACATTTTATGAGAATGTTTATCTAAATGATATCTAAGCCAAGATCGAATATGGATCATGTAGGGTCAGAAACAAGGTCAATAAAGGAAAATATTGTTCAAACTCCGGAGGCCGCATTTTTACTTTGAGCAAGTTGAAAATTTGCCAGAATGTTGTCTTGATAATATCTAGTCCATGTTGGAATATGGGTCATATCAGGTAAAACAATATAGATCACTAGGCCAAATGAAGGAAAATCTTGTTAACACTGTGGAGGTTGCATTCAGAATAATTGTCCTGATGTATTTTGCATTGTAGTACATTGTATAATTAAGGTGAGCGATCCAGGGTCATCATGGCCCTCTTGTTTTATTTTGACTGGCATTTACGTTTTTGTGTTTTATTTACGAAGACAAATAGTCCCTATTAGCTAGACTGGGATACTTTATTTTCATAAACTATGTAATCAAAAGGCGATAACTACAAACCTTTACGTCGCACAGTCTAATTTGATTACATACGCGCACCTGCTTGCAGCCGATTATCGATATTAAAATCACGTCGAATTCTCCTTTTAATAGATAAGTATCAACATAAACTGGTAACAGAAACAAAAATAAGAATAATTGGTGAAAATATGTCTCAAATATAAGCCTGTTTATCGGTTGTGAACGTCGAAACGCCTTTTCCTCAGTTTGTGACCTAGTTTCATATTGTCAAAATGTAAACAAAGCGAAGTAACCGGAAGTAAAATGTAAATTTAGAAAAGTGACTTTTTTATGCATACAAAAAATGTCGCACGACAAATTGATTTCTTAAACGTCACGAAACGAGTGCATGGGTCGAATATAGGAGAAAGACAGATACTAAAGAAATGCTTTTTTCTCTCGAATGCAATAACGCTTTGCCTGATGTTTTATTCACTTTCTTCGATGTTTGACACTACAACTCGATTTTGAAACGATCGAGGGTCAACATTTCGAAAGAATGCTCAAACACCTTATTACAGATAGATAGCTAATATTACACACTTAAATGTTTAAATATATGTGATATTAAATGATTATTTGGCTTGAAACAAATTAAGAGAAGAACGAACTCTGATAAACAATAGATTTAGAAATAAAGAAAATCTGCTCTTTCGCACCCAATTAATTTCATACTTGCCACCTATTAAATAGTAATGGGACTCGCAACTGGCATTTCTCTTGCGCCAAACATATATTGTATGCATCAACGATTTAGATAAACAATTTAGCTGATATGTTGTTTCAAGTGTGGTCTACTTTTTAAACATTTTAACATCTGTGAAATATTTATTATAATTATTATTAAAAAGGAGGAAGTTCATGTCTTCAGCAATTTAACCGTTTTCTCAATGTTTTAAGCGTTTAAAGGTTTTCATTGTTGCTTCAAACATGGAAATATTTAATAGCTATGTAGATTTAAATCCCAAAATGTATTAATTTGTTGTGGTTTTATTGACAAATACAAAACATGTCCAAAATCCTGACCAAAAGAAATCCTGAAATTTGTAGATCTATGTGGAATTTCAAAAATCCTGGAATTAGTCCTTATGAAAACATTATGTGTATGTTTAGACTAATGAAAGTCAAGAATACATGTGTGTTAAAAAATAAATCAATGCAGTCTTTTCCGGCGACATTGATGCTTTGCATCAACTTTCTCTTGTCATCTTCAGTGATAGTTCTAGTTGTTTTTAGATCGCCTGTCACATAGTGACAAGGTGAGTTTTTGTGATCACCCTTCGTCCGTCTTCATTTATTATCCGATATTTACCAAACAAATATGATGTTCAGTAGCTAGATATCCATGAGAGCTCGGTACCTTTCGAAAACCAGCCAGATTTGTTTTTGCATGACAGGATTATGGACCTTTAAAATTTGCAAAATTGCTATAATTGACCTTGTGAACAAGTTAAAGTCATCATTTATTATCCGATGTTTACCAAACTTGTTCAGTAGCTAGATATACATGAGAGCTCGGTTCCTTTCGAAGACCCTTTAAAATTGGTAAAATTGTTATAATTGACTTTGTGAACACGATAAAAACTTCATTTATTTGTCACATTGATTTATAAACATGTGACCATGACCTTAGTGTGATCTTTTACAATCAAATATCACCATTGTCTTTGGATGACCATCACCATGACTTTTTGACCTTCTTTCTTATTTTTGTAGAGCAATTAAATTAGGACCCTAAAACACTTACACGGGTGAGAGATATAGCGCCATCATGGCCCTATTAGGACCTCACAATCATAGTCCACAGATTTTTAAATATTTCTTTTAACCCTTTCCCTCAATAGACGCTTTCTGATGCCTCTGCAGCAGACGGCTTTTTGAAAACATAGTGACAAAAGAAGAAATTGCACAAAACGTGCAATTTCTCCTTTTGCCACAATGTTTTCCACTTTTTGTCATAGGTTATCCATTCAATTATAGAGATTTTTCATTTTTTGACCAAATATGTTCAAAGCCGTCTGCTGCAGAATTGTCGTATGATGGAAAGGATTAATACTGGCATTAGTAGTGATTACCAGGTGTTCTTTTACATATTTCCACTTTGGTACGAGGATATCAGTTCAATGATGGCACGTTATCGGTCTCTGTTGGTAATAAATATGTCTTTATTTGGGTAAAACTGTTTGATAACAGTTTGTAAATCTTACAAAGTCACACATTTTGGAAATTTATCACTAATTATTGGTTCAATTTAACAATTATCAACCTTGTTCTAGGGAAAAGCTGTTAACCCTTTTCACTTAAAAGACCAACCTTACAAATACCAATGTTTTTTTTGTAACATACACATTTTGAGGAGATTGCTAACATAGAGAAGCCCTTTCTTTTAACCTTATTATCTTTGGAGCGGGAGATCAAACCTCGATACCCTGTCAAGTCGTACTGAAGATTTTAAACTGCGAGTAAATGCTTCCCTCCTTAGGTCAGGGTTGCAGGGGGTAGCATTATGACTAATGCATCTGTGTCGGGGCAAATAATACTGGTAGTACTGGTAACTTACCAAGGAAAGGCTGTGATAATTAACTGAAATAAAGCACCATTCAAACAAACAATGATTGCCTCTTTGCAATGCAATGAGGAGAGGATATAGCATTGCTACCACAAAACTGTTTGTTTGTGTTCATTGTGTTTTATCTTTTGATGATTTTGTTTTTAGGTCACCTGATCATGGCGAGTTTTTGTGATCGCCTTTTGAGTTTTTGTGATCGCCTTTTGTTTGTAGATCTTAGCTCATCCATCATCAACTTTTGTCCAGCGTTTGTGGTTTGTCGTCTATCCGTGGTCATTAATTGGCTTGTTCTAGAGGCCACTTTTATCATCCAATCTTAACCCTTTCCCTCATACGACAATTCTGCAGCAGACGTCTTTGAACATATTTTGTCAAATAATGGAAAATCTCTATAATTGAATGGATAACCTATGACAAAAAGTGGAAAACATTGTGGCAAAAGGAGAAATTGCACGTTTTGTGCAATTTCTGCTTTTGTCACTATGTTTTCAAAAGCCGTCTGCTGCAGAGGCATCAGAAAGCGTCTATATGAGGGAAAGGGTTAATGAAACTTATTATGTCTCCCCCATACATGGGGGTGACATATTGTTTTTGCCCATTCCGTCCGTCCTTCCGTCTGTCACACTTGTTTCCGCTCAATAACTGAAGAACGCTTGGGCGTAGGAACTTCATTCTTTGTATGCAGGTTGGTCATACCAGTAGCTGATCCCTATTGATTTTGATAACAGAAAGTCAAAGGTCAAGGTCATGGTGACCTTGTGAGGTAAAAAATGGTTTCCGCTCAATAACTGAAGCACGCTTTGGCCGAGGAACTCCATACTTGGTATGCAGGTTGGCCATGCCCAGTAGAAGACCCCTATTGATTTTGAGGTCGTTACGTTTAAAGTCAAGGTCACAGTGACCTTGAGCTGAAAGGTCACAGTGTTAATGAGCTGGAAAATTGTTTTTGCTTGGGCCCAGGAACTTCATACTTCGTATGCAGGTTGGTCACCACCAGCAAATGACCCTTATTAATTTCAAGGTCACTAGGTCAAGGTCACAGTGGTCAAGTCACGTCCATCACACTTGTTTCTGCTCAATAACTGAAGAACGCTTGGGCGTAGGAACTTCATTCTTGGTATGCAGGTTGGTCATGACCAGTAGATGACCCCTATTGATTTTGATGTCAGAAGGTCAAAGGTCAAGGTCATGGTAACCATGTGAGGTAAAAAATGGTTTCTGCTCAATAACTGAAGAACGCTTGGGCGGAGAAACTCCATACTTGGTATGCAGGTTGGCCATTTCCAGTAGAAGACCCTATTGATTTTGAGTTAAAAGTCAAGGTCACAGTGACCTTGAGCTGAAAGGTCACAGTGACAATGAGCTGAAAAATTGTTTTTGCTTAATAACTGTAGAATGCTTTGGCCATGGAAGGTAATACATGGTGTGAAGGTTGGTCATTACCAGCAGATGACCCCTATTGATTTTGAGGTCACTATGTTAAAGGTCAAGGTATTGGTTACCTTCAGCTGAAAAATGGTTTCCGCTCAATAACTAAAGAATGCTTATGTCGAGGAACTTCATACCTGGTGTGCAGGTTGGTCCTAACCAGTAGACGACCCTTATTGATTTTTTGTTTGATTTTGAGGTCACAATGTCAAAGGTCAAGGTCACAGTAACAATGAGCTGAAACATTGTTTTTGCTTAATAACTGTAGAATGCTTTGGCCATGGAAGTTAATACTTGGTGTGCAACCAGTAGATGACCCCTATTGATTTTGAGGTCACTAGCTCAAAGGTCAAGGTCATGATAACCTTCAGCTGAAAAATGGTTTCCGCTCAATAACTAAAGAATGCTTATGTCGAGGAACTTCATACATTGTGTGCAGGTTGGTCCTAACCAGTAGATGACCTTTATTGAATTTGTTTTTGTTTGATTTTGAGGTCACAAGGTCAAATGTCAAGGTCACAGTAACCTTCAGCTGAAAAATGTTTTTTACTGAATAACTCAAGAACGCTTATGCCCAGGAACTTCATACTTGGTGTGCAGTTTGGTCCTAAC
This sequence comes from Serripes groenlandicus, assembly GCA_031761405.1. Taxonomy (NCBI): domain Eukaryota; kingdom Metazoa; phylum Mollusca; class Bivalvia; order Cardiida; family Cardiidae; genus Serripes; species Serripes groenlandicus. Next base: position 103,537,974 of record JASEVX010000001.1, on the reverse strand, counting down.
CTGTAGATGACCCCTATTGATTTTGATGTCAGTAGGTCAAAGGTCAAGGTCCCGGTGACCTTGACTGAAAAATGGTTTCCGCTCAATAACTGAAGATTGCTTGGGCCCAGGAACTTCATACTTGGTGACCCCTATTGCTTTTAAGGTCACTAGGTCAAAGGCCAAGGTCATGGTAACCTTCAGCTGAAAAATTTAATTCCGCTCAATAACTGAGGATTGTCATTGTTGCTTCATCTCCAGTCCAAAACTACAAAATTTCTTTTCCTCCCTTACAACCACACAAATGGGGAAACAAGCGCTTTTTCAAAAAAGCAATCTCTAGTTTGATTTGTTTATCTTGCTGGTTTCTAGCCCAAGATTGAGTATTGGGTCATATCAAAGTCAAATTAAAGGTTAATCTGTTAACTCTCCGGAAACCCCATTTTTGACTTGAGCATGTTGAAACTGTTTTAGAATATTTGTCTTGATAATAACTTATCTAAGTCAGAATATTGGTCATGTCTAGTCAAAAACTCAGTCACAAGGCCAAATGTTAGAAAAATCTTTTTAACACTATAGAGACCGCATTTTTGACTTGATCAGCTTAAAACTTTGACAAAAAATTTATCCTCATGATATCTACATGTAGTTAGTATGATATTGAGATAAAGTAAACTAGTAGTAAGTATGCTATTGAGATAAAGTAAACTAGTAAATAGTATGCTATTGACACAAGGTAAACTAGTAGTAAGTATGCTATTGAGATAAAGTAAACTAGTAGTAAGTATGCTATTGAGATAAAGTAAACTAGTAGTTTGTATGCTATTGAGATAAAGTAAACTAGTAGTAAGTATGCTATTGACACAAAGTAAACTAGTAGTAAGTATGCTATTGAGATAAAGTAAACTTAGTATGCTATTGACACAAAGTAAATGTGTAGTAAGTATGCTATTGAGATAAAGTAAACTAGTAGTTAGTATGCTATTGAGATAGAGTAAACTAGTAGTAAGTATGCTATTGAGACAAAGTAAACTTAGTATGCTATTGACACAAAGTAAACTAGTAGTAAGTATGCTATTGAGATAAAGTAAACTTAGTATGCTATTGACACAATGTAAACGAGTAGTAAGTATGCTATTGAGATAAAGTAAACTATTAATAAGTATGCCATTGAGACAAAGTAAACTAGTAGTAAGTATGCTTTTGAGATCAAGTAAACTAGTAGGAAGTATGCTACTGAGATAAAGTAAACGAGTAGTTAGTATGTTATTGACATAAAGTAAATGAGTAGTAAGTGCTATTGAGATCAAGTAAACTAGTAGTAAGTATGCTATTGAGATAAAGTAAACTAGTAGTAAATATGCCATTGAGACAAAGTAAACTAGTAGTAAGTATGCTATTGAAATAAAGTTAACTTGTAGTAAAACTTCTCCACTATCTTCCAGTCATTCTGCAGACATATTTCTAATGTTCGTTCCAACAGGGAAAGGAAAAAGTAATCTGCTTCATGGAAGTAATTATCCATTGAAAGTTTGTGTAATTGCAAATTCCTACATGCATAATTATCTTTGCAGTGTATATGGTATCAATTTAGATTCTGCAAGCTAAGTGAGAAATGCACAAACCAAGCAAAGAAACTTTTTTAACCAGAATTTTCCCACTCTTGTCAAACAATGATTACAATGCCAGTTTCACATGATTCTCAAGGAATGTTTGTTTTGATGTATGCAAGCAAAGATGTGCATCTTTATTTCAATGAAGAAATATGTGCAAATTTTCCTTGATGCATCTGCAGCAGACAACTTTTGATAAAATTGTGACAAATGGGGATTTTTTTTAAATAAGCAATTTTCAATTCTAACCAATAATTATAGTTATCCCCTTTCCAAAGACAGATGAGATATTGGTTTGGCATTGTGTGTCTGTCATTCCTTCCGTCCGTCAGTCCAGAGCCATATTTGATGCATGGTAAGATGGATTTGATTAAAACTATATGGAAATGTTTACCACCATAGGGAAATGTCAGACGGCAAGTTTTGAGTTATGTCTGCTTAAACCCTTTCCCACATTTAGACGCATCTGCTGCAGACAACTTTTGAAAACATTAGGACGAAAAGAGGAATTGCACAAAAAGATCAATTTCTGCTATTGCCACAATGTTTTCAACTATGCAATAACAAAACTATTATTTATAGAGATATTTTTTAACCCTTTCCATCATACGACAAGACTGCAGCAGACGACTTTGAACATATTTTGTAAAAAAATAGAAAATCTCTATAATTGAATGGATAACCTATGACTTAAAGTGGAAAACATTGTTGCAAAAGGAGAAATTGCTCGTTTTGAGCAATTTCTTCTTTTTCACTATGTTTTCAAAAAGCCGTCTGCTGCAGAGGCATCAGAAAGCGTCTATATGAGGGGAAGGGTTAATTTTACCAAGATGTTTTCAAAGTTCTTTGATATACATGTAGTTTTGTTTTATGTTGGATAGGGTTTATTTTTTCATACTGTATATGTACTGTATAATTAATATGGTTTATATCACAATAACATTGTGAACATTCTACAGGCAACATTGAACATCCAATGTAGGGTCTAAAACATGTTCTGTTCATTTTTATACGACCGTTACTTAAAAACGGTACGTATTATGGTATGGTCATGTCCCTCCCTCGTCCCTCCGTCCGTCCCTCCGTCCATCCGTTCGGGTTTTCCGCACTTTTTTCTTACATACTTTGAGCTATTGAGCTGAAATTTTGTATAAGGCTTTGTAGTGATGTGTCACAGATCAAGTTTATATTTCCTGGGATTTCGTCAATTTTTGAATGAGTTATGCCCCTTTTTGGACTTAGAATATTTGTTTTCCGCACTTTTTTTCTACATGCTTTGATGTATTGAGCTGTAATTATGTATATGGCTTTGTTATCAAGTGTCACAGATCAAGTTCACATTTCCTCGAATTTCGTCAATTTTTGAATGAGTTATGCCCCTTTTTGGACTTAGAATATTGGTTTTCCGCACTTTTTCCCTACATACTTTGAGCTATTGACCTGAAATTTTGTATATGGCTTTGTAATATTTGTCAATTTCTGCATGAGTTATGCATTTTTCATAGTTTCCCATTATTCTTTAACAACTTATTCCTGAACGACTTTATTAACTTTTTACAAACAAACAATATATCAAAACAAAGAGGAAACTTACAAAGAAGTTCCAGACGGGCGTATTATGTACTGTTTGCGGTACTCTTGTTAGAATTTGTTATAGCTTCTTTTTTTTTAGCTCACCTGAGGATGAAGTGTCGTGTTTTTTGTGATTGCCTTATGTCCATCTGTCGACAACAATTTGCTTGTTAACACTCTAGAAGCCACTATTATCATCTAATCCTGATGAAACTTATTTAGCTTCTTTATCTTGCTGATTTCTAGGCCAAGTTTGCATATGGGTCATGTCAGATAAAAACTAGGTCAATAGGTCTAATTAAAAGAAAGTCTTGTTACATTCTGGAGTCCACATTTTTAACTTGAGCATGTTGAAACATTGTCATAATAAATGGCTTGATGATATCTAGGTATTTGATATGGGATATGTCAAGTGAAAAACAAGGTCACTAAACAAAATTGAAGGGAACTCTTGTTAACACTTTGGAAGCCGTGTTTTAAACTGAAGCAGGTTGTTACTTTGTCATAATAACTGTCTTGATAATATCTAGGCTAAGATTGAATATAGGTCATGTCTTGTCAAAAGCTAGGTCACTAGGCAAAAATTGAGAAATATCTTGTTAACACTCTAGGGACCATATTTATTGCTTCAGCAGCTTCAAACTTTGTCAGAATGTTTGGCTTTACGATATCTAGGGAAAATTTATATATTGGTCAAGGATGGTCTAAAACTAGGTAACTAAGCGACATTGAAGGAAAATATTGTTAACATTCTGGAAGTGGTATTTTTAACTTGATCATTTTGAAACATTGTCAGTGTTATTGTCTTGTGATGATCTCTAGGATAAGTTTTAATGAATAAACCTCTTGTTGGGTCAAATGAAGGACATGAATTGAAGAATTTTTTGTTAGCACTTTAGAGGCACATCTTTAGCTTTAGCAGATTGTCAGAATGTCTGTCTTGATGATATCTAGGCCAAGTTTGAATATGGGTCATGTCTGGACAAAAACTAGGTCATTATGCCAAATTGAAGGAAAATCTAGTTACCGGTAACACTCTGGAAACCAAATTTTTAACTTGAACATGTTGAAACTTTGACAGAATATTAGTCTTGATTGGAATGTTTGTCTTGATGATATCTAGGCCAATTTTGATATATGGACTATGTCAGGTCAAAAACTAGGTCATAAGGCGAATTTGAAGGAAAATCTTGTTAACACTCTGGATTGATTGATTGATTGATTGGGGTTTAACGCCGTTTTTAACAATTTCTGTCATATCACAGCGGCCAGTTCACCTACTCATGTGTTTCCTGGTTTTCTCACACCAGTACTCAACATAACAATCTTCCCAAGCAACTGGCTGCTTTTCCACATAGACTTAGCCCATTGGTGGAAGACGAATGACGCATGTCGCAATGACTTTTGTCAAACGTCGGAAAGAAAGTTGGCCGAGTTAACACTCTGGAAGCCGTATTTCTAACTTGAGCATGCAGAAATTTTGTCAGAATGTTTGTCTTGATGATATCAGGGACACTATATTACAGGGATATGAAACGCGTGCGGTTTTATCAGCCTTATCAGTAATATGTTGGCCTCGCTTCGTACAGGTATCGGCCATTTTGATTTACCCATTCCGATAGATAACGACCTTCACTTGCGTATGATAACGGTTACTTGCGTGCAAATACGGCTGTTTTCGTTGATTTGCTAGCGCTCTTTACAGTAACCAGGGACACAAAATATAGACAAAAGATTCAAATTTGTGTAAAATAATTTATTCTTTTATCAAGAAGTCTTAGTCAAGTGGTATTTTAATCTTTTCAAAATAAAAACAATAACTGGTTATAACAATACATTATTTTTTTATTAAAAAATCGTTTGATGGAAAAACAGATTGTTATTGAAAACATGAGATTATCTCTTGATTGAGGTGGCCCAAAACAATAAAATATATGCAATTCTAAAGAGGTCTATAATATCACACTGACCAGATGGCAGGGTGACTTATGTTATGTAACATTATGCAATCATTTCCTGTCGTGTTCCTGTCGTGTTCCATATGTGTTGGTTACATACTAATTAATTGGTTTTATAACCCTTTCATTGTTCATACAGGGAAATGGGCTAATTGGTAATTAAACTCTTATTAATAACCCTTCTCAACATTCAAACATCTGCAGCAGACAAATTCGAATTCATACTTGGCCATTCATTTTGCAAATATATCTAAGATTGTAAATGTAATTATGATTTAATAAAAAAGGGCAAACCATTTTTTTAAAGGAAAAAAAATGCTCAAGAATCTTGACAATCATTTTTGGATGCAGCACACGACTTTTGAAAACAGTACAACAAAAGGAGAAATTGTTCATAATGGCTCCTTTTGTCACAATGTTTTTAACTTTATTCAACACTTGTTCTTTGATATTTTGTTTATGATGTTCTAGGTCGTCTACTGCAGATTTGTTTTATGTGAGAAAGGGTTAACTTTCACTTTTATTCATATACCAATATTTTAATACATGTTACGTATATACATTCATTCATGTACATGTACCAATGTTTTAATATTATACTGTATATCATATAATTATTGATTTCCTAGCTTTCTTTGCTAAAGGAGTGCATTTGTTTTTCGTTTTCTTTGGCCTCCTGCCAATTCGTCCCCTTCTGCTGCCATGAAGTTTGCCCATTCTGAAATAAATTAACATTGAATAATGATTATACACTTTGCCTTCGTTGTTAAAACAGGGATATTTTTATGTCAAAAATACGTTACCAGTCATTTAATACCTGATATATAAGCCCCTAGCACTTAACTCATCCAGAAAATTGATCGCGTCCAGCGTATCCCTCACGTCCGTGTGATATACACGGTTGCCGGCAAGCACCGGCCTACGTGACCCACGTGCCATTTTTAATTTCCTGGACACACCATCTTGACGGCTAAGTTATTTATTTATTTATAAATTAATTTCTTTGTCTCTTTAAGGCGTTTTCGTCTTAAGCAAGTTTGCTCATTCAGTCCCGAATCTGTATAAAACATTAAGCTAATTTAATTGTGAAAATTATTGTTTGTTTTATATGTTTATTTCGTACACAACAAATTGAAAGTCACGGTGGGTTACCCCACCCACTATTTCAATAACACATCGTCGAGTGCGGATTCCGAGTATTGTTTGTTTTCAACATCCTTATTTCCCCTCCTCGTTAGAGGTATCAATTATTGCTATCATCTTCTTGTGTATGATATGTTCGTTGTATATTTATTGAATTAAAATTATGGAAATATTTTGTGAAAAAATATTTTCATTAGGTACGTCCATAGTAGACTAGAAAATAAAAAGTAGAAAAATTTTGAAAATTTTTTGTTTGTTTTTTGGTGTTTATTTTCGTATATTATTCTATAAATAACTATGCCGAAAGGTGATCAGAGGCGTGGAACATGCGGCCATATAGTAGCTACATGGGACACTCACCTCGCCTGTTTAAATTGCACTAAGTGCACACAGGAATCACCCTGTGAAATCTGCAGTTCCTGGACCGCTTCCGTTTGGAATTTGGCTGGGAAAAGGAGATTGTACAGAGACCGGAAGAAGAAGGTAAGTAAACAAAAAGTGCTGAGTTCTTCTAGCGGTGAGGAGTTTGAAGGGTTTTCAGACTCCGAGATTGTGGCGAGTGTGCAGAAGGTTACGGCTGTTCCTTCTACACTCGTCACAGACGCTCTTTCTTCGGCTGGCTCTGCAAAGGGCAGGAAAGAGCGACTGGCAAAAGGGTTTGGAGTTAGTACTGCGGAGAAACGGGGGTCTGTGGACCATTTCTCTTACGGAAAACAACATTCTCTGATGCCAGGTGTTGGGGCTAATCCTTCGGGTGAAGCAATAGGCCTTTCTCAGGGAAACCTGGCAGATTGGCCGATTCCAACACAACCCTCTGTGGTTTATGAGTCTTCGGATTCATTCAGAGGTCCAAAGAATGATGCCTACGGGCGGAAATTTTTGGAGACAAATGTTGGGATAACGTCTAACGTTCTTAGCATAGGTCAACCGGGTAATGCTTTCGAGCAGAACCCTTATGACTCCGGGAAACCGGTCACCGGACACCGAAACACCGGGACACCGGGCACCCGTACACCGGGCACCGGACAACCGGGTAGTCATATTGCCACCGGGTCACCGGGTTTTTTGGCAACCGGGCATGAGTCAACCGGGTACCGGGCAACCAGGTACAGGAGGACAAATGTCTGGACAGCATGTTCGAGGGGATAATAATTATCCTTCCGTCAATAGACAACCAGACATGCTGTCAGATAGCCACGGTATGCGAGACGCCGGTCATCCGGGTTTTGTTTTATCTGGCACCGGGCAACCGGGCACCAGTCAACCAGGCACCGGGCAACCGGGTAACGGTGGACCAGGTCTCGGGCAACATCTACGTATTGATACGGGGTATCATTCGTTTGCCGGACATCCGGGTATGTTGTTTAATAGTTACGGTAAACCGGTCTCCGGTCAACCGTACCCCGGACAACTGAGTAATAGTTATCAAACCTATGGTCATTACGCACCTGGTTCTAATTCTCAGCCGTCGAACACCGGGTATAGGGAGAAATCAATCCATTCTCCAGGGGGGTCGGTGTATATCTCTCGAGATTACACCCCTCCTTTATACCAACCCCCGGTTCAACCGAAACAAAGGGGTGGTGATCTACGGGTTACTCAGGCCTACCGGGAGCAGCAATATCCAAATAATGGGAATTTGCAACCCCCGGGAGGACACCTCTCTATGAGGCAGTCCTTAGATAGGCATCCCCCCGAGCAAGTACACTCGATGTGTCCTGTGAAGGGGAGGCCGGGACCGTCACATACGGTTAGCTCGGTCCCGACTGTCGACCCATTTCAACTTCATCCTGCTGCGGAAGGGAAGTCGTTATCTAAGGGTCTACATCAGTACATAGATTCATCTCATGATTCCTTGTCTGAGTCGGTCGTTCAATTCCAGGTCGAGAGACCAAGTAGAGCTGAACATGGTCACAGGATTCAAAGCTCTCCCACACCTTCGTCTGACGAAGAAATGGGAGATCAGTCCTTTTCAGGTGACGAGCCAACGGTAGAGCGTATGTCTCTACAACAGGCTATTGATGAAGTGTTCAGGGTAGTTCCTGACCATTTTTGCCCAAAGGTTGACGCTCCCCCTCGTCGGAAAAACCTATCAAGTCTCGAGGAATTAAACGCAGAGGCTTTTACACCATTACGTTTACTTCCTCAGGCAAACAATCTGGGCAGATTGATTGAACAATTGCAGGCCACCAGGTCTCTTGACTCTTGTCAACCCTGGTCAGTCCCAGCAGCCATTTCTAAAGAATGGGTAACTCCTAAGAAGTATACCACTTCGAAAGAGTTCTTCCCAGTCAAGGTGCCAGCCTTGGACGGGGACGCTGCTATGCTGGGACTGTCTGCACCCACTTCTATAACGGTTAATTCCAAGTTACTCGAGAAGTGGGAGGCCAGAGCTAGGTTGGGTGTTATGGTTTCTTCTCATGATGATCATTTCGCTATAGCTCTGTCCCAATTGTTAAAAGAGGAGAATGTCTCTAGCAGAGGTGCTAACAGAATTCTGGAAGCTTTTGATACGGGCAATAGGCATCTCATGGCTCTGAATCTTCAGAACGCCACAGAGATGCTGTCCGCAAGGAGAGATGCGGCGTTAGCCAAATCCTCCTTGCTGCTTCAAGAAAGCAAGGACAAACTGAGAGCTGCTCCTCTAGCTTCCGATCTCCTCTTCGGTGGAAGAATAGCTGCGGTGACTGTTTCTGATTCAGCAGAACAGTCCAGACGCCTCTCGGCGAATGCAGCGAATGCTTTTGCACAGAGCCAGAAGCGCTCGGCGCCATCTGGAAAAGGGGGTAAGGCTAGGAAACCTCCCCTTGCCAAGAAGCAAAAGCAGGATGTTAAGGCCTTTGCGCCAAAACAACCGTCTTCCACGGGCCAGAAGTCTGCAAAACCAAAGCCCCACTTTCAAGCGGGAGCTAAGAGGCATACTTCTAAGCGCAGCTCTCTCCCTAGGCCGCAGCCCTAGGGATGCGCACCTCTCTATGATCTTCCCAAGGCCGGAGATAGCAGTCGGGGGCCGCTTGTCGCATTTCATAGAGGAGTGGGAATGTATAACAGAGGATCGTTGGATCTTGTCTGTGATACGGGAAGGGTACTTAATTCCCTTCGTTTCCCCACCTCCTCTGACAAGCGTGCCGATCGATATGTCATCACGCCATCCGGCCATGTCGGAAGTGATTTTATCACTTCTGAAAAAGAAGGCTATAGAGAGGGTTTTCAACCCCAATTCACGGGGTTTCTACAGCCGTCTATTTCTTGTTCCGAAGAAAGACGGTCGGTGGAGACCGGTAATAGACTTATCAGCTCTAAATCTATTGATACCGGTCGAGAAGTTCAAGATGGAGTCGGCCCGCTCCATCAGAACAGCTATCCGGAAAGACGACTGGGCGGTCTCTCTAGACCTCACAGACGCATATTACCACATTCCGATCGCTTCCTCGTCGAGGAAATACCTTCGGTTTGTGGTAGAGGGAGAAGTTTTCCAATTTGTGGCACTTCCCTTCGGCCTCAAGTCCGCACCGCGAGTATTTACCAAGGTAATCAATGCTGTGGGAGCCTTTCTGCGTATGCAGGGCCCACAGCTCCTACAATACTTCGACGACTGGCTTCTTCACAGAGCAAATCGTTTGAATTTAATTCACGATCTGTCTCTAGCCTGGCGGACCATTCTGCGATTGGGTCTTCTACCCAACACGCAGAAATCGGACTTGATTCCGTCAAAGAGGTTTACGTTCGTGGGAATGACTTTTCTCACCGACCTAGCGGTGATTCGAGTTCCCTCGGACAGAGTCGATTCTCTTTGCAAGAAAATCAGACTCACCCTGGATCAGGTGTCGGTAACAGCCCGATCCATGCTGTCACTTCTGGGTTCCCTAAGTGCAGCAGCCGACCTAGTCAGTCTAGGCAGGCTCCACATGCGACCCCTTCAGTATCTTTTTCTGTCCCTGTGGCGTCCATCTGTGGATTCACTGGAACAGGAGATAGCTCTGACGGTTTTCTTCAAGTCACACCTTCGGTGGTGGCTGGATCCGTTAATCTATCTACAAGGGGTGCCCTTGCTCACTCCACCTCCGGATCTGTACCTTTTTACAGATGCCAGTGCTGTGGGTTGGGGAGCTCATTTAGAGCCACAGGGCTTAACAGCCCAGGGCATGTGGACAGCGGAGGAAAAGTGTTTGCATATAAACAACTTAGAGCTGAGGGCGGTCCTGCTAGCCCTCAATCAATTCTCTGCCTCCGTTGCGAACAAAACTGTTTTGTTGTCGACGGACAACACTACTGTTGTTTCCTACATTCGCAGGCAAGGAGGAACGCACTCCCACCTTCTCTTTCTGGAGACGTGGAAGTTGCTCCTTTGGTGCCGGGCGGCGTCGTTGGTAATATTAGTAAAACACGTTCCCGGTCACCTAAATGTTCTAGCAGACAGTTTATCCCGCCAGAACATGATTCTACCGGCGGAATGGACTCTGAACCACGTTTTCATCGTTCTATCTGCGTTCCATGTCTTCTCAGTCAGATAATTTGTATTCTCTGGGCCCACTTGTGGCGTCTCAGCGAGTTGTTCGCTAAATATTCATTTAACACAACAATAAAGTTCACATCAGATTAAATATTCCTTTAATCCAATTTCCGACTTTATAAGCTGTTGTGTTCAGTACTACGTTAAAATGACAAATAAATTACATGGTGCTACATCTCTGATGACGAAGTGTTGGACGATCCTCCCGGCCGATGCTGCAAAGTCATCAGGTATTAAATGACTGGTAACGTATTTTTGACATAAAAATGAAGTTTTTAGAGTAAAACATATTTTTATTAGAAAATACTTACCAGTCATTTCACAGTCCCGCCTCCCAACCCCGCGTCGTCACCCAACACTTACGGTAAATTAAAAGTGGCACGTGGGTCACGTAGGCCGGTGCTTGCCGGCAACCGTGTATATCACACGGACGTGAGGGATACGCTGGACGCGATCAATTTTCTGGATGAGTTAAGTGCTAGGGGCTTATATATCAGGTATTAAATGACTGGTAAGTATTTTCTAATAAAAATATGTTTTACTCTAAAAACTTCATATTTCATTGATTAAAAACCTTATATCATGAATTAATTGTTGGAAAGTTACACACAAATCTAGGTACCCATAATTTTCATTAATTGGTCGCCCTTTGTTAAAATTTATCCGCGTTTTTCTCAGTTTTTCTCAAACAATTCTAGGTGAATCTCGGCATACAACAGGTTTGTGAAAATAATTTAAACCAACATTGATCATTCAACATTATCAATCTGACCTTTAAATGTATATATATTGGCAATATAGAACCGCAAATAATGTTTTGTATAAACCCGATTCGTTATTTTTCTAAATGTCCGCCATTTTTTTAAAATTTCATCGCATTTTTTCTCAGACAATATTAGATTCTCCATTGAATACAAACAGGTTTGTAAAAATAATTTAAACCAAGATTGATCATTTAACATTTACAATCTGACCTTTGAATGTGTTTATAACAGCAATATTTAACAGTAATTGATGTTTTGCATAGCCCCTATTTGTTATTTTGACAAAATGGCCGTCATCTTTTTTAAATTCATCTAATTTTTTCACGGATTTTCACAAACAATTCTAGAACATTTCCGGCAAACATCAGCTATATTAAAATAATTAGAACAAAGTTTGACCAATGATCTTTTATAATATTACATTGAAATGTGTTTATAACGGCAATATAGAACACATGTCGGTCCCCCACATAGCCTATATTCTTCGTTTTGACTTTATTGACCACAATTTTGTTAAATTTCATCGCATTTTTTATCTGACAATATTAGATTCTTCATTGCATACAACAGGTTTGTACAAATAATTTAAACCAAGATTGATCATTTAACTTTTACAATCTGACCTTTCAATGTGTTTATAACAGCAATATTTAACAGTAATTGATGTTTTGCATAGCCCCTATTTGTTATTTTGACAAAATGGCCGTCATCTTTTTTAAAATTCATCTCATTTTTTCACGGATTTTCACAAACAATTCTAGAAAATTTCCGGCAAACATCAGCTATATTAAAATAATTAGGACACAGTTTGATCAATGATCTTTTATAATATAAAATTGAAATGTGTTTATAACGGCAATATAGAACACATGGCGGTCCCCCACATAGCCTATATTCTTCGTTTTGACTTTATTGACCACAATTTTGTTAAATTTCATCGCATTTTTTATCATTTTTTTCTCTGACAATATTAGATTCTTCATTGCATACAACAGATTTGTAAAAATAATTTAAACCAAGATTGATCATTTAACTTTTACAATCTGACCTTTCAATGTATTTACAAAGGCCACATTGAACAGTAAATGGTGTTTTGCATAGCCCCGATTCGTTATTTTGACAAAATGGTCGTCATCTTTTTTAAAATTCATCGCATTTTTTCACAAGTTTTCACAAACAATTCTAGAAAATTTCCGGCAAACATCAGCTATATTAAAATAATAAGGACACAGTTTGGCCAATGATCTTTTATAATATAACATTGAAATGTGTTTATAACGGCAATATAGAACACATGGCGGTCCCCCACATAGCCTATATTCTTCGTTTTGACTTTATTGACCACAATTTTGTTAAATTTCATCGCATTTTTTATCATTTTTTCTCTGACAATATTAGATTCTTCATTGCATACAACAGGTTTGTAAAAATAATTTAAACCAAGATTGATCATTTAACTTTTACAATCTGACCTTTCAATGTATTTACAAAGGCCACATTGAACAGTAAATGGTGTTTTGCATAGCCCCGATTCGTTATTTTGACAAAATGGTCGTCATCTTTTTTTAAATTCATCGCATTTTTTCACAAGTTTTCACAAACAATTCTAGAAAATTTCCGGCAAACATCAGCTTTATTAAAATAATAAGGACACAGTTTGGCCAATGATCTTTTATAATATAACATTTAAATGTGTTTCTAACGGCAATATAGAACACATGGCGGTCCCCCACATAGCCTATATTCTTCGTTTTGAATTTTTTGACCACAATTTTGTGGAAAATATTGACTTCAAAAACTCATTGCAATAACTATCATTTTTTGTTTAAATACAAGCTCAAAGTTAACGTAAATGTAAGAAAAAAAGATAGAAATTATGTTATGTACTTACATTCTCGGTTATTCCTTTTTAAACTTATTAATTTTAATAAAACATCCGTCTATCTACAACGATAGCCATAGCGGAAATGAATGTACGAAGTGGATAATGACCAGAGGGGCTAATGACCGCTTTTCTTACAGCGAGGCGAAGATAACGGAGCTTATCGATTCGCTTCATATCCCAGTAATATAGTGTCCCTGATGATATCTAGCACTTTGAAAACCTTGTGGCGAAAGGAGAAAATGCTCTTCATGAGCACATTGTCTGTTTACCACAATGTTTCCAACTCGATTCAAGAATCATACTTGTATGTTTAGAGACTTTCCCTGTTCTTAATTGTTAGCATGTTTTTGACTGCGGCAGATTTATGGTGTGTGGGAAAGAGGATAAGATACGTTATTTCAGGATGACCTGTGAAGCTCCCTTTTTTTGCATAACCAGACAGGAATGATTTATATCAATATTATAGCGCTCTCACCCATACTGACTAGAAAATGAGAAGGTGCCAAATACTATTTCTTGCTGTCAAAATTTCATATTTAAAATGGCCATAAAAAATAGAAGGGGGCAGACACATTTTCTGTTCCTGATAGGTGCTTCAATGCAACCAAGACAGATTCCAAATTAATCCAATTGATTTCTGTTTTTCTTACGCCTGGCACGTCCACATAGTGCTTAATCTCACAGACATAACAGGATTCAGCTCAATATTCTATGTATGTGAAAGAAACGAAGCAAATTGGAAGGATTTAGGGATAAAATATTATCTCTGTTTTAACGAAACTTACAGATAATGCTTACTGAAATAAAATTCATTGCCATACAATACCATTGGTTGTACCTTTAACAAAAGTCATTGCAAAGGTAGCTTATATCCCCAATACATACTTCTCTGCCGTGTTATAACTTTCCGAAACCGTAAATTACTTTTGTATCATATATAGAGGATTTTACATGAGTGCTTATTATGTCTCCCCTTCTCCGAAAGGGGGGACATGCTGTATTTGTAGTTATTCTTATTCTTATTATTCTTCTTCTTCTTCTTTTTAACTTTTGTTTGTCCAGAGCAGAACTCGGAAACTACTTGAAGGAATTGATTGAAACTTAAAACATAGATAGATGGATGTGAAGTTGTGCACCTTGCAATAATTATGAGTTACCCCTTGTTCAATATTTTAATAGTGTAAACTTTGTCCAGAGCAGAACTCAGAAACTACTTAAAGGAATTTATTGAAACTTGGAATATAGATAGATGGCAATGTGAAGTTGTGCATGTTGCAATAATTATGAGTTATCTCCCCCTCGTTCAATATTTTAATAGTGTAAACTTTGTCCAGAGCAGAACTCAGAAACTACTTGAAGGAATTTATTGAAACTTGGAATATAGATAGATGGCAATGTGCAGTTGTGCACCTTGCAATCATTATGAGTTATCTCCCCTTGTTCAATATTTTAATAGTGTAAACTTTCTCCAGAGCAGAACTAAGAAAGTACTTAAAGGAATTTATTGAAACTTGGAATATGGATAGATGGCAATGTGAAGTTGTGCACCTTGCACGAATTATAACTCTGGGCTACTTTGTTGCAAAGTTATCTCCCCTTGTTCAATATTTTAATAGTCATTGACAAACTGCAATGGGGAGACATATGTTTTTTCATAAAAACAACCTTTCTAGTTTGATATTGTTTTTATGAAACGAGTCGACTGAAATAATATTCGTTTCAGTCGACGAGTTTCATAAAAACAATATCAAATAAGCACGAATGTAAGATTCTATTTATCACATAACACCATAAAAAGATTGTTTTCAATCTTTAAATCTATCTTTCTTCGCCCTCATATAAAAAGTGACCGAAGTTCACCCCGAAGTTCTAATGCATACTTCTACTGTAAAAAATAGTCCCTATCAATAACCTTTTGATTGTAAACAAAATTAGCAACAAGGCACTTATAACATTTCATTTATCGAGATTGATTCTCTTTAAACAATATTTTTAATAAATGCGGAAATTCAGAACAATTGTAAACAATATGCTGTCATTTAAAGTGACGTCACACTGGAGTGACGTCACGTACGTGCTGTGAGTCGGCTATTTATGTAACTAGTTACATATGATATTTATGTCACTGCTTTATGTCACTCCTCACAGAGTGCAAGTTATGTGATAAATAATGTATTTTGCGCCGGTGGCCTTTATTTACATTATTACATTTCTTACATTGAGTCCTTAAATGCCACATACATCAATTCTACAGCAGACGGCTTTGGAACATCATGGCAAATATATGGAAAATCTTTAGAAATGAAAGTTTATTATTGAAAAGGGTCGTAAACACTGTGGTAAAATGAAAAATTGCTCATTATTAACAATGTTTTCAAATGGTGCCTGCTGAATATGCATCAAAATGTGACCGCCCGTCCAAAAAGGCTTCTAAAAGGTTCAAGGATGAGTGAGCATTGAGGATTCTTAAATCTTTCCCACATATAGACACTTTCTGACGCCTGTGAAGCAGATGACTTTTGAAAACATTGTGACAAAAGTAGAAATTGCTGAAAACAAGCAGTTTCTCCTTTTGTCACAATGTTTTCAACTCTTTTTAATAATTAAACACTTATTTATGGAGATTGTTCATGTCTTTGCCAATATGATTTGAAAGTTGTCTGCTGCTGATTTGTTGTATGTGGGAAAGGGTTAAATCTTTTCTAGTTACTTTATGATTCATGTACAAAATGTTATTTGGACTAACCTTAATCCAATTTCTAACTTTGAAAAGTCAAAGCTTCTTTTCTAAAGATGCGTTGCCTTGACGTAGTGGGAATAATGACAAGGTTTTGACTCGATTAGTTTGACCACATAACCTTGAAATATTGAATTCATTACACGATAAATAATATTTCTCCAAATAAATATGATGAATGAGCAACTTCACCTTTTATTACAATGTTTTCAAAAATAATAACACATTTGGGGTCTATGTGATTAAATGTTTGGAATTTATTGTAATAAGATTCAAAATATAAACGGGGAACGGAAAATGGAAACGAAATTTAAAACATCTGTTATTATCACTTTAAAGTGTTCCTGCGGTTTAAATTGTATGGAAATAAAACAACAAAAAACACAAAATGATATCACAGATGTTATAGATTAACTCTTTCCAACATAAAGACGCTTTCTGACACCTCTGCAGCAGAAAACTTCTTAAAAACATTATGGCAAAAGAAGAAATTGCTCATGATGAGCAATTTCATCTTTCGCAACAATGTTTTTAACTCTATTAAAACAACATAACTCTCTTTTATGGGGATTTTTTTGCCTTTTATTTTTTCAAAGTGGTCAGCTGCAGATTTGCTGCATGTGGGAAAAGCTTAACTCTTTCTAAGAATAAAAGTTATATGTCTGTCCAACAGAGAGAAAATCCTCAAAAAGGAAAAATTATCACAATTAATGCACTCATGTTTCTTAAAGCAAATTAGGCTTGTCATTAAAATAGAGAATGGTGTTGAATGTATTTTGTCAGGTGCATTTAAAAGTATTTTTAATAACAACAATTTACAAATTGGTGTGTGAAGCCTTACACAAAATTGAAAGCATCATAATTATGTTTTAATATTGAAATTATGGACAAATTGATAAAAGAAAACGAATTTATGTAAGATAGCGAAAGAAACGTCAGAAAATGCTCATGATGTGCAATCTCTCCTTCTTCCATGAGACTCTAAAGTCTTCTATTCCAAGGAAGGAGTCATATTGGACAAAGGGTTGAACAAAACGAGCAAAAAACATTAATCATGATTGTGAAATCCAGGACATTGTGTGGTTTTTGGACTTTTTAAAATTTTAATTACAAAGGCATAAAAATCGCATTAAAGTGAATTTGTATTTATGTTTCCATGTGGAAGTCTGTGTCATAACCAAATTGCAATTATATTTATACTGTCACCACAATTTAATGATGGTACTTTGTAATTGTGTTCCAGCAGTCAACAGATTAACCCTTTCCCACATACAGCGAATCTGCAGCGGACGACTTTTAAAACAAACTTGAATTTTCTGGAAACTCCACATGAATGAAAGTACAATGATTGAATAGAGTTGACAACATGGTGACAAAAGAAGAAATTGCTAGTTTTGAGCAATTTCTTCCTTTGTCGCCATGATTTCATAAAGCTGTCTGCTGCAGAGGCGTCAGAAAGCGTCTATATGAGGGAAAGCTTATATATCAGGGATTGAATAAAATATAAATCCTATGAAAATTTTGTGTCTTTAACGCTTTCCCACATACAATAAATCTGCAGCAGACGACTTTGTGGGCATTTAATCAAAAATATAGAAACTCTCTATAAATAAAAGCACAACCGTTGAATATATTTGAAAACATTGCTCAGTATTTGAAATTTCTTCATTTGCCACAATGTTTTCAAAAATTGTCCGCTGCTGAGGCATCAGACAGCGTCTGTATGTGGGAAAGATTTAATGTGCACACATTCACTGTAATGCAGCTTAGTAACTAATAATTCAACTCATCAGCTATTTATGATTTCAGTACTTTCAGTCCTATGATTAAAACTTGAAGATGCATAATTAATTATGAGATATGGTTATTTTATGTCATTTTAACACTTTCCCTCATACAGATGCTTTCTGACGCCTCTGCAGCAGACGGCTTTTTGAAAACATAAGTCGTCTGCTGCAGAATTGTCGTATGAGGGAAAGGGTTAACAGTCATCAGATTTGAAAAACGTAAAGGATAATTTTAACATCTCTAGAATGGAAAGTCTAATTTTGATACCGAGTTGTAACCATTCATCTTGATTTTTGTCTCACCTCCACATTTTTTTTTAACTTCTTGTCATTAACCCTTTCCCTCATATAGACGCTTTCTGATGCCTTTGCAGCAGACAGCTTTTTGAAAACATAGTGACAAAAGAAGAAATTGCTCAAAATAAGCAATTTCTCCTTTAGCCACAATGTTTTCCACTTTTAGTCGTAGGTTATCCATTCAATTATAGAGATTTTCTATTTTTTGACAAAATCGTGTTCAAAGTCGTCTGCTGCAGAATTGTTGTATGAGGGAAAGGGTTAATATTTAGGTTAATTATGCTCCTGTGGTCAAAATTGGGCGTGCCCCGCGGTCACCTGTTTTACATAGAGATATATAGGGAAAAACTATGAAAATCTTCTCTGAACCCGAAAGGCGTAGAGCTTAGATATTTGATGTGTAGCATTGTCTAGTTGTCCTCTACCAAGAATGTTCAAATGATGACTCTGTTTCAAAGTTGGCCCCACCCCGGGCATCACCTGTTTTATATAGAGATACATGTATATAGGGATAACGTTGGAAAATCTTCTTGTCTGAAACAGAAATAAAGCTTAGATATTTTGTAAGTACAATTGTCTAGTGGCCCCGCCCTGGGGGTCACCTGTTTTACATAGAGACATATAGGGGAAAACTTTTCTTTGGTGACCTTCTAAGTCATATTTACTTGACAAAAGACAGACAACAAAGGGTGTGGGTTTTTCGCTCTGTGACAGTGGAGCTATACTGGTCCTCTTGGGCCTCTCGTATTAGCTAACCTGACCTTAAAATGAGTTATTTTGGTTGGCATGACAAATCACATTACATAACTCAGGTGGGCAATCCAGGGCCATCATCCCTTATTTGTTCTATTTCTATTTACTGTATCATCAGAACAGGTTCCCCCGAATCTTTGAAATCCTTCTCCTGAAACTTATGAAACATATTTGATGTGACCCTTTATCAAAATGTTCAACACATTTCAGTTGGTCGAAAAACATAGCCACAAGTTGGCATCAAAAGGGAGTTAACCCTTTCCCTCATACGACAATTCTGCAGCAGACGACTTTGAACGTATTTTGTCAAAACATAGAAAATCTCCATAATTGAATGGATAAGTCATCATAACCTATGACTAAAAGTGGAAAACATTGTGGCAAAAGGAGAAATTGCACGTTTTGTGCAATTTCTTCTTTTGTCACTATGTTTTCAAAAAGCCGTCTGCTGCAGAGGCGTCCGAAAGCGTTTATATGAGGGAAAGGGTTAAAACTAAAATGTCAGATTTGAAAATGTATGCCTGATTTCAAGAGAATCTAAAAGAAATGTTCTTTGGGTGATTCTTTACAAGAAACCTTTTAGCTATTTTGATATGTTGAAAAAGCATGGCTACCAGATGGTTTCAGAGATGGGTTAAGCAAATACAAGTTTAAAATGCTTCTACTCTAAAAGTGTTTGTCTGATTTCACCATAAGTGGCAGAAATGTTCCACAGATGACTCTACACAAATTTTGTTGAAAAATCATGCCAGGCAGCTTCAGAAAAGGAGTAAAATGACAAATCTTATTTCTCAGACATTTCCATGTTGAAAAACATTGAAAATAAAATTACCTAGACAGATGCTTTCTGATGCCTCTGCATCAGACGGCTTTTTGAAAACATAGTGACAAAAGAAAAAATTGCTCAAAACAAGCAATTTCTCCATTTGCCACAATTTTTTATCCATTTTTAGTCAAAGGTTATCCATTTAATTATAGAGATTTTCTATTTTTTGACAAAATATGTTCAAAGTTGTCTGCTGCAGAATTGTTGTATGAGGAAAAGGTTAAGGGGAGTTGTTTACTAAGAGCACTTACTCTGCCTTCAATGTTTTCCAAATTCGTAACAGATAATTTTAAGCGTCAAAGGCCTCTTTCTGTAAAGCATAAAAATTATGCCTCTATGCATATTGAAGTAGTGTTTGCTAAAGGTTCTGTAAAAAAAATAAAACTATGCCCAAGATGTGCTTTTACTGGCTGTAGACAAACAGATGTGCAGACGGGACAATTATATAATGTGTCCCTGAGTGGGTCATGATAATTGGTTATGTCACTTGTGTTACAGTCTAATAGAAACATACAGGGGCTACTTCTGCAATTCTTCTTCGTTTTTTTCTTAGCCATTCTTCTCAGTCAAGACACCAATTAGCTG
Organism: Serripes groenlandicus; assembly: GCA_031761405.1. Classification (NCBI taxonomy): domain Eukaryota; kingdom Metazoa; phylum Mollusca; class Bivalvia; order Cardiida; family Cardiidae; genus Serripes; species Serripes groenlandicus. The sequence goes on along the minus strand of JASEVX010000001.1, from coordinate 103,517,562 downwards.
GAAAATTCCCCAAACATACCTTAATCATGCAAAATGTTCATCACAAACAATTAACAAAGTCCAAAATGATTTCTCAGAGGTGCTAGTCAGTTTTTCTTTAGAATGAAGCTGTACCAACATTTTCGATTTTATGATAAAGTGGTTTTGTGGTACAGAAAAAAAAGTTTGATAGTTTTGCATTAGAATGTATATCATTTGAGATAAATTACCAAATTTCAGGATATTTCTTGTATATGGCATTGTGTGGAAGCTTCATACAATAATTCCATGTACTTGAAGCCTCCATACAAAGATTAAAGGAGATCAAATTTGATGTGAATAAATAACATTTTACTTTTTGGTGCAAAACTATTTCTCCTAGAAAAACAATGTCATCATCAATGAAGTGCAGACAAGGTTAACCCTTTCCCACATAGGAGGCACTTGTAGCAGACAACTTTGAAAATGTCTGGGCAAAAGAATATGGAAAATCTCTACACATGGAAGTGTAATTAATGAATAGAGTTGAATGCATTATGGCAAAGGAAGATATTGCTCATCATCATCAATTTCCCCTTTTGGCACAATGTATAAAAATGCGTCTGGTGGTTAGAAAGGAGCAATATTTCCTTTTCTCTCAATTTTTCATTAACTGTATTTATATATTTTCTTAGAATTGTTCATTTTACCAGCGTTTCAGACATTTTCAAGTTGAATATATTCCATAAAAGCATTTAGGAATTGAGTTAATAACTCTCTCCAACATACAATAACAAATTTGAAGTAGTATAATTATTGAAAAGAGTTGAAAGTATTACTCCCTTTGCCACAATGTTGTCAAAAGTAAGAATGTGTCAGTATGTGGGAAAGGGTTAAAATGTTGCGTGGTTCACAGACAAAAACACAACGTCTGGTCAAGATTTTGCCAGAAACCCATTATTTCGACAATCACTTCCAAATAAAGCAATCAACCATTTTGGGAAATGTGTTTATTGCAACAGAAAAATGAAGACTGACAGGGAGAATAGAAAACAGACTAGAATATTCGTACTGAAGAGTTCCCCTAGTGCCTTGTCATTTCAGTAGTGGCTTTGTTATGCATCAACCAGATATTTAACCCATTCCAACATGCAACAAATCAGTAGCAGACAATTTCGAAAACAATGAAGCAAAAATATTAAAGAAAATTGCTATAAATGGATGGATAATTAGTTTGTTTGATTGTTTTGTTGGGGTTTTACGCCATTTTCAGTGGATAATTAGTAAAAAAAGAGTTATAAATACCAGTATTGTTCCAAAGGGAGAAATTGCTCACAGAAATTATTATAATCTGCTGTCATTTCTTCATTACTGTTTTCTGTTCATTTCTTCATTACTGTTTTCTGTTCATTTCTGCAGCAGACGAATTTTGTCAACATTGTGGCAAATAGAGAAAGAAATTGCTCAAAACAAGCAATTTCTCCATCACCACAATGTTTTCAACTTTATTTTATGATTTTAATTTGATTTATAAAGATAACAATGTTTTTTGCCTACAAGTTTTTAAAGTCGTCTGCTGCAGATTAGCTTTATGTGGGAAGGGGTTAAATGACTGTTTGTGAGTAGACAAGATACAGGCCTAGTTTGAATGTTGGTGCCCTCTGGTTATCCTTTTTGTCCTTGGGCTGGACAAATTTCATAGATTTAGAGAATGGGGTGTTTCACATTTGGCTGCCATTAAGGGTGGGCATTCTCATTGTTCCTACACATTTATAGCTCATCTGATAATTTAAGAAAAAAAAGATTAACTCTTGTAGTCACTTGATTGTTGTTGGCATTGTAATCTTGGATAAGTGTTTTTTTTTAGGTCAACTTTCTCCAAAACTATTTAAGATATAGATTTGAACCTTCCCCTGTGAAATGAACGCGGTCAAAACATGGTCGACCATGTTTTAAACAAGGTCGACCATGTTTTAAAAACATGGTTGACCACGAAATGACCATGTATAATCCATGGTCGACCATGTTTCATGCCGTGGTATATGGCCACCCTGGGGACCATGGTCAACCATGTTCTTTTAAAGACCATGGTTAACCTTGGTCCATGGTCATAAAAAAATACCATGGTAAAACATGATTCATAGGCCACGTGGTATATGGCCGCCCTAGTACCATGGTCAACCATGGTTTGACCATGATCTTAAGACCAGGATAAATCAGGTTTCGTGGTCCTTTATATTACCATGGTCAAACATGTTTCATAGTCCACTTCAATGCAGCCTTGTGGCAAGTTCAACCATGGTTTGACCATGTTCTTTAAAAGATCATGATAAATCATGTTTCATTGCATTTCAAAATAACATTGCCTAAGACTGACATGTTTTATAGAATCTTTTAGTCATCTGTTGCTGCCCTGATTACCACGATTCATGTTTCATAATACCAAATTAATTCAGTAGCCCTTTTACAGGTCTTTATTGAACAAAACATGGTATTTTGTTTCATTAAATAACATGTACACAAAATTAAAACCTTGTTCATGGCAATTAAATCTTTTTTTTTTAAGTCGTAAAAAGGGTTATCCGAGACTTTGTAGTAAATTACAAAATTATTTGAAAATGCCAGGGCCTGGAACTGCCTAGGTCTAAAAGTGTTCTAGAAAATAATCATATTACAAGAGTAAAATATCACTAAAGATGATAACACTGAATAAACATTCATTAATATAAGTTTTACCTGTCAAGTGTTTCCAAATCAAATTGAATACATTGCCATTTCTGAATCCATTCTGTGCTTGTAAATCTTCATTTTATGTTTTTTCTATCTGCTTCTATCATTAGAATGAGAACAAAAGTTATTTACAAATCACTATGTACATAATATTTGATGAAAATCCATTATAACAGAGTGTTTTGTGAAAACATTGCCAGAATTTTAACATGTCACATTGTCATCCATTTTGAAAATTTAAAATCTCAACTTCCTGTTGTTGTTGTTGCAATTATTAAAAAAAATGGTTCTAGAAGTGTTCTATAAGTGTCCTTAATAAATGTTGTAGTGATATATTTGTTTAACTTGGCAATTTATCAAAACTTTGTTTAGTCCAAATAAAACCATTAATATTTAAAACAAATTGTTATAAAGTTCTTGCAGTGTAACAGCAGATACAGAACACATTAAGAATATTAAATGTCGTTCTGACATCTCTTTATTCTTTGCAATGCACATTAAGTATGTGAAATATTTATGCTTGACTGTGATTCAGGGTCTAGTAATTACTGTTGACCATGAATCATATTCAAACAAAGACTCTTGATCATGAATCATAGTCAGTCATGGACAAGACACTATTTGTGCAATGCAACATTTATTACCAAATGTGTTTTTACTGTTTAAGATTGACCTTGTTTCATGGTCTGGAAAACATGGTCATTTACCACAGTCAGACCATAGTCAAATCATGGTCAATCATGGTTATAATCGACCAGAGTCAAAGTCTGAACGAACAACATAGACAACCATGTTTTGACCATGTTTAACCATGGTCAAACTTGATTCAAGGTTCACATTTCACAGGGGTTAGAACAGTTATTCATAATAATAAGGTGACTGTACACTGCAAGGATAATTACTCTTCAATGTTGTTTACTGTAATTAACCTTTTCCTTCATACGACAATTCTGCAGCAGAAGACTTTGAACATATTTTGTAAACTAATGGAAAATCTCTATAATTGAATGGATAACCTATGACTAAAAGTGGAAAACATTGTGACAAAAGGAGAAATTGCACGTTTTGTGCAATTTCTTCTTTTGTTACTATGTTTTCAAAAAGCCGTCTGCTGCAGAGGTGCCAGAAAGCGTCTATATGAGGGAAAGGGTTAAAGCTGCTAATCTACTTTAAATGTTGGTTAAATTTTATATTCAGTTCCACATTTCTCCTAAACCATACAAGCTGTTGCTTTGAAACTTGGAATTATTATTCATCAGCATAAAGCAAAGCATCTGTATGATGCAAGGGCCCTAACAAGACAAGTTATATGCATCATTATAATGGTACTTTTTATAACGAGGACTGCAGCTTCACCACACATACTGGATGAGTTGATTTCATAGTTCATGAATCGAACGAACAATGGCATACGCTTGCAGTGCTCTTGTTAATTTCAGAACTAGCTGTTCAGATACTGGAATAAATTTAGGCTGATCTTTATAATGGTTTCTACTTAGTACAGCCTTTCTATCAAATAGTATTATTATTTGGTTGACCAAAAATAGTTCTCCCTTTTCAGACTTGAAAATTAGAGACTCATGGCTCTGTTCTGATGTTCTAATGAACTGAGAGAAGAAATGCACAAACTTTGAGAATGGGGTAAGTCTATGATTTTAACACCTCTGCAGCAGACGAATTTTTAAAACATTGTGACAAAAGATGAAATTGCTCAAAACGAGCAATTTATATATTTTCACCTTTTGCCACAATGTTTTCAACTTTTTTTCAGTACCTTGTAGTTATACTTTCATTTATAGAGAATTCCCATGATTTTACATGATTGTTTTCAAATTCATCTGTTGCAGATTTGTTGTATGTGGGAAAGGGTTAACTGACACCAAACATGATTTCATGATGACAGGTATCATTGCTCACTTTTGTTTTTCATGCAAAGAAAAAACCAGGTTTTAACAGGTTGAAAATTACCACTAGCTGAAGCAGATGGACTTTTGAAAACATGGTGGCACACAGAGAAATTGCTCATGTTAACTTTATTCAATAATTATTAGTCGCCGGGCAAAAGCCCGCGACTTCTATTTTTAATAGGTTTACGGAAATGACATGGGAGGGGGGATTATTATTAGAAAGAAACACATTTAGATGTCTTGAACATATTACAATTGCGTTTGTTTAAAAACACTAAGTAATGACACATATAAAATGAAATAAATATTCCGATGTTTTAGGTATTTGCAGTTTCTTTATTTTGACTCGCATTTATGTTTTTTTGTTTTGTTTACGAAGACAAAACAGTCCCTATTAGCTAGACTGATATACTTTATTTTACACTATATACTACATGTAATCAAAAGGCGATAACTACAAACCTTTACGTCGCACAGTCTAATTTGTTTACATACGCGCACCTGCTGTTATTTTCATGTTCAAAGAGATGTCTTAATTTGTGAAGAAGGCATTTTATAATGTTTATCCATGTATATCTAAAATATGAACTGTTTCTAAGCTAAAACTGTTGATCGCGTGACTCGCGAATACCAACTGCGTAGATCAATCTCCTTTGCAGAGAGCCGCTCTTTACACTCACTTACAAATAGTAAATCATAGGTGATTTAAAATGTTTATTTGGTTCGAAACAAATGAAGAAAAGAACAAACCGAGATAAAACTGGTTTTAATAGAAATATTACTTTGAACGAACACTCTCTGCCTATAAAGAGAGTTTCAACAACGACAACTCTGCGAATAAGAAAGAATCGGGTCTTTCGTACAAAATTATTTCGTCCTTGACAATTTTAAATATGTCATTTAATTCCCTAAAGGCATATTGCTTCCGATCTGCATATTGTTATGCATCATTGACACAAGGGCGCTCATCATAATATAATTTTAAAACATGAGTAGTTTGTTATTTTCATTATAAAAAAGGAAGGAAAGAATTACAATAAATTAACATGGTGTAGGGCCCAGTTTATGTTCGAAATTAAGTTTAAATTATACAACATTTTCAATGAGATTTAACTGTTTAGTTGATATTATATTTCGAAGGTGGTCTAATTTATAAATATTGGACTACATTTCAACATTTGTTAAAGTATGATATAATTAGAATGCCAAGCTAATATCATTTTGAGAAAAAGAGAAAATGTCTTCAGTGATTTAACCCTTATCTCATTGTTTTAAAAGTAAATGGCTGCAAAGGTGTCCACTGTTGACTTTAATAGGGGAAAGGTAAAATGACATGCTATTGCATGCAAATCCTAAATTGTCTGTTTTGTGGTTTTATTGAAAGATAATAAAATTCAAATATTCTGATAAACATCTTGAAAAGTGTATGTGGAATTCACAAATCTTATAATTATTCATTAATGAATGCACTGCATGTATACATACTAAGATTAATGATTGGCAAGACTACTCATTTCCATTACTGTTTATGATTGATTATAAACAATGAAAGGCTTCAATTATCATTCACTTCGTTGACAAAACAATGCAAGTTATGATACATTTTCACTTGACCCCACCCCTGATGTTCCAATATGCCCCTCAGTTGATAACTGTTTATTCAACTACTATAATGTTAGTGTTATGCATAACTGCAGTATGGATTTCCGGCGACATTGATGCGTTGCATCAACTTTCTCTTGTACTTTCATTTATAAAGGATTTTTCCTATTTTTGACCAGATGTATTCAAAGTTGTCAAATACAGATTTGTTCTATTTTGGAAAGGGTTATTGAAATACCAAGAACGTTGTAATCTTGTCATAAAAAAACAGACAATATTTATTATAGTCATTATTTCTCTATACTTTTGTTTCTGTTTTTAAACGAAGGAGATGATTTGATCCAATCTGGAAAGAATAGTTTACATTAGGCAAGATTCAAAGATTACACAATGTGTAAGAAAAACAATTTGATGGTATAAAACTGTCCTTGTGCCTATTGATCTGTAATAGTGATATAGTCTCAATATTTCGATGTAACATATTTTACAATTGCATTCCGAGTACAGAAACATGTACTACGTATGATGTCCAGTGGTAACCCAAGGTTATTTTGTAGACCTGTGTTTTACTTCAGAAATGACAGGAGCTCAGAGAAATGTCTTCTTTGTCAAAACTTAATTTCTGTTAGTCCGTCTAAAATGTTGAGATATTTATTCCAAACAATTTCTTTTAGGACAGACATTTTTCTTTCAATAACCAAACATGGGATAAAAAGTATGTTCTTTCTGCCTTTTATTATTAAGAAAACTGTATTAAAAAAGTAGGAGAATTTCCCCTACTTCATAATAATAATTTTGAATTGAAAATGTATATTTTCTGTATCTCAAGGTGAATATATTTTTAATTTAGTAATTTGTAGTATTAATGGCATGCATGATTCACCTAAAAGAAGATACTCAACATTGCCAACTGACTACGAAACAAAAATGTAATGAGAACAAGTTCTTCCATCAAGAACACCTGCATTTCTGAACAAGTGCAAATATATTTTACATACAGATGAATTCAGATGAGTTCAGATGAATTCAGGTTGCAGATATATTCACAATTCTAACACAATACTTTTTAAAATAATATTCAAGTGTACCTATATGCTAAAAAAATGGGCTTACAACGATTTATGAAAATTGCTGAAAGCGACGAAAACGACATCAAAGCAAAACAATGATTTATGAAAATTGTTGAAAGCGGCGTAAAAGACAACAAATCAAAACATGATTTATGTCTAAATCAGCCAGCATATCCATGGAATATGAGTGTTAGTCATGATGAACAATTTCTCCTTTTGTCACAATGTTTCAAACTCAATTCAATAATAATAATAATAATTTCATCTGCTACATATTTGGTGCATGTGGGAATGAGTGAATTAATTATATGTAATCCCTCTCTTCATTTTATAGCTTACCTGAGCAGCAGTGAGTTATTTAATTTACAGTGATCGTGCTTTGTCCTGCGTCCATCAACACCTTCTCCTCTGTCAATTAGGATGAAACTTCACAGAAAGCATCAATTTTAAGTCCTGACCAAAATTCCTTCATGCTGAAGTCTGGTTTCCATGGCAACCAAATGAAAATAACTATTTTTCTCTAAAACTAGTGGGCTGATTTTCAAATAATTTTGCCTTATATGGCTATAAGGATAACTTTAAAAAATTACTTCTCCGAAAGTATCTTGCAGATTTCCAAATAATATGGTTGGAATGTTTCTTTGGTGACCCTCTATCAGATGCCTTCAAACCATGATGATTGGTGGAAAAAAACATGGCCACCAGAGGGCAGGGCTGTTTTGCCGTATATGGCTACAGTGTCAAGACTCTTCTTCTCCGAAAGTATCTGGCTGATTTCCAAAACATTTTGTAAAAATGTTCCTTGGGTGTAGTGACCTTCTATAAGATTCCTTCTGTCCATGTTGAATTTTTAAAAATTATAGGAGTCATGGGCTTGGCTGTTCTAACTTATATGTCTTTAGTGAAAATCTTCAAAAGTTTCCGGTCAATTTTGTAGTAATGTTCCTCTATGAGATTTATTTCAAGACATGTTGATTGTTAAAAAAAGAAAGTTATTTATTGTTTTGCATGACCAATCATATTGCATAACCCAGGAGAGCGATCAAGGGCCATCATGGCCCTCTTGTTTTAAAAACTGTGCAAGATTATCTTTTCTTTGGCAATAACAAAGGAGCTGCACCCAAGAGAAATACATATTTAACAATCCAAGTTTTAACTTCACACATAAAAGCAATGACTCAAGGATGCTACAATTATTGCCTTCAATCAGTAAACCTATTTATCAACCTTTGTGGAAAGTGCTTATACATTTCCCACATACAACACATCTGTAGCAGACACGTTTTAACACATTAAGGCAAAAGCATTAGAAATCTCTCTGTAAACGAAAGTATGATTATTGAACAGAGTTGAAATCTCTTCATTCGCCACCCAATTGTCTGCTGTAGATGCAGCTAACCCTCTCTGCATATTGATAAGGGCTTTACTCCAAGTTTATCTTAGACCTAACTGTGTTTAAATTCAGTGAGAGCAGTTTTTGCTAGCCACATCTCAAATGATAAATATATTCAAATGAATGTAAAATTCTGGCTCTGGTTAAAGTGACATTGTCCACAATACTTGTCTGGTATGTATCAGACATAATCCTTCAGAGAATGTCTGGGAAAAAAGAAAACAATTATGAATATTATTTCTGTTTATTTTCATAAAGATCTTTTTATACAGTCATAAAGCTCAATGCTCCAGATATAATGAGGATATTGTTGTAACAAAGACTATGTACAGAATAAAGCAATGTATGGTGTAGTGGTAGATAGTCCAGCTCAGTGTGGCAGATTTTGGGTTTGAACCCCGGCAGGGTTATCCATACATGGGGGTGACATATTGTTTTTGCCCGTTCCGTCTGTCACACTTGTTTCCGCTCAATAACTGAAGAACGCTTGGGCGTAGGAACTTCATACTTGGCAGTCAGGTTGGTCATGATCAGTAGCTGACCCATATTGATTTTGATAACAAAAAGTCAAAGGTCAAGGTCATGGTGACCTTGTAAGGTAAAAAATGGTTTCCGCTCAATAACTGAAGAACACTTTGGCCGAGGAACTCCATACTTGTATGCAGCTTGGCCATGCCCAGTAGAAGACCCCTATTGATTTTGTTTGATTTTGAGGTCAAAGTTAAGGTCACAGTGACCTTGAGCTGGAAAGTCACAGTGACAATGAGCTGAAAAATAGTTTTTGCTTAATAACTGTAGAATGCTTTGGCCATGGACGTTAATACTTGGTGTGCAGGTTGGTCATCACTAGCAGATGACCCCTATTGATTTTGAGGTCACTATGTTAAAGGTCAAGGTCATGGTTACATTCAGCTGAAAAAATGGTTTCTGCTCAATAACTAAAGAATGCTTATGTCGAGGAACTTTATACCTGGTGTGCAGGTTGGTCCTAACCAGTAGCTGACCTTTATTGAATTTGTTTGATTTTTAGGTCACAAGGTCAAATGTCAAGGTCACGGTAACCTTCAGCTTAAAAATGCTTTTTACTCAATAACTCAAGAACGCTTATGCCCAGGAACTTCATACTTGGTGTGCAGGTTGGTCCTAACATGTAGATGACCCATTTTGATGTCAAGTCAAAGGTCAAGGTCACGGTGACCTTGGGCTGAAAAAATGATTTCCGCTCAATAACTGAAGATTGCTTGGGCCCAGGAACTTCATACTTGGGGTGCAGGTTAGTCACCACCAGCAAATGACCCCTATTGATTTTGAGGTCACTAGGTAAAAGTCCAAGGTCATGGTATCCTTCAACTGAAAAATGTCTTCCGCTCAATAACTGAGGATTGTCACTGTTGCTTCATCTCCAGTCCAAATCTACAAAATTCATCTCCATCATTTCTTTTCCTCCCCTACGACCACACAAATGGGGAGACAAGCGCTTTTTCAAAAAAGCAATCTCTAGTTTCAATTGTAGTAATGACATTCCCTCCCAATAGTTGAGGATTAAGGGATATGCATGATATTCAATGTATATTAGAGGCTACTTGAGACTGCTTCCTTGACTTATAAGTGAACAGTGCAGATCAAGACCGTACTGCACGGCTGCACAGCAGGGCTATCTGGATCCACATTTGGTCGCCAATTACCTGTGGGTGTTTTTGCTGTAGAGCTGCGTAAAAAGGAAAGTTATAAAATATGATCAATATTTTTGCATATTTGCTAGGATTACATAATAACTGAAGGAATTAGTAGAGCTGCGTAAAAAGGAAAGTTACAAAATATGATCAATATTTTTGCATATTTGCTAGGATTACATAATAACTGAAGGAATTATTAGACAGACTCTATATATAGTTTTAAGATAATTAGATATTGTATAATGAGAAAATATCTGATTTATCTAATTAGTTACTTGCATGTCTCTACCTTTTTCTCTAGAAAACTGTCATCATTGCTTTTTCTACCTTAAACAAAATCACAGAAAGTAACTCGGTATAATTATAACAGTACATTTAGTTGTATGCATGTTCAGTGTGCGAATAGAATGAAATTACTTTTGATTTGAAATTTAATTATTTGAAGCAAATGGAGAAATTTACCATGATGGGCAATTTCCGTTATTGCCACTGTATTCAAAAGGCATCTGCTGCAGATGCGACAAAATGCCTCTGTATTTGAGAAAGTGTTAAATATCTGCTGTAGACAAGACAAAATGCCTCTGTATTTAGGAAATGGTTAAACATCTGTTGCAGACAAGATAAAATGCCTCTGTATTTGGGAAAGGGTTAAATGTCTGCTGCAGACAAGATAAAATGCCTCTGTATTTAGAAAATGGTTAAACATCTGTTGCAGACAAGATGAAATGCCTCTGTATTTGGGAAAGTGTTAAATGTCTGCTGCATACAAGATAACATGCCTCTGTATTTGGGAAAGGGTTATAGTCTGCTGCAGACCAGACAAAATGCCTCTGTATTTGGGAAAGGGTTAAATGTCTGCTGCAGACCAGACAAAATGCTTCTGCATTAGGGCAAGGCTTAAATGTCTGCTGCAGACAAGATAAAATGCCTCTGTATTTGGGAAAGGGTTAAATGTCTGCTGCAGACAAGATGAAATGCCTCTGTATTTGGGAAAGTGTTAAATGTCTGCTGCATACAAGATAAAATGCCTCTGTATTTGGGAAAGGGTTATAGTCTGCTGCAGACCAGACAAAATGCCTCTGTATTTGGGAAAGGGTTAAATGTCTGCTGCAGACCAGACAAAATGCTTCTGCATTAGGGAAAGGGTTAAATGTCTGCTGCAGACAAGGTAAAATGCCTCTGTATTTGGGAAAGGGTTAAATGTCTGCTGCAGACAAGGTAAAATGCCTCTGTATTTGGGAAAGGGTTAAATGTCTGCTGCAGACAAGGTAAAATGCCTCTGTATTTGGGAAAGGGTTAAATGTCTGCTGCAGACAAGGTAAAATGCCTCTGTATTTGGGAAAGGGTTAAATGTCTGCTGCAGACAAGGTAAAATGCCTCTGTATTTGGGAAAGGGTTAATTGTAATATGAAAGTGTCTGTAAACCAACAAAAAGAAATTTGGTGAAAACTGAACAAACAGTTTCCCAGAAATGAATAAATTCAATCCATAATTTAAGTAGATTGTGCCTAGCTCTGTCCTTTTTACAAATCTTTCCAGGATTCTCCATTTTTCAAAATTGATTAAGTTTTGATAAAATGTTAGGAAACCATTAAACTTATCACTAACAGATAGGAATTGGTAGACAAGTTGTCGTTTCAGAACTCGATACAGAAATGAACATGGTTGTTGATGGGTAATTTGTTCACACATATTTTATCTGATGTTAACCCTTTCCCTCATATAGACGCTTTCTGATGCCTCTGCAGCAGATAGCTTTTTGAAAACATAGTGAAAAAAGAAGAAATTGCACAAAACGTGCAATTTCTCCTTTTGCCACAATGTTTTTCACTTTTTGTCATAGGGTATCCCTTCAATTATGGAGACTTTCTATGTTTTGACAAAATGCGTTCAAAGTCGTCGCTGCAGAATTGTCGTATGAGGGAAAGGGTTAACTTTGCATGTTTTTTCTCAAAATTTATCTATACATGTATCAGAGTCAAGAATGCAGAAAAGTGTTTATTTTTTCATGATGGTTGAAAGTACGGTAATTCTTGTTTTTTGCCAAAGGTAACATCTATGAGAACATACTAATATAAATTTGAAAAAGGTGCAATAGGCTACATTGAAAAACATGGCACCCAGGCGACATCAGGAAAGGGTCAAAATTACAACAAATTCCAATTCGTATGAAAGTGCTACTGATTTCAAGATTATTTGGCAAAAATGTTTCCGGTGAACCTTTATTTTGTTCAAGCCATATTAACTGGTTCAGAAAAGTTTGTAAAATGACAAAACTTTAAAATTGCCTGCCCGATTCCAAGCTAATTTGATAGAAATGTTCATTAGGTAACACATGAGAAGGTGAACTGGCCGCCATGATATGACAGAAAAATTCTTGAAAACCGCTTTAAGCCCCAATCAATCAATCATTAGGTAACCTTCTACAAAAATGGAGATAAGTTTAGAAGAGAGCAATGAATGGAAAATGGTCTGATATAGACATAATATTGATGGAAAAGAGGAACCTCATTCATCAATATTTCCACAAGTAATAGTTAACCCTAACATAGATACGGACAATGTTTGACAATGTATGAAGCCTCGTTAGCAGATGACTTTTGAAAACATTCTGGGAAAGGAGAAATTGGTTTAATTGTGGGAATGTAGAAATTGCTTAAACCAAGCAATTTCTTTTCACAGAATGTTTTCAAAAAACTTTACCAATACTAAGCTTCATATTTATCAGATGTTATCAGTTAACTTCAAATGTATTTAAAGCAGACAACTTTAAAACTCAAAGCCCTGAAAGCGCTGATGGTATAGGGGCGTATGTAAGTTGAAAATATATGGCATAGTTAATATGGACAAACATTGTTGAAACAATAAATCATCGACCTTTAAACAAACCAAACCAAATATTTTTGAGACAACACAGATTGCCTGCCAATAACCAATACCTCATTTATCAAAGTTTGACCCTTATCTTGTATAAACAAAATAAATCACTAAGGACAAAAGATTGACAAAAAATTGAGCAGCGACCGTTAATTAAAATATTTCCAGTTCAGAAAACACTAAAGATCCACAATGTATATTGGAATCATGCTCCATAAATGAAAGACAATCGAAAGCATGCTAGAGTTATGTCTCTTGTGCACTGCACATCTGTAGCTTATCGGTTTCCTATACACAAAGTATTATATTGATTCATTGAACATCTATTGAGACAATGACCGAAAAAATATATGAACGAAATGAGTTTAGTTTATAACTAAAATAACAGATCAGATTTGCGTTTGAAATATTGCATCGGTCTCCTCATCCAAATGTATAAGTGTGACGACTTTGAAATGGATCTGCCAAACCGAAACAAAGTTTTGACTCATTTATTGCAAACCGTAACGGACAAATGGACGGATGGATGAACAGACAGTCAGTCGCTCCGGACGAAGTACAAAGCTTGGGGAAGCATTAAAGAACAAGAGCATTTCACGGAACGCATGTGTTGCGCGCGAAAGTCATATAATAAGTGAGAACATAGAAAGAAAAAATATACACACTCCAAACACAGCATGCTAAAGTTTTGGTAATGGTACATTTCACATCTGTTGGTAATAAGTTACCTACAAACCAAGTTTTAAATGGATACAATGGAAATTAATTGATAAAATGGCTGAACTAAATAAGGAAACATGGAGATTACTAAAATAAGCAGACCAGAGTTATGTACCCAGTATTTTGCCGGTCTCCTGATCACACGGTATAAGTGTGACCACTTAGAAATGAATCTGCCAAACAGAAACAATGTTTTGACCAATAAATGCAAACCATGACGGACGGACGAATGCACACGCCGGATAATGCCTCCAAGCTTTACAGACAGAGACAACACATAAAGTATTGATTACAGAAGACTGGTTCTAAGCGTCAAATCATGTCTGTGTTTACGAAAAGGTTAACATGTTATGGTATTTGTAATGTATTTGCAGTTTAATTGAATCTCCGAAAAGGGCCCTACAAGGTTAATTGACAAAAACCTATTTAGACTACATTTCTAGTTTATGTGACATCTAGGACTAGTTTACATGTTGACGTGTGTATGTTGAAATTAAATAACAACACTGACATTGAGGTCAATCATATATCAGAGTGTGTTTCACTCATTGGAATTATTTTGTCTCATTAATTAATGCAAACGGATTGTTGTTCGTGATTTGGTCGAACCAATGAAATCAGTGTTAAAGCTGGTTATAACCAATTAAAACTCGATTTTCGCGGATGAATTCAATTGTTAAGCTTTGTTGCAGACGTAAGTCGACTTTTCTAAAGCAGGCCAGGAATGGGATGGATAGGGGCAAAAAGCCCCTACCCCAAAAAATCAGTAATTGGTTATTTGTATTCCCTGTTACTGTGATCAAACTTGGTTCAATAATAGGTGGGGATACTTTTTATGCTCCCGGAATCACCGATTCGGTGGGCATCTAGTTTTTGGCCTGTCTGTCTGCAAATCTTTGAAAAAAAACTGACCACTTCTTTTGAACCATAACAGGTACGGCTACCATATTTCACATGTGTATTCCTTGTGACATGACCTTTCTGTCAGTACCAACATTTTTGACCTTGCGACATTGACCTTTGACCTATATGTTGCCATTCTCGAAAAAAACTTTAACCTTGACCACTACTTTTGAACCATAACAGGTACGGCTACCATATTTCACATGTGTATTCCTTGTGACATGACCTTTCTGTCAGTACCAACATTTTTGACCTTGCGACCTTGACCTTTGACTTAGATGTTGCCATTCTCGAAAAAAACTTTAACCTTGACCACTACTTTTGAACCATAACAGGTAAGGCTACCATATTTCACATGTGTATTCCTTGTGACATGACCTTTCTGTCAGTACCAACATTTTTGACCTTGCGACCTTGACCTTTGACCTAGATGTTGCCATTCTCGAAAAAAACCTTTAACCTTGACCACTACTTTTGAACCATAACAGGTAAGGCTACCATATTTCACATGTGTATTCCTTGTGACATGACCTTTCTGTCAGTACCAAAATGTTTGACCTTGCGACCTTGACCTTTGACCTAGATGTTGCCATTCTCGAAAAAAACCTTTAACCTTGACCACTACTTTTGAACCATAACAGGTAAGGCTACCATATTTCACATGTGTATTCCTTGTGACATGACCTTTCTGTCAGTACCAACATTTTTGACCTTGCGACCTTGACCTTTGACCTAGATGTTGCCATTCTCGAAAAATACTTTAACCTTGACCACTTCTTTTGAACCATAACAGGTACGGCTACCATATTTCATATGTGTATTCCTTGTGACATGACCTTTCTGTCAGTACCAAAATGTTTGACCTTGCAACCTTGACCTTTGACCTAGATGTTGCCATTCTCGAAAAAAAAAATAACCATGACCACTTCTTTTGAACCATAACAGGTAAGGCTACCATATTTCACATGTGTATTCCTTGTGACATGACCTTTCTGTCAATACCAACATTTTTGACCTTGCGACCTTGACCTTTGACCTAGATGTTGCCATTCTCGAAAAAAACCTTTAACCTTGACCACTACTTTTGAACCATAACAGGTAAGGCTACCATATTTCACATGTGTATTCCTTGTGACATGACCTTTCTGTCAGTACCAAAATGTTTGACCTTGCGACCTTGACCTTTGACCTAGATGTTGCCATTCTCGAAAAAAACTTTAACCTTGACCACTACTTTTGAACCATAACAGGTAAGGCTACCATATTTCACATGTGTATACCTTGTGACATGACCTTTCTGTCAGTACCAACATTTTTGACCTTGCGACCTTGACCTTTGACCTAGATGTTGCCATTCTCGAAAAAAACAACTTTAACCTTGACCACTACTTTTGAACCATAACAGGTACGGCTACCATATTTCACATGTGTATTCCTTGTGACATGACCTTTCTGTCAGTACTAACATTTTTGACCTTGCAACCTCGACCTTTGACCTAGATGGTGCCATTCTCGAAAAAAACTTTAACCTTGACCACTACTTTTGAACCATAACAGGTACGGCTACCATATTTCACATGTGTGTTCCTTGTGACATGACCTTTCTGTCAGTACCACCATTTTTAGATCACCAGAGCCGAAGGCTCAGGTGAGCTATTCCTATCACTTTTTGTCCGTCGTCCGTCCGGCGTTAACTTTTAGCTTTAAACATCATCTCCTCCCAAACTCCAAGGACAATTTCAGTGAAACATCACAGGACTGTTCCTCTGGTTGGCCTCTTTCAAAGTTGTTCAAAGATTTAAATTCCATTGAGAACTTTGGTTGCTGCGGCATCAGAAAGGGGGCAAAAGGTCCAAACTTTAAAAATCTTCTCCTCCGAATCTGCCTGTCAGATTCAAATATAATTTGGTAGAAATGTTCATTGGGTGACCCTCTATAAAACTTGTTCAAGCCATACTGATTGGTCGAAAAACATGGCAGTTAGGCGGCATCAAAAAAGGGGCAAAATGACAAAATTTGAAAATTCCATTTTTAGCTCTACTGGCCAAAGGCCAGAAGGGCTTATGTCGTGGCGATTCGTCCGTTGTCCGTGCGTCCGTGCGTCCGTGCGTCTGTAAACAATTTCTTGTTAACACGATACAGTCTTTATTTTTTATTGTATCTTAACCAAACTTATACAGTAGTTAGATATCCATGAAAGCTCGGTTCCTTTCTTAAACCAGCCAGATCCGCCCATGCATGACTGGATTATGGCCCTTGAAATTGTCAAAATTGCTATAATAGACCTTGTTAACACGATACAGTCTTTATTCTTGATTGTATCTCAACCAAACTTATACAGTAGTTAGATATCCATGAGAGCTTGGTTCCTTTCTTAAACCAGCCAGATCCACCCATGCATGACTGGATTATGGCCCTTGAAATTTGTCAAAATTGCTATAATAGACCTTGTTAACACGATACAGTCTTTATTTTTTATTGTATCTCAACCAAACTTATACAGTAGTTAGATATCCATGAGAGCTCGGTTCCTTTCTTAAACCAGCCTGATCCGCCCATGCATGACTGGATTATGGCCCTTGAAATTGTCAAAATTGCTATAATATACCTTGTTAACACGATACAGTCTTTATTTTTTATTGTATCTCAACCAAACTTATACAGTAGTTAGATATCCATGAGAGCTCGGTTCCTTTCTTAAACCAGCTAGATCCGCCCATGCATGACTGAATTACGGCCCTTGAAATTGTCAAAATTGCTATAATAGACCTTGTTAACACGATACAGTCTTTATTTTTGATTTTCACAATAACGCCTTCAAGATCCATGCCAGTAGAGCATAGGCCCTCATGGGCCTCTTGTTATGCAAATGCTTGTCTGATTTAAAGAAAATATAATATGAATCTTACTGTAATGATCCTCTTTTTAATTTGTTTAAGCCGTTTTGATTGGTTACACAATCATAGCAACCAGGCGTCATCACAAAAGGGGTAAATTGAACTTTTAGCTACAAATGACAACCATCTCCTACCATTCCAATAGACCAATTACCACAAAACATCACAGGAATGTTCCTTTGGTGGTCCTCTTTCAAAATTGTTCAAAGATTAAAATTCCAATGAGAACTTTGGTTGCTGCGGCATCAGAAAGGGGACAAAATGTCCAAACTTTAAAAATCTTCTCCTCCGAATCTGCCTGTCAGATTCAAATATAATTTGGTAGAAATGTTTCTTGGGTGACCCTCTATAAAATTTGTTCAAGCCATACTGATTGGTCGAAAAACATGGCAGTCAGGCGGCATCAGAAAAGGGGCTAAATGACAAAATTTGAAAATTCCATTTTTATGAAAGTGTTTGTCTGATTTTAAGAAAATATAATACGAATCTTACTGTAATGATCCTCTTTTTAATTTGTTTAAGCCGATTTGATTGGTTACACAATCATATCAACCAAGTGTCATCACAAAAAGGGTAAATTTAACTTTTAGCTACAAATTTAAGAATTAAACGAGACTTACCTTGGTTAAGTCGATGTTTGATTGTAATTCTATGAGTTATAGAATCACGGAGGGATTAAAGGAGATGTGTACCGCGCATGCGCAAATCAGTCTTCAACCGTTTTTGGGCGTTATTATCCACTATTATCCATTCGCAATCCAACGTAGTTATTCTGTATGCACTACTATCTAATATACATAAGCTATCCCTAAGTTGGGAGGGAGGGTGGCATTTAATCCCTCTGTGATTCTATAACTCATAGAATTACAATCAAACATCGACTTAACCAAGGTAAGTCTCGTTTAATTCTTAAATTCTATTTCGTATAATAGAATAACTACGGTATTAAATGAGATTTTAAAGCTGAATAACGTCAAAAAACATACCTTAGCAATCCAAAATACAACTCACGAAATCATTTTCTTTTTGTATTTTCTTATGGTAGAACTTAGTAAATGTACTTTCTCGAGTCCATCCAGCTCTAGCCAATATCTCTTTCATAGCTACTCCATTGAAATTTGCTTTAGACACTACTGCTGCTCTGGCACTGTGTGCCCCAAATGAATCATTTATTCCAGCTCGAATCATAACAGTTTTTACCCATCTAGCAATCGTGTCTCTAGTGACTGCAGTATGTGGCCTAATATAACTAATCAGAAGTGCCTCTTCCTTATTTCTTAAAGTTTTAGTTCTATACAAGTATTCTTTCAACACTGTAAACACACACAGCCTCCTGTCTGGAGGATATGCCTTTAAACTCAAAACTGAAAAATCAAAACCTGGTCTACTTTGCTTAAGTAAACTACTGAACTGTAAAATAAATTGTGATTTAGTCTTTAACAAATTCTTAACAGTTAACAAATGTACAGTCTGAACCCTCGCTGCATTCGTAAGCACAATAAGCATAGTTAACTTTAGTGTTAAATCTTTCAGACTTAACTGTTTAACAGGAGACAGTTTTCTCAAGTAATTAAGCACTATGTCCACGTCCCAAGTATGTGAATATCTAGGTTTAGATGGTCTTCTGTTAAAAACTCCTTTCATGAATCTAATGACAATCGGATGCGTTCCTGCTGTAAATGAATCCAACATGATGCCTAACGAGGACAACGCAGCTCTAGCTGTATTAATAGAACTATAACTCAATCCCTTATCGAATTCACAAGTTAGAAATTCAATCACATCTTGAACAAGAACTGAAAATGAATCAATTTTCCGTCTATCACAGAACTGTAGCCATTTTGAAATATAGACTTGATACTCGCGTTTTGTTGAACTTCTCCATGATGACATAATAATGCTGGTTGCCTTTTCAGAAAAACCTCGTTCTCTAAATGCTTTCCCGACACTTTGCATGCAACGAGTACCAGTTTCTTTGACATGGGATGTTCTTTGTCTTTGTTTGGTGCTATAAACAGCCGTGTTGTCCTCGGTAGAATCTGTGGCACATCCACCAGTATTCTCATTAGACTTGAAAACCAAGCTTGAGTGGGCCATAATGGCGCAATTATCAATGCCTCTGTCTGATCTTTCTGTACTTTCCGAATGCAGCGGCTCACAACACTGAAAGGAGGAAACACATATGGAAATCTAAAGTTTCCCCAATCAACAGTAAATGCATCGATATATGAAGCATTGGGATCTGGCTTCCATGAACAATAAACAGGCACCTTATTATTTATTCTAGACGCAAATAAATCAATATCTGGCTTTTTCCAAATATCACAAATCTTCTGAAAAATATCATCTTTCAATTGCCATTCTATATTATCCTCGAATTTACGAGAGGGTGCATCAGCCTCATTTTCCACCCCTGGTATATGTGCACATGTTATCCAAATGTTTTTAGACATACAAAACAGCCAAATTTCCTTACTGATCTCATTGCATTTTTCAGATTTGATGCCTCCCATACTATTGATATAACATACTGCTGTTGAGCTATCCGATAGTATTTTCACATGTTTATTTTCTAAATCTCCAGCAAGTGCCTTGAGTGCAAAAGAAATTGCAATCAATTCTAAAGCATTGATATGATATCTACTTTCTTCACTTTTCCATCTACCTCCAAATTGTTTCCCTTGAAACACAACACCCCATCCAGCTAGACTACTATCTGTCTGAATTTCTAGAGTGGGGCTGCCCCTATCAATGTGTCTGACTTGTGTGTGAATGTTTTCAATCCACCATTCCAACTCAATTTTCATGCTATGAGAAATCAACATTTCTGATTCGAAATTGCCGTAATGCTTCTGCAATGCCTTAATCTTTTCTTTCTCTAACTCTCTATAAAAAATTCTGCCGTACTCTACTGCAGGGAACGAGGAAACAAGAACTCCAATGACTTTAGCTACTTCTCTAATTTTTGCAGTCCTCAACATTTTCAAATGCTTACATAGAACTACAATATGTTCCATCTTTTCCTTCGTCAGCATTACAATCATTAATTGTGAATCAATCATAAAACCCAAATATATGACTTTTTGAGATGGAACCATCATTGACTTCTCCTCATTCATAATAAAACCCAATTGTTTCATTAAATCATGTGACACATTAACTGTATGGAGACAACTGTCAAACGGACTGCCTCCCAAGAAACTATCATCAATATATCCTGAACAGATGTGTCCATCTGCTCTTAATTTTGAAAAAACAGGTTTCAGTAATTTTGTAAACAACCTTGGGCCATCCCTAAATCCATTTGGAATGCATGTATATTGAAATATTTTTCCCTTCCATCTAAATCTTAGAAATTTTTGATCTCCCTCTAACACAGGGACAGAGTAATATGCATGTCTAATATCAGATGTACACATGTACATGTCTTTCCTTACTAACGAAAGAGCAGTTTCAAAAGTGTCCATTTTGAAATGTTGATATGGGACATATTCATTAAGTTTTTAGCTCACCTATGCACGAAGTGCAAGGTGAGCTATTGGGATCACATTTTGTCCGGCGTCCGTCCGTCGTCCGTCGTCCGTCGTGCGTCGTGCGTAGTGCGTCGTCAACATTTGAGCTTGTTAACACTCTACAGGCTACATTTTGCATCCAATCTTCATGAAAGTTTATCAGAACGTTCATCTCCATAAAATCTTGGACAAGTTCGAAACTGGGCCATATGAGGTCAAAAACGAGGTCACTAGGTCAAATTAAGGCGAAATCTTGTTAACACTCTAGAGGCCACATTTTCAACTTGAGCATGTTTAAACTTTATCAGAATGTTTGTCTTAATGATATGTAGGTCAAGTTCGAACATGGGTCACGTCGGGTCAAGAAGTAGGTCACTAGGCCAAATTGAAGGAAAATCTTCAATTTTTGCTTAAGCAGTTTGAAATTTTGTCAGAATGTTTGTCTTAAAAATATCTAGGTCAAGTTCGAATATGGGTTATGCCGGGTCAAAAACTAGGTCACTAGATCAAATTGAAGGAAAATCTTGTTAACACTTTGGATGCCGCATTTTTTGCTTCAGCAACTTGAAATTTGGTCAGAATGTTTGTCTTAAAGATATCTAGGTCAAGTTCAAATATGGGTCATATTGGGTCAGAAACTAGGTCACTAGGCCAAATTGAGGGAAAATCTTGTTAACTCTGTAGAAGCTGCATATTTTGCTTCAGCAACTTGAAATTTGTTCAGAATGTTGAGCTGAATGATATCTAGGCCAAGTTCGAATATGGGTCATGCCGGGTCAAAAACTAGATCACTAGGCCAAATTGAAGGAAAATCTTGTTAACACTTTGGATGCCTCATTTTTTGCTTCAGCAGCTTGAAATTTTGTCAGAATGTTTGTCTTAAAGATATCTAGGTCAAGTTTAAATATGGGCCATATTGGATTAGAAACTAGGTCACAAGGCCAAATTAAGGGAAAATCTTGTTAACTCTGTAAAAGCCGCATGTTTTGCTTCAGCGGCTTGAAATTTGTTCAGAATGTTGAGCTGAATGATATTTAGGCCAAGTTCGAATATGGGTCATGCCGGGTCAAAAACTAGGTCACTAGATCAAATTGAAGGAAAATCTTGTGAACACTTTGGATGCCACATTTTTTGCTTCAGCAGCTTGAAATTTGGTCAGAATGTTTGTCTGAATTATATCTAGGTCAAGTTCGAATATGGGTCATATTTGATCAGAAACTAGGTCAATAATGGAAAATATTGTTCAAACTCCGGAGGCCGCATTTTTACTTTGAGCAAGTTGAAACTTTGTCAGTATGTTGTCTTAATGATATCTAGTCCATGTAGGAATATGGGTCATATCAGGTAAACAAATATAGATCACTAGGCAAAATGAAGGAAAATATTGTTAACACTGTGGAGGATGCATTCAGAATAATTGTCTTGATGTGTTTTGCATTGCAGTACATTGTATAATTAAGGTGAGCGATCCAGGGCCATCATGGCCCTCTTGTTTCAAGTTTAAAATCATACGGTACTCATTAATATTTTTCTTGGGTCGCAAGAAAATAGGTGATAAGAATTGTGTTCCAAGTTCTTCTACTTGCACAATAACTTTTAAATTTATCAATTTTCCAATTTCTTTATTAATAATGAGTGACTCTTTTTCATTGTAATTTTGCTGAGAAAAATAATTCTGTATTGGAGGATAATTATTTGTGAAATTTATTCTGCAGCCTGATATCAGTTCTAAAATAACTGGATCTTGGGTTATCTTTTCCCATTCCTTTGAAAAATATTTCAATCTACCTGCCTTAAATTCCTCACTTACCTCTAATTCTGCATCTTTCTTCCTCCCCCTCGTCTTTGGGAGTTTTTTGGAAACTGGTAATCATTTGTACCATAAGTTCCACGACCACGAAAACCACCTCTCGACACACCACAACCTCTTACACGACCCCCTCTAGGTCTGAAATGTCCTTGTTGGCCTCTACCAGAACCGTACTGTAATTTATACCCGATTTTCGAACATTCTTCGATTTCTTTCGCCGTTTTTGAAACGTCGTCCCCAAACAACTGGTTTGTATATGGTAGGGAATGAGTACATAAATGAGCGTACTCATTTCTCATCTCTGGTTTGAGTAGATCCCTTCTTATCATGTTTACTTGCTTGTTAGCATGACCCAGCAAGGCAAGTGAGTCATTGATACCCTCAATTGTTGGCTCGAGATCAAAGCTACAGCTACTGTCCCCTTTATGGATCTCCTTTTCTAACTTTGCAACTCTATCAACAGTTTTCGACAAAATGCATGCGGATTTCACAATAGAGGATTCCAAATTCTGTAACTTTTTGTCCCTAGTTCTTGCATTAGGGGATACCACATCCCAAACTAATTGGTTCAATTTCACAGTCACCAACCCATCGCAATTCGATGGTCTTGGACTGAACTCGTCCTTGACCATTTCACTGTATTGTTCTTCCGCCATGCCTTTCGTGAACAATTCATTTACATTATCTGCAAGTACTGTATCTATATTATCAGTACACGTTTCTACCGACTTAAAACGTTTTGCCAAGCTGGCAAATCTACTTGTCTCACCCTCAATAGGGCTTTCTTCAATCTTTCTCTTTTTAACCAATTCATTCTGATTGCAATCCTCACCGTCATATTCATAGATCGGATCTTCCTGATCATAATAGTCGCAATCCTCATACGTTTCGATCTTATGCATTCTATTGTCAAATTCCTCTAATTTACTACTAGTTCTCAATTGCTCATTTCGCAATTCTTTCAAGATGGATATCATTTCTTCATCCCGATCTTTCGGCTTGGGCTTAGCAGATTTAGACGTGGTAGCTCTCGGCTCCACTTCTGCAGCCCGCTTCTGGGTTGGTTTACCCTTTAGCTTTGATTCTTTTAACTCACTCGCACGAGTGGCTATCATTATTTCGCTATCCATCGACTCGCGAACTACTTTGTCCGCCATTGTGCCCCACCACGTGTGACCACTCAAAATTTTAAAACACCTCAATCCAGGAAAATCCTGCGTGACACAGTTTGTACAGCGTACAAACGAACTACTGTGGCAGTAATTAAACACTTATGTCAACTAATAAAGCGAACTACATTCGTTTTTGCCACGTTAAATCCAAAAAGAATTCCTATGAATTCAAAAACGCCTCGCTTATATCGGAAGCGCAGATACACTGATTTGCGCATGCGCGGTACACATCTCATTTAATACCGTAGTTATTCTATTATACGAAATAGAATGACAACCAACTCCTACCATTCCGATAGACCAATTTCCACAAAACATCACAAGAATGTTCCTTTGGTGGTCCTCTTTCAAAATTGTTCAAAGATTTAAATTCCACTGAGAACTTTGGTTGCTGCGGCATCAGAAAGTGAGAAAAATACCCAAATTTTAAAATCCTTTTCCTACATAATCTACTTGTGCGATTGCAAGATAATTTGGTAGAAATTTTTCTTAAGTGACCCTCTAAATAAACTGTTGAAGCCATATTGATTTCGTTGAAAAACAGGGCAGCAAGGCGGCATCAGGAAAGGTGCAAAATGACAAAAACTTTATAATTCCATTCTTATTAAAATTCTTGTTAGATTTCAAGATATAAATGGCCTTTACTGATAAGCTGTTTCTTGAGAAGTGTCCATTCCTTTCAGTTTCATTTGCACTCCCTAATAAAAATTTCCAGATATTTGCAGTTAAATATTTGCTACTAATTTACTATCAATTAGGTGATCGATTTAGGGCCATCTTGGCCCTCTTGTTTATCTTGCGACCTTGACCTTTGACCTAGATGTTGCCATTCGGGGGCATCAGTGTTTCACAAACAGATCTTGTTTAACATACATGCAGGATTTCAGGAAACTTATTCTGTCTTTCAAAACTTTTATTATTTATATAAACCTTTCAAACATGCAGACACATCTGTAGCGGATGATTATATCGATATGGATACATTTTGGCAGAAGGAAAGAATAACTTTCTTCCATAGAGATTTTCCATAATGTTACCTTGGTGTTATCAATGTTGACTGCTGCAGATTTGTTTTATGTGGGCAATGGTTAACTTACTTATCAAGGAGTCTGGATACTTATTACTTTCTCTGAAAACTTTATAATTATCTTAAATAAAAACATCTAAAAAAAAGACCAAAGTAATATCAGGGAAGTTGGAAAAATTATTTTGATAAAGAGATGAAAACATTGAGGAAAAAGGAGATATTGCATATTGAGAGGTATTATTTTCTATTACTAGGTACGGGTTAACCCTTTCCCACATACAACAATTCTGCAGATGACTTTGAAGATATTTGTCAAAAATGAGAAATGCTCTATAATTGAATGGGTAAAAGCCTATGACTAAAAATGGAAAACATTGTTGCAAAAGGAGAAATTGCTCACAATATTGCTCATTGTGAGCAATTTCTTCTTTTGTCACTATGTTTTCAAAAAGCCTTCTGCTGCAGAGGTATCAGAAACCCTCTATATGAGGGAAAGGGTTAAGGGTTACAACAGAAACAATCTGGAGAATTCCAGGAAACATTTATCACCAATAACAAGAGGAAAGCCAATAAATATAACAAAAAGTAAAAAGTTCTCTAATGCAATAACTCACAAAAAGACAAAATTGTAGAACATTTTACATTTGCAATTTACTTGCCTGCCTTGAAATCATGCATAAAATTGAGAACTCAATTTTAGGTTTTAAGTATATTCAATCCAATATTTACAGGAAAATTACAATGTAATGGCATTCACCCACTTTTACACGTAATGTGTCAGAATATTGAGAAATAACGATACATTTAGTTCTAACTTCTGTTGGTTTGAGGCGACTGCCTCAGTAGTATAGAGGTAGGGTGTCCACCTTGGGTGCGCAAGATTGCGGGTTTGATCCCTGACCAGGTCATACAACAGACTTTGACAATGGCTTTCCCTACAATGGTAGAAATGGCTTTCCCTACAATTGTAGAAATGAATTTCCCTACAATGGTAGAAATGGCTTTCCCTACAATGGTAGAAATGGCTTCCCCTACAATGGTAGAAATGGCTTTCCCTGCTTGGCGCTAAGGATTATGGGGTAAGTATTACAATTGATGGTGTCAGAATAATACCAGTTATACTGGTAACTTATCCAGGAATCACCATGATATATAACTGCAAAAATGTTAAAAGGGGCATAAGATAACATAGAAGAAAAGTTGGTTGGAGGAAATAGTAAAACAGAATGTAAATTCCTAAATTTTACACACAGTCATGTTTTAACAAATGAACTTTCTTTCCTGACCAAAGACTGCAAGATATAATATAAACAGCATCAGATAGAAAAGGAAAGCCAATGGTGAGGACTCAGAAGATCCTGTGTATGTTTATAGTCTTGCAAGAGCCTTCACTAATCACCCACATGTAATATAGAACATGCATGCTTCATGCAAAAAGGTTGTAGTTACATCTTTTTATTCGCTTTCGGACGCCTCTGCAGCAGACGGCATTTTGAAAACATAGTGACAAAAGAAGAAATTGCACAAAACGTGCAATTTCTCCTTTTGCCACAATGTTTTCCACTTTTTGTCATAGGTTATCCATTCAATTATGGAGATTTTCTATGTTTAGACAAAATACGTTCAAAGACGTCTGCTGCAGAATTGTCGTATGAGGGAAAGGGTTAAGTTGCAACCGTTTTAAATGATATGTAACTCCTGGGGAAAGAATGGCAACTTATTCAGATTGGTTATATGCCTATATTACCATTTGTGATGTCAAAATAGATGTGCAATAAAACCTTTAACCATTTCCCACCTATAGACACATTTTGATGCATATGCAGCAGACGACTTTTAAAAACATCGTGACAAAAAGAGAAATTGCTCAAAACGAACATTTTCTCCTTTTGCCACAATGTTTTCAACTTTTTTCAGTAATTATACCTAAAATTATAGAGATTTTCCATATATATGAGTAGACATTTTCAAAGTTGTCTGCTGCGGATTTGTTGTATGTGGGAAAGGGGGGGGGTTAACCTTATAGCAAAATACTGGCAACTATACCGATTGGTGATATGCCTAAATTACATTTTGTGATGTCAACATAGATCTGCAATAAGACCTTTAACCTAAAGTCCAATTTTGATGCTCATTAATGATGAAATATTAAATGCTCATTAATTATTGAATAGAATTGATGAAATATTTCAAGTGTGTTTAAACAACATGCTTATGCAGATATATAACTTTTGTCTGTTGCAATCCTGGATCTGGTTATACCATGGACTTTTAAAATGGTAGAAGTGGCTTCTTGCTTCCTTCAAATTACATTTTGTGATGTCAACATAGATGTGCAGTAAGACCTTTAACCTAAATCAAGTCAGTCCAATTTTATTGTTCATTAATTATTGAATTGAATTTATGATATACTTAATTTAATAATATAAATAATTATGCAAATATAACTTTTGTCTGTTGCAATCCTGGATCTGGTCATACCATGGACTTTTAACCCTTTCCCTCATATAGACGCTTTCTGACGCCTCTGAAGCAGACTGCTTTTTGAAAACATAGTGACAAAAGAAGAAATTGCACAAAACGTGCAATTTCTCCTTTTGCCACAATGTTTTCCACTTTTTGTCATAGGTTATTCATTCAATTATGGAGATTTTCTATTTCTTGACAAAATATGTTCAAAGTCGTCTGCTGCAGAATTGCCGTATGAGGGAAAGGCTTATAATGATAGAAGTGGCTTCCTTGCTTCCTTGGCGCTTGGGATTGTTGGGATAGCATAGGGGCTGCTGCACTGGTGTCACGATAAACCTGAAAACTGGTAATTTTTCCGGGCATCACAAAGTGATATAACTAATAAACTGTTGAACACTCCGTTAACCCTTTCCCACATATAGAAAATATGCAGCAGACGACTTTGAAAACATAGTGGCAAAAACCTGAAAAATCTTCATAAAAGATAGCTTAATTGTTAAATAAGTTGAAAACATTGTGGCCAAAGGAGAAATTGCTCATCATGAGCAATTTCACCTTTGGCTAGAATGTTTTCAAAAGTCGTCTACTCTTATTGCATCAAAATGCGTCTGCAGGTGGGAAGGGGTTGGACAATATTCAAACGAAATTCTTTGAAGAGGAGTTTTTAAGCTTATCACATAGTGCTTGTTTAAAAACTAGAAGTTTAGCTACTGGAAAATCAGTTGTATTATAGTTGTGTGCAATCTTGTCTAACAGTTGATTGAGTGTCTTGCACCACTAATGCAATAAATTGAGAGAACGGGTTTCAAATGATAATTGGTAGATCAATATGACAAAGTGCCAGGATTACCTCATTTTACCCACTTGCAGCCATATTTCCATATGTCTGTAGCAGACAACTTTTGAAAAACATTGTGGCAAAAGAAGAAACAATTGTTTTACTCAATTCATTATTTAAACTTTTTGTTTATATAATTTTCAATTTTTTGCCCTGATCTTCTGAAAGTTGTCTGCTGCAGATTTGTCCTATGTTGGAAAGGGTTAACAGCCCTACAATCTTGGAGAACAGAAATACCAGATTTGTCCTATGTTGGAATGGGTTAACAGCCCTACAATCTTGGAGAACAGAAATACCAGATTTGTCCTATGTTGGAATGGGTTAACAATCCTACAATATTGGAGAACAGAACTACCAGATTTGTCCTATGTTGGAAAGGGTTAACAACCATACAATCTTGGAGAACAGAAATACCAGATGTGTTCTATGTTGGAAAGGGTTAACAACCATACAATCTTGGAGAACAGAAATACCAGATGTGTCCTATGTTGGATTGGGTAAATAACCATACAATCTTGGAGAACAGAAATACCAGATGTGTCCTATGTTGGAAAGGGTTAACAACCATACAATCTTGGAGAACAGAAATACCAGATGTGTCCTATGTTGGAATGGGTTAACAACCATACAATCTTGGAGAACAGAAATACCAGATGTGTCCTATGTTGGAAAGGGTTAACAACCATACAATCTTGGAGAACAGAAATACCAGATTTGTCCTATGTTGGAAAAGGTTAACAACCATACAATCTTGGAGAACAGAAATACCAGATGTGTCCTATGTTGGATTGGGTTAACAACCCTACAATCTTAGAGAACAGAAATACCAGATTTGTCCTATGTTGGAAAGGGTTAACAACCATACAATCTTGGAGAACAGAAATACCAGATGTGTCCTATGTTAGATTGGGTTAACAACCCTACAATCTTAGAGAACAGAAATACCAGATTTGTCCTATGTTGGAAAGGGTTAACAACCATACAATCTTGGAGAATAGAAATGTTTTAGATTTTCATGGCAAGAGACCAATTACATGACCCCCTTGGAAAGCAAACCAGTACTAGGCAAGGAAATGTGCCTTATCCAAAGGCACTCTATCATGACCGCCGCAACTGGGGATCAAACCCTGGATACCTGGTTTCAAAATATGTTGCCAACAACTCTGCCACGGCAGATTTCTTACAGCTTGGTGTATATAGCATTATACATGAGTATATGAACATTCATTAAGGCAGCTTTTGTGGACTGCAGTTGTCCTAAAAATGTTATCAATTATCTATGTTTGGTTAATTTGTTAAAAGTTTTGCAAAGGTTTGACCAGGACCAATTGAAATGAAAACATTTCCTGGTCACTATACTCAAGTATATTTTTATATAATAATTGCATCATTAAAATTCAACCTTTTTCCAATAACAGGAGCATTTTGACACATTTGAAGTGTACAACATTTGAAAAATGGTGGCAATTGGTGAAATTGCTCATGATGAGCAATTTCTCCATCTCTGCCACAATGTTTCCACTGTGTTCAATAATGACACTTTAATTTGTGGAGATTTTCCATATTTTATACTGTCTGCTGTAGAATTGTTGTATATTATAGCAAAGGGTTAAATATATAACATCATGTTCAGTGAGGTAAGGGCAATTTCTGCCCTGCAATGTCTTGCTGACAAGGTTTGGGGCACCAAAGTCTCCTGATGTATTTAGAAATGATGACAGATTGACTTTCTCAGGTTTCAAGACAATAAAATGAATTGCCTATCTTTGATCTTTATGCCTCAGACACTTGTCATTCCAATCTCAATCATAAAGACCTTATCATGCTAAAGCCATAACGTTTTCCACAGATACCCATCTGTACCCTCAAATCAAGACTATGGTAACTCTCTCTTGACCATGAATAGAGTAACATAGTTTTGCTCTCAGGGGATGATTTGCAGCATACTACTTTGATAAACGGGAAATTAATCATAATATGTAATTTCTTTTCAAACCAATTCGTCTTTAATCTAGCTTAAGCTGTTTGCCTCCAACATATGTTTCTATGCCTCTGCAGCAAACCATTTTTAACAATTATGGTCTCAATTCTGTACTATTAGAACTGTCCAATTGAACAAATGGCATGGCCTCTGGTCGCAGTGACAGACTGATTCAAATAGATGTTTATGTAATGTCCAACTTAGTGTGATACTTATGGACATTGACTGAGTCAGATAGATGTTTAATGGAATGTCCAACTTGTTTGTTATACTATGGACCTTGACTGATACATATAGATGTTTAATGGAATGTCCAACTTGTGTGTAATACTATTAGACATTGACTGATACAGATAGATGTTTAATGGAATGTCCAACTTGTGTGTTATACTATTGGACATTGACTGATACATATAGATGTTTAATGGAATGTCCAACTTGTGTGTGATACTATTGGACCTTGACTGATTTAGATAGATGTTTAATGGAATGTCCAACTTGTGTGTGATACTATGGACCTTGACTGATACATATAGATGTTTAATGGAATGTCCAACTTGTGTGTAATACTATTGGACCTTGACTGATACATATATGTTTAATGGAATGTCCAACTTGTGTGTAATACTATTGGACCTTGACTGATTTAGATAGATGTTTAATGGAATGTCCAACTTGTGTGTGATACTATGGACCTTGACTGATACAGATAGATGTTTAATGGAATGTCCAACTTGTGTGTACTATTATTGGACCTTGACAGATTTAGATAGATGTTTAATGGAATGTCCAACTTGTGTGTGATACTATGGACCTTGACTGATACAGATAAATGTTTAATGGAATGTCCAACTTGTGTGTACTATTATTGGACCTTGACAGATTTAGATAGATGTTTAATGGAATGTCCAACTTGTGTGTGATACTATGGACCTTGACTGATACAGATGGATGTTCATGGAATGTCCAACTTGTGTGTGATACTATGGACCTTGACTGATACTTATATAATGTTTAATGTAATGTCCAACTTGTGTGTAATACTATTGGACCTTGACTGATACAGATAGAAGTTTTATGGAATGTCCAACTTGTGTGTGATATTATTCGACCTTGACTGATACAGATAGATATTTGATGTAATGTCCAACTTGTGTGTGATACTATTGGACTTTGACTGATGCATATATAATGTTTAATGGAATGTCCAACTTGTTTGTGATACTATTGGACCTTGAATGATACATATATAATGTTTAATGAAATGTCCAAGTTGTGTATGATACTATTGGACCTTGACTGGTACAGATATATGTTTTATGGAATGTCCAACTTGTGTGTGATACTATTGGTCCTTGACTGATACATATAGATGTTTAATGAAATGTCCAACTTGTGTGTAATACTATTGGACCTTGACTGATACATATAGATGTTTAATGGAATGTCCAACTTGTATGTTATACTATGGACATTGACTGATACAGATATATGTTTTATGGAATGTCAAACTTGTTTGTAATACTATTGGACCTTGACTGATACAGATAGATGTTAATGGAATGTCCAACTTGTGTGTAATACTATTGGACATTGACTGATACAGATAGATGTTTAATGGAATGTCCAACTTGTGTGTTATACTATGGACCTTGACTGATACAGATAGATGCTTGATGAAATGTCCAACTTGTGTGTTATACTATTGGATATTGACTGATACAGATAGATGTTTAATAGAATGTCCAACTTGTGTGTAATACTATTGGACATTGACTGATACAGATAGATGTTTAATGGAATGTCCAGTTTGTGTGTTATACTATTGGACATTGACTGATACAGATAGATGTTTAATGGAATGTCCAACGTGTGTGTTATACTATGGACCTTGACTGATACAGATAAATGTTTGATGAAATGTCCAACTTGTGTGTTATACTATTGGACATTGACTGATACAGATAGATGTTTAATGGAATGTCCAACTTGTGTGTAATACTATTGGACCTTGACTGAGTCAGATAAATGTTTAATGGAATGTCCAACGTGTGTGTTATACTATTGGACATTGACTGATACAGATAGATGTTTAATGGAATGTCCAACTTGTGTGTGATATAATTGGATTTTCACTGATACAGATAGATGTTTAATGGAATGTCAAACTTGTACTATTGGACCTTGACATTCATTTTACAACTGGTCTAGTTTCTGCTGATGAAAGACAGGTAGCTGTTGACGGACTTGGTCTCCAAATGGATTGTCAGTTATGGTGACCGCATATAGTGCTTCCTTGTCATTACATTGGCTGTATCATGCCCATGGATAGTGTAGTTGATCCTGATTGACTTTCTCTTACTTAGTATTGGAAATTTATAGGACCTCACAATTGTTAGGGTTGAATGTGCCAGTTTTTATCCCACTTTTGCAACGCATCTAGGTACTCTTGTAAGCCTTATGTGTTTGCTGGTGCTGAGATATCTCTTTAAATGAAAGTTTCACAACATTGTGGCCAAAAGGATAAATTGTCTTTAATGAGACATTTCTCCTTTCTGCGAATTGTCTCAAATTAAGACCAAACAGTTGTGTTAGATGTTCATAAGGAAGAATAGGGGTACCTTGGGACTGAACCTTGTGGGATACCTTAGGTTACTGGTGCAAACTTGAGTGGTGCCCTTCAACTAGGAGCTGCTGGCTCCTGATTTGTAGGAAGTTTAGAACCTTTGAAAGTAGAATAGTAAGTTCCGTAGATTCATTTCTTTAACCATCAGTTGGTTGTTTTTAAGTTATTTAAGAATCTAACACATGACCCACATATCTTCAGCTGACCACTTTTGAAAACATTGAGGCAAAAGGAGAAATTGCTCCTTCAAATATTTTCAATTACTATATTTGCTTTTAAAGAGATTTTTCATATTTTTTCTTAAATGTTTTCAAAGTTGTCTGCTGCCGATTTGTTGAATGTGGGAAAGGGTTAAAAACAAAGGTTAATTGATTATGAAGTAAAATGGTTGTCAAAAGGGTGTCAAGGTATTATTTTAAAGTGTAATATTTTGTTAACGAGATTAAGTGGTTCATTTTACTTCCTAGCGATATGGAACCTTGATCATGATTATCTATTGGCGGCTCTTATTCTATTGACTGACCATTGTATATCCATTTCCAAAGCCAAGATTAGTTGAAAGTAGAGATTGGCGTCAAGCAAAAAAGGATCTTGAAACACAAAACAAAATGTTAAAATGTCATGTATTAGACAAACCTGTTGGTTAACCCTTTTCCTCATACGACAAATCTGCAGCAGACGACTTTGAACATATTTTGTCAATAACTAGAAAATCTCTATAATTGAATGGATAACCTATGACTAAAAGTGGAAAACATTGTGGCAAAAGGAGAAACGGCTCGTTTTGAGCAATTTCTTCTAATGTCACTATGTTTTCAAAAAGTCGTCTGCTGCAGAGGCATCAGAAAGTGTTTGTATGTGGGAAAATGTTAAAATCGAATTAATAATGCACTAAAATGTCATTTCTTACAGATAGCTATAATTGTTATGGCAATATAACTCACTTTTCATCCTTTTGACCCCAATAATCTTATTCTATGTGGTCGCCATGGTGTAGTGGTAAGAACAACGCTGCAAGAGTTCTCAACCAGGGTTTGCTTCCCAGTCAGGGCATACCATACTTAATAATAGTAGTCGTGGCTTCCCTCATTGGTGCTCAGGGTTGCATGGTTAGCATTACAAGTGCTGCATCTTTGTCAGGATATATAATACCAGTGTCACTGGTAAGTTGCCCAGGAAATACTGTTGAAAATGGCATAAAACACCATTTAAACTAACAAATCCACGTTTCAAAGTAAAATTTGACAAAAGAAAAAATACATGCTGCAGAAGCATCAAAATTTGTAAGCATGTGGGAAAGGATCAAAGATCCCTTTTTATGCATAATGGTAAATGACAATACCTTTATTCAATGAGACAAGACAAAGTCCTTGAGTACTAGATTACCTGTTCAATTGTTCAGGTGTAAAACTATCCGCCTTAATTAAAGAAATGTGGAATGGATTACATGGTAATTATATGAACTTGTTAGACCCTTCAGGCTTATAAATATACCCTCTATCTACCCTTTTTCTAAGAAGCAAATTTAGATATCATATATCTGCTGCGATAGATGTCATAAGATGGAGAAAGAGAGACATTCACATAATGAGAAATTCCTCTTTTTCCAACTGTTTTTCTGTCCACTTGTTATAAATGCATACTTGCACTTTTACTAGATTTTCCATTTCTATTAACATTGGCAAGTGAACTGGCTATTGTAATATAACTATGGCTGCATGAACTACTTTGGAAATA
Source organism: Serripes groenlandicus (assembly GCA_031761405.1). Classification (NCBI taxonomy): domain Eukaryota; kingdom Metazoa; phylum Mollusca; class Bivalvia; order Cardiida; family Cardiidae; genus Serripes; species Serripes groenlandicus. Next base: position 103,482,657 of record JASEVX010000001.1, on the reverse strand, counting down.
GCACATCACCCCATTCAGCCAAAGTATTTCTTGGGATATTTTTATGAAGAGTCTTCAGATTGCAGTTACATATAATGATGGTTACGTATGTATTAAACAAATATCTTACTCGGAGGATTTCATTTGATCTGCCGTTTTCTATATTGTGCATACCAATACTTATTTTCATACAGAGGCAACCATAATGAGCACCCATAACATAGGAAAGAAGTTTAATGTCTCTCAAATAATATGAGGCAATCCATGGGAAAAGGATACATATTATAGGTGTTTTATCCCGTTTTCAACATTAGTTCAGTTATATGACGGCTACAGTTCTCTTATTCAAGATCCCTGGGTAAAACAAACCAGTACTAGACTAGAAAATGTGACTTGCCCAAGGGCACTCCACCATGACCGTTGCACCGCGACTAGGGATCGAACCCTGGACACCAGGTTCCATATCCCCGATACTAACCACTCGGCCACTGCGGATTTCTGTGGGAAAGGGATCCTGTTGGTATTTCTCTACAGTTTAGGTTCAGATCAGTTTGCACATCTTTTCGTTTTTATCATAATTTACACAAGCTGACAGAAGTTTCTACCAATCTTTTGTAAGGGATATATGAAGTGATGATCTTGATCAGACTGTTGAATACACTGATCTGAATCTGCACTATTCTCAAAAATCCAATTTATACCTTTTTCTATGGTTGGAGACTAATAAGATATATTTAGAGTTGGCAGCTTTGAAAACACCCAGGGAAATGATTGCAACATTAGTTTGGGAAAGATAAAGTAAAATTGAATGTTGATATCAATTTTAATAGCATCTCCTGCAGAGATGTCAAAGACTATCTAAATCAAGAGAAAAGGGTTAACCATGAGATACTGCCATTATTAGCTCGACTTTTGAAAAAACGAGAGCTATTGTCATGACCCTGGCGTCGTCGGCGGCGGCGGCGTGGTCGTCCGGTTAAGGTTTTTTGTTCAGCTCAGCTTTTTTTTCTGTTTTCTATCAGTCGAGCGTCTGTGCCATATGCGGTGCTCTTGTTTTAGTAGTTGTAGCCTCAAAAGAAAATCACAACTGGGAATAAAAGGACTAGGTCTACAGATGCTCTAAAAAACAGTTGATGATTTTTACATTTCCTTAAAAATATTTCAGGTGACACATGTGTTCATTCAAACACTCTTGTTTCAATAAGAACTGGTATTGAAAAAACATATGAGGTCATAAATAAAAGAATTTAGTGCAAAAGGGTTCTAATTATAGGAATCTCTTAAACAGGTGCAAACTTTCAGTTTATAGAAATGTTTTACTTACTTAATTATGATTTATTACCATTTCATAAATAACAAAAAAGTACACAGATGCTGTTAAAACTTTATTGGTCTGTAATTTTCAATTAACCCTTTCCCATATAAAAACAGACCAGAAGCAGGTGCCTTTGAAACCATTATGGCAAAAGGAAAATATGCTCATAAGAGCAATAACGTCTTTGGCCAGAATGTTTTCAAAAGTAATATGCTGCTTCAACTACGTGTATCTATATGTGGGAATGAGTTTTACCTGATAGAACATTTAACCCTTTGTCTTTCACCGATGGGCTAAGTCTATGTGGAAAAGCAGCCAGTTGCTTGGGAAGATTATTGTGTACTGGTGTGAGAAAACCAGGAAACGCATGAGTAGGTGAACTGGCCGCCGTGATATAACTGAGAAATTGTTAAAAATGGTGTTAAACCCCAATCAATCAATCAATCAATTTAACCCTTTCCCTCATACAACAATTCTGCAGCAGACGTCTTTGAACATATTTTGTCAAAAAATAGAAAATCTCTATAATTGAATGGATAACCTATGCCTAAAAGTGGAAAACGTTGTGGAAAAAGGAGAAATTGCTCGTTTTGAGCAATTTCTTCTTTTGTAACAATGTTTTCAAAAAGCAGTCTGCTGCAGAAGCGTCTATAGGAGAAAAAGGGTTAATAGTCATCTTCCATGGTTATATCTGTAAGAAAATATTAATATGTTATAAAATGTTAGAGGCTTAATTTTAGTCCAGAGGTAAACACGGTGTGGGGAAAGGAGAGATGTATCATTTGCTTCTCTGCTGTAGAAGATAACAAAACTTGTCTTTATTAACCCTGTACCTCATATAGTCGCTTCCTGACGCCTCTGCAGCAGACAGCTTTTTGAAAACATGGCGACAAAGGAAGAAATTGCTCAAAACAAGCAATTTCTCCTTTTGTCACAATGTTTCAACTCTATTTAATTATTGTTCTTTCATTTAAAGGGATTTTCTGTGCTTTTGCCGAGACGTTTTCAAAGTCGTCTGCTGCAGATTTGTTGAATGTGGGAAAGGGTTAAGGGAAGTGTTAAATACAAGTGGGATAAGGATAAGCATTGAGGTCTTGTTTTGTTTCTGATATGGTATTATTAACCCTTTCCCTCATACGACAATTCTGCAGCAGACGACTTTGAAATTTTTTGTCAAAACATAGAAAATATCCATAATTGAATGGATAACCTATGACTAAAAGTGGAAAACATTGTGGCAAAAGGAGAAATTGCACGTTTTCAAAAAGCCGTCTGCTGCAGAGGCATCAAAAAGCGTCTATATGAGGGAAAGGGTTAAGTAGCACAATTTGCAGAAATTGGCTGTACTTTACAAATATCAACGTTTATTAAGTGCAATCAAATGGTATTTTTAGTGTCATTTTTATCTTATCATTTTTGGAGATTATTTCAGGTATGTTGATAATGCAATAAAACGATCTCTATTATTTTTTACCATTAATGAAGTTAGGATACGTTTATAAATGCTTCCTGTGTTTAGCTTTCTGACATTACTATTTTACTTGCTAAATTGACCCTTGCCTTTAACCCTGGTCCAAAATTGGCACTGGCTTTTGGGTTACATGTTTCACATAGAGATATAAAGAGAAAATCTTTTTGACCAAAACTGAAAGGCCTAGAGCTTAGATATTTGATGTGTGGTATTGTTTCATGGTCCTCTACCAAGATTGTTCAAATTATGCCCCCCGTGTTCAAAATTGGCCCACCCCGGAGGTCACCTGTTTTACATAGACAGATATACGGAAAAAATTCTTGTCTGAAACCAAAAGGCCTATAGCTCAGATAGTTTGTATGTGGGTCTAGTGGTGATCTACCAAGATTATTAACCCTTTCCCTCATACGACAATTCTGCAGCAGACGACTTTGAACATAATTTGTCAAGAAATAGAAAATCTCTATAATTAAATGAATAACCTATGACTTAAAGTGTAAAACATTGTGGCATAAGGAGGAATTGCATGTTTTGTGCAATTTCTTCTTTTGTCACTCTGTTTTCAAAAAAAAGCCGTCTGCTGCAGAGGCGTCAGAAAGCGTCTATATGAGGGAAAGGGTTAAAATTATGCCCCAGGCAAAATTCAAACCATGTTGATAAAAGTATAGAATGAATTCTCGACAGATGATCAGACTTTGTAAGACCTAAAAATAAGACTAGTCAGGGCTTTGAGCCTGCTGTAAGTCGTCAAAATCACCAATTGTAAAAAATATTCAAAGTGCTGAAAGAGTTTTGAAAATTTAATTATGAATTAATCTATTAGCAACTTTACTCATGCCAGCTTATACATGATGTTTAACAACAATGCAGGAAAGTTATGTTATGCTTTTTCAACAGTGATGTCTCATTGTCGTTAATCTTTTACCTTGGAACTTGAATTTGGATGTTTTGGGTCAGCTACCTGGGTTACAGTGAGACAAATTGGGATCACATATTCTCGTTCTGTCTGTCTGTCACACTTTCACTTACTGTCATACTGTGTTGAGTATGCCACAAGGAAATTTACTTTTGATTCATGCTAGTAGTATCTGGACATATTTTGTCTGCATGAATGCAAAAAGGTTAAAAGGGTCACTTGGACAGTGTCTGCCTTCTCCTCAACTACATGGTAGTAATGGCATCGGCATCGGTGCCCATCCCATCTCCAAACAGTCTGCAATGATATATACCAATGTCTTGTAAGGCATGACATGAAGTATCTATAGGAGTAGTCACCTGTCAACTGGATTCACAACTTTGGGTTTATTTCTCACAACAAATGGTCAAAAAATGCTTGTTCATTTGTTTTTGCAAATGATAGTAATCTGTAAGAAAGTTAATGGTCTAGACGGTGAATTCATTCTTTGGCAGTCATAGTTTGTCTTTGTTTAGGATTCTCTCTTGAAACGTTTTCCCATTCGCAGATACATTTTGATGCGTCTGCTACAGAAAACTTGTGAAAACATGATGGAGAAAGGAAAAGTTGCTCATAATTGTATGCCACATCATTGTTTTTTCATTGATGTATATCAATAGGTCTTCTCAGACATTTCTTTTGTTTCTTTTCTAGATTTTCTGCTAAGAACACACAAGTTTAAAAAGGTAAGCATGATAAATATTCTGTTGGTGTGTCATGTTTCATAACATACTCAAATTTTGACAATCTAGACTGGGTTTCATTGAAATTTTGACAATCTAGACTGGGTTTCATTGAAATTTTGACAATCTAGACTGGGTTTCATTGAAATTTTAACAATCTAGACTTGGTTTCATTGAAATTTTGACGATCTAGACTGGGTTTTGTTGAAATTTTGACGATCTAGACTGGGTTTCATTGAAATTTTGACAATCTAGACTGGGTTTCATTGAAATTTTTACAATCTAGACTGGGTTTTGTTGAAATTTTGACAATCTAGACTGGGTTTCATTGAAATTTTGACAATCTAGACTGGGTTTTGTTGAAATTTTAATGATCTAGACCTGGGTTTCGTTGCCTCACTTTGCTATAGAGACATCCTTCCAATTATTAACAGACCTTTGCCAGTTACTTTTGTTGCATCAACATGCTGTATTCCGATTTACATATCATAAACAATTCTTTTTTTTATCTCCACTTAGAGATTTTACATGAATTTGAAAATAAGTTTTATCATAGTTGTTAGTTGCATTATCAATCTTAATAAAACAATACCTAAACTTCACTTGCTTTTATATAAATCTGATTGCCTAATACGGGTCATCTCAGATGGTCCTTGACATAAGCCAATTTACAATTGTCACCTACAAAATCATTAGGTATAAAACAGGGGAGATAAAAACTTGATATAGACGCCATGATTATTGAGTGTTCTGATTGTATAGAACTGAGCCTTGGTTGTATCCTGCAATTTCATTGGACAGATTTCAATGAGATTGCTGAAGATTTGTTGCATCTTGGAAAGGCTTTAAGTAACGCTACAGATGCATTTGATGCGTTATAGCAATTTCTCCTTATCCTAAATGTTTTCAACTTTATTTAACAATTAAGCTCTCTTTTATGGAGATTTTTCAGGTTTTTGGCATCTGAGTAAGGCTTTTAATCACTTACCTGATATGGCATTTTAGGATGTGTCTGCTTTGAAAATATCTGGGAGCAAAAAGGCATCAGAGTATGTGAAGTATTTGGGAATTAGTATCGATCTGGCAACTGAAAAACTGGAATTAAATGTTTCATACATACAAAGCTGAAAGCATCATAGAAAAGGTCAATGCTGAAAAAGTAACAGGAAATGAAGATTGCTTGACACTCTATAAATAGTGTTCAAGACATATTTAAAAAATTAGTTAAAAAATATGATAGCCAGGCGACATCAGAAAGGCGTTGAATTTCCATTAGTCACACTTTCTTTCGCTGACATACACGTGTCCCCTTCAAACACTCTTAACCCTTTTACTCATACAGACGCTTTCTGACGCCACTGCAGAAGACGACTTTTGAAATCATTGTGACAAAAGGAGAAATTGCTCACAATGAGCAATTTCTCCATTTGCCACAATTATTTCAACTCCATTTTATAATCATTTAACCCTTTCCCTCATATAGACGCTTTCTGACGCCTCTGCAGCAGACGGCTTTTTGAAAACATAGTGACAAAAGAAGACATTGCTCAGAACGAGCAATTTCTCCTTTTGCCACAATGTTTCCCACTTTTAGTCATAGGTTATCCATTCAATTTTCAAACACTCTTAACGCTTTTACTCATACAGACGCTTTCTGACACCACTGCAGCAGACGACTTTTGAAATCATTGTGACAAAAGGAGAAATTGCTCACAATGAGCAATTTCTCCATTTGCCACAATTATTTCAACTCCATTTTATAATCATTTAACCCTTTCCCTCATATAGACGCTTTCTGACGCCTCTGCAGCAGACGGCTTTTTGAAAACATAGTGACAAAAGAAGACATTGCTCAGAACGAGCAATTTCTCCTTTTGCCACAATGTTTCCCACTTTTAGTCATAGGTTATCCATTCAATTTTCAAACACTCTTAACGCTTTTACTCATACAGACGCTTTCTGACACCACTGCAGCAGACGACTTTTGAAATCATTGTGACAAAAGGAGAAATTGCTCACAATGAGCAATTTCTCCATTTGCCACAATTATTTCAACTCCATTTTATAATCATTTAACCCTTTCCCTCATATAGACGCTTTCTGACGCCTCTGCAGCAGACGGCTTTTTGAAAACATAGTGAAAAAAGAAGAAATTGCTCAGATAGAGCAATTTCTCCTTTTGCCACAATGTTTTCCACTTTTAGTCATAGGTTATCCATTCAATTTTAGAGATTTTCCATTTTTTGACAAAATATGTTCGTCTGCTGCAGAATTGTCGTATGAGGGAAAGGGTTAAAGAGATTTTCTTTATTTTGGACTTAATATTTTCAAAGACGTCTGCGGGTAGCACGAGCGAAAAGTTGCAAATAACCCTTCACACATTGCACCCATTTACCCAATATTATACAACTTTTCGCTTGTGCTACCCGTGCACGTAACTTGACAAATATCCGAAGACAAAAAAGCAGTAACAAAACATTACAAATATGCAACTTTTACTTTTCACCCCTACGTTATTCACACGTAAAACAATGTTCTGATAATTATCAAATTTCAATTAAAAGTAAAACATCGTATAGCCAATACATTTTTGCACATTTTGATACCAAATTTGCCTATATTTTGCTTCTATAAGTATAAAAATAATTCCCTCTAACCAAGTGCACACTTTCTTTTTCATATAGCATAATAAAAGCATAATAAAAACACCTAGTTTCATATATTGCAAAATATTGGTATAGCATCTTAGAACAGAACATGCAAAATGTCCAAATCAATTAATAAAAAAATAGAATTGTGTTGTTTCAATATTTAATAACTGGTTATTTACTGTTCAACTCGAGTGAGAGTATACCTAATATAATATAAAATGTCTGTTTTACTTTCTTTTGATTAATTTGGCATTCAGTTTTGTCTTATTTACTGTTTTTCATTTTTGACATAACTCCCTTATGCACTAAAACGTGCCTAATATTTCATTCCATAGAACCATTCGAGACAATTACATAGAAAACATAAAAGAAATTGTATGGCTCCTGATAAGAAGGATATTTCTCTCTTCTTTTGACTTTTAACCCTTTCCCACATACAACAAATATGCAGCAGAAGACTTTGAAAACATCGAGAAAAAGAAAGCGTCTGTGTGTGGGAAAAGGTTAAGTTTTGCAGTTGTGAGATGTTAAGACACTGCTTTAGAAAAGCAGATACAGTGAAAATAGTACAATTTTTAAAGCATTATGTGGCAATGCTACAATGCTCATTTAGGTTATTGGAAGATTTTTAGCAATAAAACTATTTAATTATGAGGACAACAAGAATTTTCTTTACCTTGCTTTTTCTATTCCTCAGTTAACTTGCATACTTTCTCTAGTTGATCAAAGTAAATTGTATCCCTGTAGTAGCTGAGCCCCAGTAGCTCAGTCAGTAGCGATGCAGGCTCTCAATCCAGGAGTTGTGAGTTTGAACCCCAACTTGGCCAACATTCTTTCCGACGTTTGACAAAAGTCTCCATGACAAGCATCACTCGTCTTTCAACAATGGGAAAAGTCTCCGTGACAAGTATCATTTGTCTTCCACCAACAATCTATGTGGAAAAGCAGTCAGTTGCTTGGTAAGACTGTTGTATTGAATACTGGTGTGAAAAAGTCAAGAAACACAAGAATAGGTGAACTGGCCGCCGCAATATGACGGAAATATGGTTGAAAACGGTGTTAAACCCAAATCAATAAACCCATGTAGCAATGGCAAGGCCAAACATATTTCTTCAATTTGATTGGCTGCTTGGCTTCTATCCCTTTTCTCCTTTGCAATATTCTTCACAGTTTAAATAGATATCGACTAAGCAAGAAGTTTTCAAAAGATCCCAAGCATTATTCTTTGAATTATAGGTTTTTTTACATGGTTTTGTCTGCAACAGATTTGCTGCAAGTGGGAAAGGGTTCACTTATAAATGAACAGTGCAGATTCAGATTAGCTTGCACAGATTCCTTGGGTATTTTAGGTATTTTTAAGAAAAGTGTAAATCAATCCATCAAATTGTCTATTCTGAGATAGGGTTAGGAAATGGCTGTTTCCTTCCTTGTGCTTCCCATTACAAGGTAAATTAAGTCAAATTTCTGGTGAAATTAAAACATTTTGCCACATTAGATGTAATTTCCCCAAGGATGGATCTCCCTTTCAATGACATCTCATAAGCTGAAATGCTGAAATATCCAAAACCTTGGTTCCTTGATGCTTTTAGAGTGTTACCATTAATTTGAGAATTTAGAAACATCAACTTACATCAATTATATACCGGTACTTATATTGCCCTACACTTTCTGAGATTGTGACATTGGCTTTGAATTGGTTTAACTGTTTACCTGATATCTGTTTTAACCCTTTCCCACATACAACAATTCCTGCTGACGACTTTGAAAACATAGGGAAAAAACCCTGAAAAATCGTCATAAAAGATAGTTTAATTGTTAAATAAAGTTGAAAACATTGTGGCAAAAGGTGAAATTGCTCATCATCAGGAATTTCACCTTTGGATGTTTTCAAAAGTCGTCTGCTGCTATTGCGTCAAAATGCGTCTGCAGGTGGGAAAGGGTTAAGACATTTTTGCAAATTTTGAAATATTTAAAATATTTTTTGATACCAGATTTAAAAACATTTTGAGTATTTTCTACACTTGTTTACTAGTTTTTGAAAACATAGTGACAAAAGAAGAAATTGCACAAAACGTGCAATTTCTCCTTTTGCCACAATGTTTTCCACAGTTGTCAGCTGCACAACCCTTTCCCACTTACAATAAATCTGCAACAGATGACTTTGAAAAGATGGCAAAAATGTTGAAAATCTTTTTTAAGGAAAGTTTAATTATTAAATAGAGTTGAAAACTTTGTGGCAAATGGTATTATGAACAATTTCTCCATTTGCCTCAAAGTTTTTGAAAGCCGTCTGCTGCAGAGGCCTCAGAGAGCGTCTGCATGTGGGGAAGGCTTAAGGTGCCGACAGTTGTCTTTATCAAATAAAGGACTAAAAGAGCATCCAGGAATATATCGACTGGCAGAGTAGTGATGAACTGAGATTCCATTATAAACTCTCCCCCGTAATATACACATACAGTTGAAAACAGCTTTAAACTCCATCATTAAATAATTTAACCCTTTCGCGCATACGACAATTCTGCAGCAGACGACTTTGAACGTTACAATTTTGTCAAAACATAGAAAATCTCCATAATTAAATGGATAACCTATGACAAAAAGTGAAAAACATTGTGGCAAAAGGAGAAATTGCACGTTCTGTGCAATTTCTTCTTTTGTCACTATGTTTTCAAAAAGCTGTCTGCTGCAGAGGCGTCAGAAAGCGTCTATATGAGGGAAAGGGTTAACCTGTAAAAAATGTCCAGACTGCAGGTTGTAAAAGTTCTTCTAAGTTCTTGATCTAGGCTATTTCAAATCCAAATACTGCTATTGATAAGTGATATTAATTTTTTTCTTCACTTGTCTGCAATTTGAATGAAAATAAATGAGGACCCCTTTCCGTCATACAACAAATCTCAACAGACGACTTTGAAAACATTCCCACAAAAATATTAAAAATCTAGTTAAATGAAACTATTATTATAGAATATAGAGTTAAAATCATTGTGGCAAATGGAGTAATTGCTCATCATGAGCAAATTTTTCATTTTCCACAATGTTTTCAAAAGTTGTCTGCTGCCAAGGTGTCAGAAAGCGTCTGTATGTGGGAACGAGTTACTAGTCTACAGACTGTCTGAGTGTGACACAAGCCCTTTCCCTGATACAGACTACTATAGACACCTTTGTTGCTCAGTATGAGAAATTTCTTCTTTTTCCCACAATGTTTTCAACTTCAACTCAGCATCAATGGTAAAATCTATACTAAACTATGGAAATTTTCATGAAGGAAAGTATAATTACTGAATTGATTGATTGATTGATTGGGGTTTAATGCTGTTTTTAACAATTTCTCAGTTATATCACGGCGGCCAGTTCACCTACTCATGCATTTCCTGGTTTTCTCACACCAGTACTCCACACAACAATCTTCCCAAGCAACTTGCTGCTTTTCCACATAGACTTAGCCCATTGGTGGAAGACGAATGACGCATGTCACATTGACGTTTGTCAATCGTCGGAAAGAAAGTTGGCCGAGCCGGGATTCGAACTCACAACCCCTGGATTGACAGCCCGCGTCGCTACCGACTGAACTACCGGGGCTCGGCTATAATTACTGAAAAGAGGTTTTGAAACATTGTCGCAAAAGCAGAAATTAATCATTATGAGCAATTTTTACTTTTGCCACATTGTTTTTAGAAGTTGTCTGCTGTAGAGGTGACAGAAAGAGTCTGTATGTGGGAAAGAGTTTTATTCATTTCTCTTATGACAATGACAGATTTGGAAGACATGTTTTCCGCTTCCTTAAAAAAGATTTTGTCATTTTCTTATTAAAGAAATATTTAAACTTTTGATGAAAACTGTTATTGAATACTTTTCTCAACAATAAGGCTTGGTCCATTATTGAAATTAATGATGTTGTTGACAATGCTCTATATTGTTTTATGTCTATGGTTACAGAATGTTCTTAAAATGTGTGCATCTCTAAAACAAAAGTGTGTCATTCACAATCATCTATCAGACTGGTATATTACGCAGGAACTGGAAAAGAGCATCAAGACTTCTTGATAGGGTAAAATCACAGAATCATATCTGTCATTTCAAATACTGGTCAGAATCATATCTGTCAATTCAAATACTGGGCACAATTACAGAATCATATCTGTCAATTCAAATACTGGGTAAAATCACAGAATCATATCTATCAATTCAAATACTGGGCAATATCACAGAATCATATCTATCAATTCAAATTCTGGGTAAAATCACAGAATCATATCTGTCAATTCAAATACTGGGTAAAATCACAGAATCATATCTATCAATTCAAATACTGGGTAAAATCACAGAATCATATCTGTCAATTCAATTCTTTTTCGTTTAAAGAATTTCGTAGGGTCTTACCTGAGATCTGGTGCGCATGCGCGGAGCACTTGTTGGTTGCGATTTCCGCAAGCGAGCACGCACCTATTTGATTACAGTAAATTGATCGTAGATCAATAAAAAAGAATTATACGAGTGTAACTCGTATATTAAAAGGTGCATGATAAATTCATTTAATCGAAGGATTAGCCATTTTGTGTTGTCACGGAGTTCATACGTGTAGTTTGAGGATTTTTATGGAACACGTGCATGTGGGTTTTTAAAAATGGCCGACTCTAGTCCCAACGTAGTTGGGAAAGAAACAGGAAAAACCGAACGTAGTTTGGCCGAAACTTCCAAAAAAGGAAAAGCTCCTGCTAAGAGAGCAAATCGTGAAGAGGGGTGTGTTAAAAGACCGACGCAGTCGGTCTCGGAAAGCAGAAGAGCGACGCAGTCGGAAAATATTCAGTCGAAACTTTCGACATCCGAAGAAAAAATGCTTTCAGCATTAGATAGTATCCAAAATACAATGAAGAGTCATTCTGATGCACTCACTGAATTCCGTTTCGGAAAGACTTAACGTGATTGAGAATTACGGTGATGAATACGATTTCGAGCAAGAGGAATATGATTGCGACTTTGAAGACACTGAAGTGTCTCATCAAGTAAAAAGAAAGGACGAAGAAGATCCTTCCGATCCAAACAATTTAAGGTTCAAAGACATGGCAAAAAGATTTAAAGCCATTGAAAAATGTGATAAGGAAGTTAATAGTGTCTTTGCCGAAAACATAAATGACCTTTTCCTAAATGGGATTGAAGAGGAACGCTATTCAGAATTAGTGAAAGACGAAAATAACTGCAGACCCGTTAATTGTGAAGGGCTGACAGTAGTAAGAATGAACCAGTTAATCTGGGATGCTATCAAGTACTGGGTAAAATCACAGAATCATATCTATCAATTCAAATACTGGGTAAAATCACAGAATCATATATATCAATTCAAATACTGGGCAATATCACAGAATCATATCTGTCAATTCAAATACTGGGCAATATCACAGAATCATACCTATCAATTCAAATACTGGGCAATATCACAGAATCATATATATCAATTCAAATACTGGGCAATATCACAGAATCATATCTATCAATTCAAATACTGGGTAAAATCACAGAATCATATCTGTCAATTCAAATACTGGGCAATATCACAGAATCATATCTGTCAATTCAAATACTGGGCAATATCACAGAATCATATCTATCAATTCAAATACTGGGTAAAATCAGAATCATATCTATCAATTCAAATACTGGGCAATATCACAGAATCATATCTGTCAATTCAAATACTGGGCAATATCACAGAATCATATCTATCAATTCAAATACTGGGTGAAATCACAGAATCATATCTGTCAATTCAAATACTGGGCAATATCACAGAATCATATCTATCAATTCAAATACTGGGTAAAATCAGAATCATATCTATCAATTCAAATACTGGGCAATATCACAGAATCATATCTGTCAATTCAAATACTGGGCAATATCACAGAATCATATCTATCAATTCAAATACTGGGTGAAATCACAGAATCATATCTGTCAATTCAAATACTGGGCAATATCACAGAATCATATCTATCAATTCAAATACTGGCCAAATAAACAAAAGTCTCTGATTTCCAAGGCAAAAATGTTGTTCTGTACAAAATCAATAATCAAACGGGAAAAAAAATCCAAATAATTGTGGAAATTCTAAAATATCTTCTAGTAAAAACACACTGGTCCAATACGCATTGTAGTCACAATTAACCATTTGCCACATACAACAAATTTGCAGCAGACAACTTTGAAATCATCTCGACAAAAATAGGAAATATTTCTATAATTGATAGTATAATTATTGAAAAGAGCTGAAAACATGGTGACAAAAGTAGAAATTGCTTGTTTTGATCAATTACTTCTTTTGTCTCCATGTTTTCAAAAAGCTGTCTGCTGCAGAGGCTTGAGAAAGTGTGTATATGTCGGAAAGGGTTAAAGAGGAGTTTGGAAATCTGATAGCATATTCTTTGAGAGCAGCAGAAATGTTCAATACTTTTACTAATGTAATAGATATGCCAAATTATTGGTCCATTGTACTTTCTCAGATTTTAAGTCCAAATGACAAGATTGTATGACATACCTAACACTATTTCTTATCCTTCTAATGATAGAAGATTATATACTAAATCAACATCAGACAATTTATGCAACTCAAATGATTTCAAAATTCCACAAGACTTGATGGTATTAATTGGGCCAAAATTTCTAAAACTTAATGCCAAGGTCATTTCAAAACCTATAATATACATTTTCAGCCACCCATCCTTATCTTTTTCGCTTAGAGTTACCAGATGCATCTTGGGAATACTGTGTGTCCAAAACTTAAATTGGGTCACCTCAACCTTAACCTCTGGCCCATTTATAGGAAAAGCTTGTTGAGGCCTTATGTCCTACACTATCACACTGGAGTTACCATATTTGATATGATCAAGTATCTTCGAAAGAGGGTTTGCTGAAAACTTAAGTTGCTGTGACCTTGACCTCTGGCCTTAAAGGAAATTCTTGTTTTGGTCATCATAATTATCTTCTATACTATAACAGCTCCAGTGACTAGATTTGGTATGAAGATACATCTTAGCTGTGTCACATACCATATCTGGTCCTTATGTGACCTTTACCTTGAACTAAGACTGTCTCCATGGTTTTGTGGCTAGAGCATCCAAGAGTTACCAAATTTGGTATGAAGAAGCATCTTTGCTGTGTCTCATATCATATCTGGTCACTATGTTACCTTTACCCAAGACCGTCTCCAAGAGTAACCAAATTTGGTGTGAAGAAGTAGTTTTGGAAGAGGTTGTGTTGTTGATTAAGTTTTGATGATATTGTGTGTTGTGTTTTAAAAATACCTCTGACAACTCCCGGCCTCATTTCTTTAGCTTATTTGGGCAGATGACAACAATGTAAGGTTTGCTAAATTTTGCAATATGATCCCAGTGCATATCAGTGTTGTAGAAGTCACAAATGCTAAACTGAGCACTTGAAAATGATAGTTTGAAGTGTAATTGCATTATTTTAATTTTATGCACAAGAAATACTGAAACAATACAAATATTTAGAGAATTGTCACAAAAACAGTATGGCTAAGATGTTAAATGTTGATTGATGTTGACAATTTTCAGGGAGACATGCATGATGCATTTTACCAATTCCCACTCACAACCAAATCTGAAGCAGAAAACTTTGAAAACACAAAGGCAAAAATATAGAAAATCTCTATAAATTAAGAAGTTTAATTATAAATTGAACATCATTTAGGCAAACAGAGAAAATATTTTAATTGTTAATAGCTGCAGATGTGTCAAAATGGGTCTTGCATTTCTGAAATGGTTATCACAGCAATTTGACAAGATTGTTTTCGTCTGTTGAAATAACTTTCAGTAGAAATGGGTATATAACTCTTTCAATATTAATGCAAGTGAAGATTTTTAACCTTTTCCCACAAGCAGCAAATCTGTAGCAGACGACTTTGAAAACATTTTTTCAAAAATGTGAAAAATCTACATTAACAACAGTTTTATTATTAAATAAGAGTTGAAAACATTGTGGCAAATGGTGAAATTGCTCATCATGAGCAATTACACCTTTGCCACAGTGTTTTCAATAGTCGTCTGCTGCAGAAGGGTCAGAAAGCGCTTATATGTGGTAAAGGGTTAATGCACCTAAATGTGTGTGCTATAATTATGTTGCTCCATTTCACTCACAGTTGATCACTGAAATGGATAGATTGTTTAACACTTTTCCACATGTAGACACTTTCTGAGGCCTCTGCAGCAGGACAGCTTTTGAAATCCTTGTGGCAAAAGAAGTAATTGCAATTTCTCCTTTCGCCACAGTGTTTTCAACTCTTTTCAGTAATAACACTTTCCTTTTTTAGAGCCGAGCCCCGGTAGCTCAGTTGGTAGCGACGCAGGCTGTCAATCCAGGGGTTGTGAGTTTGAATCCCGGCTCGGACAGCTTTCTTTCCGACGATTGACGAAAGTCAATGCGACATGCGTGCGTCATTCGTCTTCCACCAATGGGCTAAGCCTATGTTGAAAAGCAGCCAGTTGCTTGGGAAGATTGTTGTGTGGAGTACTGGTGTGAGAAAACCAGGAAATGCATGCGTAATTGAACTGGCCGCCGTGATATAACTGAAAATTTGTTGTTAAAAATGGCGTTAAACCCCAATCAATCAATCAATTCCTTTTTTAGAGGTATTTCATATTTCTGCACAGATATTTCCAAAGTTGTCTGCTGCAGATTTGTTGTATGTGGGAAAAAAATAACCTATTTCTCCCGTTTTAATGCAACCTTCGTCATCACCCCATTTTTAGCTCGACTATTCGAAGAATATGAGAGCTATACTACTCACCCTGGCGTCGGCGTCGGCGTCGGCGTCCACGTCACACTTTGGTTAAGGTTTTGCATGCAAGTTCTAAAATACTACATGTATTGCATTGAAACTTTCTACAACCATACCAAACTATCACACCAATGTAGATTATCAAGTTAGATAACTCTGTCCTGCATTTTATGGAAGTTATGGCCCTTTTTTACTTAGAAATTCTGGTTAAAGTTTTGCGTGCAACTAAAGTAAGAGTCCATATCTCAGTATTTACTCCATGCATTGCATTGAAACTTTCTACAACCCTACCCAACTATCCCACCTGTGTAGATTATCAAGTAAGATAACTCTATCCTGCATTTTATGCAAGTTATGGCCCTTTATTTACTTAGAAATTCTGGTTAAAGTTTTGTGTGCAACTAAATTAAGAGTCAATATCTCAGTATATACTTGATGCATTGCATTGAACCTTTATACAACCCTACCCAACTATCACACCTATGTAGATTATCAAGTAAGATAACTCTATCCTGCATTTTATGCAAGTTATGGCACTTTTTTTACTTAGAAATTCTGGTTAAAGTTTTGCATGCAACTAAATTAAGAGTCCATATCTCAGTATTTACTTGATGCATTGCATTGCAACTTTCTACAACCTTACCCAACTATTACACCTGTGTAGATTATCAAGTATGATAACTCTATTCTGCATTTCATGCAAGTTATGGCCCTTTTTTTACTTAGAAATTCTGGTTAAAGTTTTGCGTGCAACTAAATTAAGAGTCCACGTCTCAGTAAATACTTGATGCATTGCATTGAAACTTTCTACAACCCTACCCAACTATCACACCTGTGTAGATTATCAAGTATGATAACTCTATCCTGCATTTTATGCAAGTTATGGCCTTTTTGGACTTATAAATTCTGGTTAAAGTTTTGCATGCAACTACATAAAGAGACCATCTCTTAGTAACTACTTGATGCATTGCATTGAAACTTTATACAGCACTTACCAACCATCACATCTAATCATCTATGTAAACAATCAAGTATGATTACTCTATCCAGCATTTTATGCAAGTTATGGACCTTTTTGGACTTAAAGTTTTGCAACTACATTTAGAGTGTAATCTCAGTTACAACTTGAAAAATTGTATTGAAACTTTATACAACCTTTCCCAATTGCACAACTATAAACACAACCAATTATGATAACTTTATCCTGTATATGGTGCAACTACATTAGAGTCTATTATCTCAGTAACTTAAATAAGCGGTGGAATAGTCGAGCGCGCTGTCCTCCGACAGCTCTTGTTATATCAAAAATACATTACCAGTCATTTAATACCTGATATATCATCTCTATACACCTTAATTATCAAAAAAAAACGCCCACGCTAGCATATCCCTCACGTATCCGTGACATACACGGCCGCCCGGAAGTACAGGCGCGCACGTGAGCGGGTAGTCACTTTTCATTTTTGGATTCACCGGAGTAGTCGATAAGAAAATTTATATTATTATTTCTTCTTCCAATTAACTCTTTTGTTTTATAAGGCCCTGCCTTATAATCATTTAATTGTCCAAATATATTTTGTCTGCATTAACGTCACAGCCGTAAATTATTTACTTTATTGCTGTATTATTGTTTTGTAGCGGACGATACTCTGAGAAGCACGTGGATTACCCCACCCGCTAATTTCAGTTACCGTCTTCGGGTGCGGAAGTCGTGCTGTTTTCAATACTTTTTCCCTACCCTGTTAGCGATAGTACATTAACTATTGCTGTATGAATTATTGACTGTTCTATTCAATATTTGTGAAAAAAAATTTGAAACAAAATTTATTTCAATATACGTGTCCAAGCTACCGGTGTCCCCGTGGCGTGGATATAGAAAAACGGATTACATACGGATTATTTACTGTTTGGTGAGTATTTTGAATAATGTCTATGTCAATCACTGGTGAAGGGATGCGGAGCCCATGTGGTCATGCTGTGCACCTATGGGATTCGCATCCGACCTGCGTTGTGTGCACCAAATGCACACAGGCTTCACCTTGCGAGTACTGCTCGACATGGCCTATTTCCATTTGGAAAAAGGTCGTGCGGAGTAAGACTCGTAAAAGCAGGAAGATAAAGAAGACCCCTAAGAGGGTGCCTTTATCTTCATCGAGTGAGGCAGAGTTCGAGGGGTTCTCCCAACCGGACTCTGCAACGGTGTTGAGCGAGTCGAAGGGCAATGCTGAGCCTTCTTCTCCGCTCAACACAACCGTTTTTCCGCGCGCTGAGGAAATTCGGATGGTAGCTTTGGGTGAGAGTTGCTCCGTCGGGAAACTTCAGAAGCCGTACGGAAACAGCGGGGAAAATGCTCAGCTGGAACATTTAACCGCTGAACCTCACCATCTGTCGCCTGGTGTCAGGGCTGGGCCTTCGAAAGAAGGAGTGCCTTTGGTAGCTTTCCGGGATAACCGCATGAGTTGTACCAATCCGACACCATACTCTGAGCTACAGCGGTCTTCGGACAGCTGCAGAGTACCGGTTACATACGTCGGGGGACGTAGTGTTCCGGAGACTTTGTATAGTGCAGCTTCACTCCTGCCTATGCATAGTCAACCTGGGTTTTGTTGGGCTGAGCAACAAAACCCAAATACCGAGGCACGTCAGGTCACCGGGCAACCGGAGAGGAGTCATTTGTTAATGACGCGACCTGTCACCAGTCAGTCCGGGTTGGACTGGCCCATGGACTGGACTGGGCCAGTCAGTCCATTGCCATGACTAGACCAGGTAATCGCTCACGTATCCGTGATGCGACAGGGCAAAGGTCCGATTGCAAGGACCCAGCCAGGCAAAAGGTTGATCGTTTAGCAGCGATTCATCCTGGCAGTCAGACTATCTTAATTGATTCGACGACTAGCCAAAATCGCGCGCATGGAGACATGCCGCATCAGGTCAGTAGCCCATTTCGTTATGGTGCTACGGGCCAATCGGTCACGCCTGTGAATACGACACAAACACCAGTGTCTTATGTAAACACAGGCCAACCGAGTAGTCAGGCATTTTTCAATGCCTCGTCTACACTGCCAGACGACTATGTAAACATGGCGCGTCCAGGCACGGGTTCTGTGGTGATAGACCGAATTGATTCTAATTATCGATCGATCTCTGCTCCACTACAGAATCAGAATAATTTTAACCCTGGTATTGCACCGGGTTCGATTATTCCTCTGTCTTCCATCGGGTATGGGGGTTACGAAAAATCTTTTTCTTCCCCTGGGGGGACAGTGTATGTCGCTAGAGAATACGCTGCCCCTCAATACCAGCCACCGGTCCATACTATGGAACCGTAAGGTGTTAGACAGGCCTACCGGGATCAGCATTACCCATCTCATGGGGATTCACTGCTCTCGGGGGGACACCTATTTGATAGGCAGTCCGGTTATAGGCAACCTCGGGATGGTAGCTTTGGGTGAGAGTTGCTCCGTCGGGAAACGTCAGACACCGTACGGAAACAGCGGGGAAAATGTTCAGCTGGAACGTTCAACCGCTGAACCTCACCATCTGTCGCCTGGTGTCGTGGCTGGGCCTTCGAAAGAAGGAGATGCCTTTGGTAGCTTTCCGGGAAACCGCAGGAATTGTACCAATCCCACACCATACTCCGAGCTACAGCGGTTTTCGGACAGCTGCAGAGTACCGGTTACCTACGTCGGCAGACGTAGTTCTCCGGAGACTTAGTATAGTGCAGCTTCACTCCTGCCTATGCATAGTCAACCGGGTTTTGTTTGGGCTGCACAACAAAACCCAAATGCCGAGGCACGTCAGGTCACCGGGCAACCGGAGAGGAGTCATTTGTCAATGACTCGACCTGTCACCAGTCAGTCCTTTTTGGACACGACCGGGCCAGTCAGTCACGTTGCCATGACTAGACCAGGTAGTCGCTCACTTAGCTGTGAGGCGACAGGGCAAAGGTCTTATTGCAAGGACCCAGCCAGGCAAAAGGTTGATCATTTAGCAACGATTCATCCTGGCAGTCAGACTTTCTTAAATGATTCGACGACTGGCCAAACTCGCGCACATGTAGCCATGCCGCATCAGGTCAGTAGCCCATTTCATTATGGTGCTACGAGCCAATCGGTCACGCTTGTGAACACGACACAAACACCAGTGTCTTGTGTAAACACAGTGCAACCGAGTAGTCAGGCATTTTTCAATGCCTCGTCTACACTGCCGGCCGGCTATGTAAACATGGCGCGTCCAGGCACGGGTTCTGTAGTGATAGACCGTATTGATTCAAATTATCAGTCGATCTCTGCTCCACTACAAAATCAGAATAATTATAACCCAGGTATCGCACCGGGTTCTATTATTCCTCTGTCTTCCATCGGGTATGGGGGTTACGGAAAATCTTTTTCCTCCCCTGGGGGGACAGTGTATGTCGCTAGAGAATACGCTGCTCCTCAATACCAACCACCGGTCCATACTATGGAACCGTTAGGTGTTAGACAGGGTTCAACGGCCTACCGGGATCAGCATTACCCATCTCATGGGGATTCACTGCTCTCGGGGGGACACCTATTTGATAGGCAGTCCGGTTATAGGCAACCTCGGGATCAGAATACATTGCGTCATTCTGTGAAAGAGAGGTCGAAACCGTCCAATACGGTCAGTTCGGCCCCGGCAGAAGTTTTTGCATGGCCGTCCTCTACTGCGGAGAGGGGGCCTGCTTCGCAAAATCTTCGGCAGAATATGGATTTTCTGATTTATCCCTGTCTGAGTCGGACATAGATCTACCGGTTGGAATACCGAGTAGACAACCTCAGAGGAGTACCTACAACCCTACATCTTCGTCTGACGATAATGAGGGAAATAGGTCAACTTCCGATGAGGAGCCAGCTGTAGAGCGTTGGTCTCTTCAGCAGGCTATTGACGAAGTATTTCGGGTGGTGCCGAATACTTCATGCCCTAAGGTTGACGCTCCCCACGTCGCAAAACCTTTCGAGCCTAGAGGAACTTAATGTACAAGCTTTTCGCCAGTGCACTTGCTTCCTCAAACTAACAACTTGGGCAGGTTGTTAGACCAATTGCAGTCGACCAGGTCTCTAGAGGCTATACCTCCAGGCTGGTCGGTCCCAGGACCCATTTCTAGGAAATGGGTCAACTCTAAGGCGTATTCTACGTCTAAGGAGTTCTTCCCGGTCAAAGTGCCAGCTTTAGACGGGGATGCAGCTACACTGGGGTTAACTGCACCCGCTTCTGTCCAGGTCTCTTTTAAGATACTAGAGAAGTGGGAGGCCAGAGCAAGACTGGGTGTATTGGTGTCATCTCATGACAACCATTTCGCAGTCGCTCTGTCTTTGTTGTTGAAAGAGGAGAATATCTCTAGCCTAGGGGCTAACAGAATTCTCGAAGCTTTCGACACAGGCAACAGGCATCTCATGGCACTGAATCTTCAGACCATCACAGAGATACTGTCCATGAGGAGGGACGCAGTTATAGTTGCTCCTAACTCATTGCTACGTGCTAGCAAGGACAGCCTGAAAGCCGCACCATTGGAGTCGAAACAACTCTTTGATGGAAGGATTGCTGCGGTGACAGCTTCTGATGCTTCAGAACAGTCGACGCCTTTCGGCGAACGCAGCTAAGGCTTTTGCGCAGGGCCAGAAACGTTCAACGTATTCTGCGAATGTGGGTAGTTCTAAGAAACCCAACCCAGCAAAGAAGCCAAAACGGTATGTGAAGGCGTTTCAGCCTAAACAAACCCCTTCCACGGGTCAGAAATCGGCTAAACCGAAGCGCCCCTTTCAGGGTACTAACATCGGCAGCCTGCTAGAGTTAACACGAATCCGAAGCCGCAGCCCTAGGGATTCGCTCCTCTCTATGACAATCCCAAGGTCGGAGATTGCAGTCGGGGGCCGCCTGTCATTTATCACGGAGGAGTGGGAAAGTGTCACATAGGATCGTTGGATTTAGTCTGTGATACAGGAAGGGTATCTGATTCCCTTCATTTCCCCCCCTCCTCTGACAGGCGTGCCGATCGACATTTCGTCACGTCATCCGGCCATGTCAGAGGTGATTTCATCGCTTCTGAAAAAGAATGCCTTAGACAGCGTTCTCAACCTCAATTTTCGGGGTTTCTACAGCCGTCTTTTCCTTGTTCCGAAGAAAGACGGCAAGTGGAGACCGGTTATAGATTTATCTGAGCTAAATCTATTGATTCCGGTCGATAAATTCAAATGGAGTCGACCCGCTCCATCCGAGTTGCAATTCGGAAAGGCGACTGGGCGGTCTCTCTAGACCTAACATACGCCTTTTATCACATCCAGATCGCTTCCTCCTCGAAGAAATACCGTCGGTTTGTGATAGAGGGAGAAGTGCTCCAATTCCAGGACTCTTCCCTTCGGCCTCAAGTCCGCCCCTCGAGTGCTTACGAAGATATCAGGGCATGGGAGCCTTTCTTCGTATGAAAGGACCCCAACTTCTTCAATACGTCGACGATTGGCTTCCCCACAGGACGGATCCTGTACTTCTAATTCACGATCTATCCCTAGCCTGGCGGACCATTCTGCGACCCAACACGCAGAAGTCGGAATTAATTCCGTCAAAGAGGTTCACGTTCGTGGGTATGACGTTTCTCACCGACTTAGCGGTAATTCGAGTACCTTCGGACAGAGTCGATTCACTAATACAGAATAGACAACTATATTCCACTCATTCGGCAGTGGACGTTCAGAATTCGCAAAGGAATAATAATAATTACTCCCCGAGTTGATAATGAGGCTAGAACCAGTTCGTCAACTTCCGGTTTCACTTCTGAAAGGGAAGATGATGACAGAAACACTCCTCTGGCCCAGAGACCGTGGTTATACGTCCTTCTGGCCTGCCTATCGACATAACCGTTACATCTTCCTTAGATATAGACAGTTCTTACCGATTGATGTTAATAAGGTAGGTCAATCTCTCTGAACGTTTGTCGACGGCTACCGCTTCTTAAGTTCTACTGAGAATTATAAATTCGTATTGCTTGGCGAACACTAACAGGGAAGTGAGTTCTTTGCTTTCAGTAGAAACGAATTACATTAAGTTTCACAGACTGATGGTTAGAATTAGAAAAACTCAATTGTAGGAGTTAACTCCAAAATAGGATTTGTCTTGCGTCCTTTGGTCGCTTACAAGAGCTCCATACGAACTCTTGAATCGACGTCTTTAAAGTTTTTTACTTATAAAACCGTCTTTTTATTAGCTTTAACTACAGATCGTCTCTGTAGAAACCGGGCAGATCAGATTCAATGAATCTGATGGCTCCTTACTCTACTGTGTCAACAAGGGTTCCTGTCTAAGAACCAGTTGCAGTCGGTCCTGCCTGGGTCCCCTTGTGGCTTCACAGCGAGTGGTTTGCTAATTCACATAATCCAACACATAAATAAAGTGAATACCGATTGAACCTGTATTCAATCCCCTCTTTCCCTTTATACATCCGTTGGAATCAAGTATGTTTGTTCTTAAAAAATATGGAATAATATACTACAACGTACCTGGAACGACAGTAAGTATTGGTCGAACCTCCCGTCCTATGCTACGAAGTCATCAGGTATTAAATGACTGGTAATGTATTTTTGATATAAAAATGAAGTTTTTTTAAGTAAAACATATTTTTATTAGAAAATACTTACCAGTCATTTATAGAGTCCCACCTCCCAACCCCGCGTCGTCACCAATACTTAACGGTGAATGAAAAGTGACTACCCGCTCACGTGCGCGCCTGTACTTCCGGGCGGCCGTGTATGTCACGGATACGTGAGGGATATGCTAGCGTGGGTGGTTTTTTTTGATAATTAAGGTGTATAGAGATGATATATCAGGTATTAAATGACTGGTAAGTATTTTCTAATAAAAATATGTTTTACTTAAAAAAACTTCATATTTCTGACAAGGTTCTTGCAGGGTTCTTAAAGATAAGTCAATTACTCAATATTGATAAATAATATATAGCTTACTATGTAGACTAAAATAGATTTGACATTAAAATGTTCATCACATAATTCACAAATGGTGCTAAGAAGTTATGTTCAGCAGAATAACTGTAAACCCTTTCCCATGTTCAGATCGACGCATTTAACACTTTCCCTCATATAGACGCTTTCTGACGCCTCTGCAGCAGACAGCTTTTTGAAAACATGGTGTCAAAAGAAGAATTTGCTCAAAACAAGCAATTTCTCCTTTTGCCACAATGTTTTCCACTTTTAGTCATAGGGGTTATCCATTCAATTATAGAACCTTTCCATTTTTTGACAAAATATGTTCAAAGTCGTCTGCTGCAGGATTGTAGTATCAGGGAAAGGGTTAAATGCATTTGCAGCAGGTGACTTTTAAGAAAATTGTATCATAGGAGAACTTGATCTTTACCCTTTCTCACAGACAACAAATCTGCAGATCTGTTGTATGTGAGAAAAGTTCAATTGATCACTATGACATATTGTGACCTTAATGTTTGGTTAACCCTTTCCCTCATATAGAAGCTTTCTGACGCCTCTGCAGCAGACGGTTTTTTGAAAACATAGTGACAAAAGAATAAATTGCTCAAAACAAGCAATTTCTCCTTTTACCACAATTTTTTTCACTTTTAGTCATAGGTTATCCATTCAGTAGAGATTTACAATTCTTTGACAAAATATGTTCAAAGTCGTCTGCTGCAGAATTGATGTATGGGGGAAAGGGTTAAAAGGACATATCAGCTAAGCCCACCAATCAATCAATGGAATATTATATCAACACTGGTTTGTCATCAAAGCATGTTAAGATGAGCTGTATTCCCTGAGGCTAAAATACAGTGCACTTTTTTTTTCCAATTTAAATTTCATGTCAGCCTGAGTCAAAATAAATTTTAACCCTGTCCCACTTACAACAAATCTGCAGCAGATGTGATTAAAAACACCTAATTGAAAATGTGAAAACTTTCACTCAATTGAAATGAAATTATTGATTTATGTTGAAATCAGTCTGGTCTTTTGCGTATATCTCAAAATGCATCTGCAAATTGAAAGGGTGAATTTCATGTCAGTTTGAGATAAAAAGAAGAACAAAACAAGGTCATGATATCTGTTCTGGAAAAGGATGGAGAAACTCATAACCAGATTTTCCATTTCTAGCGTAAATCTATTTTGAATACATCCAATGAAAAAAATAACATCTCAACCAACATATGTAATAAGTAAACAGTTGTCATAGAATTGAAAAATTGAAAATACTGCTTGAAGAGTAGTTTTTTTCTCATTCTGAGACTAACAACAATGTCTCTGATTCCAATTAAGTTTTAAAAACGTAAATATGTTTTCAAAAAGGGTCATGGAAAGGGTGAAATAATAATTATCTCATGGTTGCTGCTAAAATGACTGAGCTACAGTTGTAACATAATTGAGTTACAATGATTAACCCTTTCCCTCATATAAACGCTTTCGGACGCCTCTGCAGCAGACGGGTTTTTGAAAACATAGTGACAAAAGGAGAAATTGCACAAAACGTGCAATTTCTCCTTTTGCCACAATGTTTTCCACTTTTTGTCATAGGATATCCATTCAATTATGGTGATTTTCTATGTTTCGATAAAATACGTTCAAAGTCGTCTGCTGCAGAATTGTCGTATGAGGGAAAGGGTTAAGTGTTACATCTCCAAAATGTGAGTAGTTTGCTTGACTAGGCTGACAATTTGACATGACAACAAGATGTCATATAATCCCGTGATATTGTGTTGGGCTCATTAAACAGGATTACACACTCAATTTGATATCTGGCGGAAATTCCATCCATTTACTCAACCACGGGGCCCTCCACATTGTGAAAAAATACAAGAGCCATGTCATTCAAAAAGAGCCCAAAGAGGAATGTTGCATCTTTTCATCTATTCAGAGCCCCATTGTAGCGATGCTGGCTGTCAATCCAGGGGTTGTGATTTGGAATCCCTGCTCGGCCAACATTCTTTTCACCAATGGGCTAAGCAACTGGAAAGTACGTTGTGTGGAGTACAAGTGTGAGAAACCAGGAAACATGTGACTAGGTGAACTGGCCGCTGTGATATGACTGAAAATTGATGAAAACAGCGTTAAACTCCAATCAATCAATCAAACATCTTTTCATGCTTGTACAAATTTGTGGCTTCATGCAAAACGGCTGTGACAAGATGCAATTACAACCATTTGGCATGAGGGTTTATGAGCCAAGAACCTTCAGGGATAAACGTTTTTGACTGTTAATGTACTGGAATTTTGGTCTTTATTTGAACCAAGAAGAAAGACTCGAGCTAGCCTTAAAGCTCAAATTTTGAATGTATTTTTTCTTCCTTTATGGATGACATAATTGTTATTGTTTGAGATGGACCATGATCAGGGTTCTGAATCTCATAATTGCTTATGTCGTTTATAAAACCATTAACTCTAATGCTTGCCCAAACTGGACTGGGATGAGTTATTTTTTCCTGATGTTTTTTAGATCACCTGAGCCAAAGGCTCAAGGTGAACTATTATAATCACTCTCTGTCCATCGGCGTCGTCAATCATTAACTTTTAGATTTAAACAGCATCTCCTCCTCAACCACTAGACCAATTTCGATCTAACTTAAGAGGAATGTACATTTGTTGGTCCTTTTTTAAAATTACAAAAGCTTTAAATTCTATGGAGAACTTTGGTTGCTGCGTTGGATGCTGCGGATTTAGAAAGGTGGGAAAAGGGCCAATCTTTTAAATTCTTCTTCTCTGGATTTGCTTATTCAATGCCAATGTTGTTTGGTAAAAATGATCCTTGGGTGACCCTGTACAAAAATTATTCAAGTGATAATGAATAGTCGAAAAACATGGCAGCCAGGCGGATTCAGAAAAGGGGCAACTTGACAGAGTTTAAAAAGTCAATTAATATGAAAGTGCTTGTCTGATTTTAAAAAAATTGCATAGAAATCTTACTTCAGTGATATTCTGCTTAGTTTGTTCAAGCCATACTGATTGATTACAAAAATCATAGCAACCAGGCGTCATCACAGAAGGGTTAAACAAAACTTAAAGCTAAAAATGAGAACTCCCAGTACCATTCTACTGGACCAATTTCAACAAAACTTCACTGGAATGTTCCTTTGTTGGTCCTCTTTCAAAAGAATTCAAAGACCTATACATATGGGGTAGAAATTTGGTTGCTGCACCATCAGAAAGTGATAAAAATGCCCAAACTTTAAAATTCTTCTCCTTTAAAATCCATCTGTCAGATTCAAAGATGCTTTGGTAGAAATGTTCACAATTGATTGGTAGAATAACAGGGCAGCAAGGTGGCATCAGAAAAGGGGCAAAATGACAAAACTTTATGATTCCATTCTTATTAAAGTTCTTGTTAGATTTCAAGCTAACTTAGCAGAAATGTTCCTTTACTGATCCTTTACATAATGAACTTTTAGCTTCAATAGAAATCTCCTCCTAAACCATTGGACCGATATCAACCAAACTTCCTTTGGTAGTCCTCTTTCAAATTGAATACACTTTATTTCAATTGGCCTTTATTGATAAGCAATTTCTTTTACACCACTCCTTTCAGTTTCATTTGCACTCCTGATTAAATTTTCCCATATATTTGCAGTATATTTTTGCAAATATTTTCTACTACACTTAGTCACACAGGTGATTTTTAGGGCCATTTTGTTGGCGCTCTTGTTAACCATTCTAATGTTGAATTTCAAAATGGTCTTGTCAAGCTTTGCTTTTGGAAGAGGCCATAGCCATAGGTAAACCCATTATGATAATTTTGAGTTGAACAGCCAATAATATAGAGCCTGGTCAGATAGCACGGTTGAGCCAACTGACCTGGCTTTATACTAGTGGCAAGGCTTCAAAAAAGCGGTTCTAGTAGTCAAAGGGTTCAGCCATGGCTTCTATGAAATTTTGAAATCTGCCGTGGCATAATGGTTAGAATAGGGGATGTGGAACCGGGCGTCCCGGGTTCGTTCCCCAGTCATGGTGGAGTGCTCTTGTGGAGTGCTCTTGTGGGCAAGGCACATTTCCTAGTACTGGTTTGTGTACCCAGGGATCATGGATAAGTGAAGTGTCTGCGTGATAAAACTGAAACTGTTTGTTGAAAGCGGCGTAAAACCCCAACAAAATAAAACTATATATCTCTGAAATTTCAGATAAACCAAAAAGTGATTCAAAAGTCAAGGTCACACTTGTCTAAGTTCAAATGCATCTTGTTCCAAATGTTTGGTACAATGAGACAGGTTAATATTCAATTCTCACTCTTCAATATATATGAATCTGAAAGGGGTAAAACATTGACAAAACGGTGTGGGACTTTCTTAAAAAAAAATTGAAGGTTATCATGGTTTTAATCCTGAGAGGGATTACTGTAAACTGTTCAATTGATTATTTACAGTAAAATGGGTTTAAAAAGATGAAAAGATATTATCTGAGTGTGAGGACATGAAGTTTTTACAGTCCTTTTGTTATGAAGCACATCCCCTAAGTGATTAAGTTTGACAGTAACCTCCATAAAACCCTTAACCTGATAATGTTGATATTTTTTAAAATCCATTTCGAGGGCTTGGCGTGAGACAGTTGTAACTAAAAACCTATTTTGAAAACCCTGGTTTAGGGGCAATTTTGACCCTTTTGCAAACAATGCAAATGTAGGTGCCATTGCTCAGAACGATCAATGGCACCTAAATTTCCATTGTTTACCAAGAAAAATGATTTAACGCTTATAAAGACTTTATGGCGAGGTGATTAACCTTGGTAAAACTTTACCAATTTTAGTTACAACCATTTCTCGCCAAGCCCTCGATTTGCATTGAAACATCTTTTAGCCTTTTCCCACATACAGATGCTTTCAGACACCTCTGCAGCAGACAACTTTTGAAAACATTGTGGTAAAGGTGAAATTGATCATGATGAACAATATTTCATCATTTGCCACAATGTTTTCAACTCTATTTAATAATTAAACTGTCATTAATGGAGATTTTCCACATTTTTGATGAGATATTTTCAAAGTCGGCTGCTACAGATTTGCTGTATGTAACATTTCAAAAAAACTTATAGTATTCTTCTGATAGAGTTGAAGTATTGTGGGACATGGAAAGTTTGTTCTAAGTGCTACTTGAGAACCAGAGACCCATTTCATGCACATGCACTTTGCACCTGACTTTATTATCTGTAGATAACTAATGACTTTTACTGCACCTGTATTCTGTTGTCTTGTCTTAACCCTTTCCCTCATATAGACGCTTTTTGATGCCTCTGCAGCAGACGCCTTTTTGAAAACATAGTGACAAAAGAAGAAATTGCACAAAATGTGCAATTTCTCCTTTTGCCACAATGTTTTCCACTTTTCGTCATAGGTTATCCATTCACTTATGGAGATTTTCTATGTTTTGACAAAATACGTTCAAAGTCGTCTGCTGCAGAATTGCCGTATGATAGAAACGGTTAAGTTATTTCCACCTGATGTTCAAAAGATATGGAATTTTCAATGCTCACATCGGTTTCTTGCCCAATGGTTTATAACACAATTCTTACTTTAAACCTCAGGAATCTGCTGTGGTCGAGTGGTTAGCACTGGGGATTTGAAACCAGGCATCCCAGGTTTGATTCTCTAGTCGTGGCACGACGGTCATGGTGGAGTGTCCTTGGTCAAAGCAGATTTTCTAGTCTAATACTGGTTTGTTTACCCCCAGGGATCATGAATAAGTGAACTGTAGGCATGATATAACTAAAATAATGTTGAAAAACCCCCATTAAAACAAACTGTAACCTTAAACAACCAATATGCAGTAGACTAATTTGAAAACGACAGGTAAAAAATATGGTAAACCTCTATAATGAAAGTTTAATCATTGACTAGAGTCGAAAACATGATGGTTCTTCAAGAGCAATTTCACCCTTTGTAACAATCATTTTCAAAAGTGTTTACAGCAGGCGGCATTTAAAAACATTGTGGGAAATTAAGAAATTGCTTATCATGACAAGTTTCCCATAATGGTGTTCTACTCAATTTTAAAATTGTACTTTCACTTAACCCTCTTCCACATACAACAAATCTGCAGCAGACGAATTTGAACATATCTCGGTTAAATTGTGGAAAATATATATAAACGAAAGAATAATAATTGAAAAGCGTTGAAAACATTGTGGCAAAAGGAGAAATTGCTCGTTATGAGCAATATCTCCTTTTGCCACAATGTTTTCAAAAGTCGTCTGCTGCAGAGGCCTCAGAAAAGTCTGTTTGTGGGAAAGGGTTAAAGAGATTAAGCATACTTTTCCCCAGTGCTGCAGATCGGTTATATGTGGGAAAGGGGTTAATTTACAATACCATAGATAATAGTCTTTGGTGACTGGTTCCCTATTGACTAGGATCTTGGTTACGTTTGTCATTAAAGATGCTCAAACTCCAAGGTTCATTTAGCAACTTCTAAACCTTACCAGAGGAAGTCGGGATAAATAGGCAATTTTTGCTGAAGAGTTAACTAGTGGAAAAATCTTAAGAACTTAAATTATTTATAATACTTAAGCCATGGCAAGTAAAATGGACCCAATGTTCATTCGGTACATACAACTGTTGAAGAAATTTGCAGCAGATGACTTTGAAACTATGAGACTCAGCAAAGTTATGGAAAATCTTTAAAGAGTAAGTAGATTGGTGACTTTAAACAATTGAAAACATTGTGGCTAAAGGAGAAATTGCTAATGATGAGCAATTTCACCTTTTGCAATAGTGTTTTCAAGTATTCTGCAGGTGATGTGGCTGTATTGGGGAAAAGTTTATATAGTATAAAGTATATTGAAATCTAGAGATGGCTTTAACAATCTCTATTGCATCAGAATTAAAGGCTTTAATGTTTGTAGATACCATAGGTAATACAGACATTGTCAACCTTTATGAGTTCATTTTGTTTTATATAAATACATAAAACCACATGGCAAATGAATAATGTTTCTGATTGGGTCTTATTTGCTTGTCTGGGCTTGAAGTAAGTCAGCTGGCAAAGATCAAAATGATGCCCTTAATGACAATGGGGCATTAAGATTACCTGATTAACCTCCGATTTCAAAGAGCCTGTGACCTTTTGGTTTATAATGGGTTAAGTCAAGTTAGTCCAGTTGAGTTGACTTGAATCTAGAGGCCAGACATGCAGTAAATGGGATGAGTTTGAAAACAATGCTTACAATCCTTGCCTGATTTAACAACTGTTCAACCTCGACTTGCTGATAGCATCTGAAGATGTTCTTCGAGAACAATGGTTAAGCATATCAATGACTTTATGACACTTCTGCTGCAGACGACTCTGAAAATATACCTAAAATTGTTTAGAAACTCACTTTAAATGAAAGTACAATAATTAAATAGAGTTGAAAACATGGTGACAAAAGGAGAAATTGCTTGTTTTGAGCAATTTCTTCTTTTGTCACTATGTTTTCAAAAAGCCGTCTGCTGCAGGGAAAGGGATAAGCATATCAATGACTTTATGTAAAATGTCGGTGAAATATTTCTTGTTTATAATATGATGAGGGATTACAAAGTATTTTGCAGTGAATTTTTCATTGCTTTCTAATCTGGAAATGTGATTGTATAATAGCTAATATGGTTCTTTCATGGGGATGTAATAACTGAAAGCCTCTTATAATTCATTGATAAAGCAGAATTGTAATGTTACAAAAACATATTTAAGCACAGAAAAATTTGTTAAAAATAATACTTTAGTGAAAGTAGTTTGAACCCTTTCCCACATACAACAAACATGCAGCATACAGCTTTGAAAACTTAAGGCAAAAATATGCAAAATCTTTTTAATGAAGTCAAAATCACTGACCAAAGAAGAAATTGCTCATTATGAGTAATTATACCCCCGCAAACGTAGTTTAAAGGTTGTATACTGGAATCAGCCTGTCGGTCGGTCCGTCGATCGGTCTGTCCGCAAAATCTGTTCCGTTGTACTCCTCCTTCAGTTTCTACCTGATTTACTTGATACTTGGCATAAATGTTAATCAGGAGTAGTAGATGTGCAAGACGCAAATTTCATGTCCCTGTGACCTTCACCTTGACCTCTGACCTTGAAATAGGATTTTTTTTGTTAAAATCTAATCTGTTGTACTCCTCCTTCAGTTTCAACCTGATATACTTCATACTTGGCATAAATGTTAATCAGGAGTAGTAGATGTGCAAGACGCAAATTTCATGTCCCTGTGACTTTCACCTTGACCTCTGACCTTGAAATAGGATTTGTTTTTGTTAAAATCTGATCTCTTGTACTCCTCCTTCAGTTTCAACCTGATTTACTTCATACTTGGCATTCATACTTGGCATAAATGTAAATCAGGAGTAGTAGATGTGCAAGACGCAAATTTCATGTCCCTGTGACCTTCACCTTGACCTCTGACCTTGAAATAGGATTTTTTTTGTTAAAATCTAATCTGTTGTACTCCTCCTTCAGTTTCAACCTGATTTACCTCATACTTGGCATAAATGTTAATCAGGAGTAGTAGATGTGCAACACGCAAATTTCATGTCCTGTGACCTTGACCTTGATCTCTGACCTTGAAATAGGATTTGTTTTTGTTAAAATTTAATCTGTTGTACTCCTCTTTCAGTTTCAACTTGATTTACTTCATACTTGGCATAAATGGTAATCAGGAGTAGTAGATGTGCAACACGCAAATTTCATGTCCCTGTGACCTTCACCTTGACCTCTGACCTTGAAATAGGATTTTTTTGTGTTAAAATCTAATCTGTTGTACTCCTCCTTCAGTTTCAACCTGATTTACCTCATACTTGGCTTAAATGTTAATCAGGAGTAGTAGATGTGCAACACGCAAATTTCATGTCCCTGTGACCTTCACCTTGACCTCTGACCTTGAAATAGGATTTGTTTTTGTTAAAATCTGATCTCTTATACTCCTCCTTCAGTTTCAACCTGATTTACTTCATACTTGGCATTCATACTTGGCATAAATGTAAATCAGGAGTAGTAGATGTGCAAGACGCAAATTTCATGTCCCTGTGACCTTCACCTTGACCTCTGACCTTGAAATAGGATTTTTTTTGTTAAAATCTAATCTGTTGTACTCCTCCTTCAGTTTCAACCTGATTTACCTCATACTTGGCATAAATGTTAATCAGGAGTAGTAGATGTGCAAGACGCAAATTTCATGTCCCTGTGACCTTCACCTCTGACCTTGAAATAGGATTTTTTTTCTTAAAATCTAATCTGGTGCGACATACTCCTCCTTCAATTTCAACCGGATTTACTTGAAACATGGCAAAATGGAGCCGTTTTGTGTGGCATCAGTCTGTCGGTCGGTCCAGATAAAAGGAGCCGTTTTGTGTTTGATATCATCTTAGTATTTCTTTTTGATACTGATATTCAAATTGTCTGAGTCAAAGATAATACTGTGAGGAATAATATGTATCAGGGGTTGGGGTGGGGGTATTAATCACCTTTAGTGATAGTTCTAGTTTCTGCTATTGTCATTGTTTTCAAAAGTCATCTCTCTGGATGGGTCAAAATCAGTCTGTAAGTAGTGTCATTGGTTGTTCACCATTGGGCTAAGTAGTCTATATGGAAAGGTAAGGCAGTTACCTGGGAAGAAATTGTTTCCGATTAATCCTTTCCCTCATATAGACGCTTTCTGATGCCTCTGCAGCAGACAGCTTTTTTAAAACATAGTGACAAATGAAGAAATTGCACAAAACGTGCAATTTCTCCTTTTGCCACAATGTTTTCCACTTTTAGTCATATGTTGTCATACGTTCAAAGTCGTCTGCTGCAGAATTTTCGTATGAGCGAAAGGGTTAAAGGTGTGAGCAAGCCATAGAACTTAGATCATAGTGATATAACTGAAATAATGTTGAAAAAGATAAACTCAAATAAATCAATCATAAATGAAAATATAATGAATATAGTTGAAAGCATTTTGGCAAAAGGAGAAATTGTTCATAATGAACATTGTCTTTTCTTGCCAAAATGTTTTCAAAAGCTTTCTGCTTAAAAAATAGTGAAATTTTCAATAAATGGTAAATGCAAGTACAATAAACTTATTGAAAACATGGGCCATGGCACAAGGAAATAATATGTGACCTATCAGGCTTGTCAAGACCTTTTTTTTTTTTTAATCTTATGTTTGTTTTATTGGGGTTTTACGTAGCTTTCAACATTATTTCAGTAATCTTATGTTTTGTAACCAATTTGTTTTTATACTGGCATATATATAGATAGAGGATATTACATGAGTGGTCATTCAATACGACATTTTATTAAACGAGTTTTCTAAAATTGATAAAACGAGTTTAATGAAATTTTGTATTGAATGACCACGAATGTTATATTCTATTTATATCATAAATTCCAATTCGACGATTATTAGCGCAAAATATATATAACGTTGCTATATAACGTTGCTATATAGCGCGGTCATTTTCAATGCTTTTCATTATATGACGGTACGTAGCATTGTTATTACACTAGTTATATACCGAAAAATATAGAATGACGTTATTTATGATATAAAATGTATTGCTTGCTCTGAGGCCCACATGGAACATTGGGATAACCCAAATGTGTAGCCTCATAAAATAAAGTCGTTACCATTATTATTATTACATAATTTTGACAAGAAACAAAACCGAGAGAGGGTTGTTTTGCTTCGTTCCAGTGGGTCTTTTATTTTATTATCTCAAATTGTTTCTAGAAGTGACTCTGCTTATAAGACTAATTGTTTCATATGCATATTCAGTCTCATTGGAAATGTTTACACAACATGAAAAGATAATGGCTCTTTACTCATTCCATATACAAATATGCAACAGATGAAAATGATATATACCTATAAATGAAGGTATGATTATTGAATAGAGTTGAAATCACTCTGACAAAAGAAGAAAAATAGTTCATTTTAAGCAATTACCTCTTTTGTCAGAATGCTCTGTAATGAGAAATGGATTAAGGAAAATTCAGTGTTTTTAAAAAAGTAAATTCTTCACATTATTAGAAGAAGCTTGCACATAGACCCAATTAATTGTTTACCTATTACATTACAGAAAGGAAGGAAGTGTTTCTAAAGAAAGCTTGGATGGGAAGGGATGCTATTTGGTCCATTGAGGTAGGCCAGTTCTAATGTTGTCTTTTGTTGTATCTGTGGTCTCATTCACAGGTACCAGTATCCGAGCCTGTTCAAAAAATGTAATAGTATTAAAATATAAAATCTTCTAGGTTATAGTAAAATGTTTTTGTTTTTTTAACAGGCCGTGATACTGGTACCTTACTTTTTGGAACATTTTTAGTGGAATGTAAAAAAATGAGTAATTGCTTCTAACATACAATATATGCTGGTAACAATTTAGAAGTGATTAGAGCATGCACCTAGGGCACGTTAGACCAGGGTTTGATTCCAGGACAGGTCATACCAACGATTTAAACAAGAGCGCCGCAAGAGAATGCCAAAGCTCATCTGCTTTTTTCTAAGTCAAAAAGGGGTATTACCCAATAATTGTTAAAGCAAGAGTTATATGACTTGGTATAGACATGCATATTGTTTCTAGAAACATGTGTATCAAGTTTCATTCGAAAATGTTGAGAGTTATGAGGTAAGGTTGAAGTTTTGGGATGATGCAGACACAGATGACAACAATGACGCCAAGGGTATTAAAATACCCTGACTCTTTTTCTTCAAAAAACAGACAAGCTAATAAAATGGAAGTTATGTCACTAGGATAGCATTAATTACTACCATTGCATCAGTGTCTGGATAAATAATATGGTTGGTACTGGTAATTTACCCATAGAAAGTCCTTTAATTAGTGAAATACTGTTCAAAGCAGCATAATTTACACATCATTCAAACAAACAAATGTTTACATACAATATGTCTATCTCAGTCTTTAATCATTCTTGTTTTTGAGTACAGCTAATCAAGCAAGTGAGTTATGAGCAATTTGTCCTTGTCACACTTCTTGTGAGTATGTCAAAATGTAACTTTCATTTGCTCAGATTGATCTACGGTTTTAGCTCAAGTTGAACTATTGCATCACTGGTAGTGTGCTGTGGGCTGTCAACAATTTGTAGCTAGAATTTGTATTTCGTTAAACTTTTCTGCAATTTCTTGCAATGTATAAAAGCTCATCTGGATTAAACCAATTCAAAGCCATTGTCAAAATGTCAGAGACTACCTCAGTAGTGTAATGGTAGAGTGTCCACCTCATGTGGGGGAGGTCATGGGTTTGATTCCCGGCCAGATCAGACTTTAAAAATGGTAGTAATTTAATTCCCTCCTTGGGGCTCAGGGTTGTGGTGTATCATTACGACTGACTCGCTGGTGTAAGGATAAACTGACCCAGGAAATGCCGTGATATAACTTAAAAATTGTTGAAAGCGGCGTAAACACCATACAAACAAACGAATCCTCTTGATTGATTGTTTAATTCATAGCTGGAATCAGCTGTGGTCGAGTGATTAGCGTCGGGGATTTCGAAACAGCGTGTCCCGGGTTCGATCCCCAGTCGCGGCACTACGGTCATGGTGGAGTGCTCTTGGGCAAGGCACATTTTCTAGCCTAGTGATGGTTTGTTTACTCGGGGATCATGAATAAGTGAACTGTCGCTGTGATATAACTGAAATAATGTTGAAAGCGGCGTAAAACCCCAATAAATGAATCAATATATTAATTCATAGCCTTGAAATGATAAGATTTATCCTTTAACTGATACAGATGCCTTTTGACACATCTGCTGCAGACAACTTTTGAAAACATTGTGGAAATTCAATGCAGATTGAACATTATAGGTCCAATTTCACAGTGTTAACCTTTTCTTCCTCAGATGTTATTGAAAGATGTTTTCAACGCCAAAAAAGTAGAAATATTGTGTCAGTTAAACGTTAAACTTGAAAGTATAAAAGTGGCCGGCTACAGATCTACATGCATCAAAAATTGTCTGTAATAAACTGTGGTATTAATACTAAACCCTTTCCAATTTACAACAAATCTGCAGCAGTCGGAGTTTAAAGAATTTCAACAAAAAATATAGAAAATCTCTATAAATGTAAGTATGATTAGTGAATAAAGTTGAAAACATTGTGGCAAATGGAGAAATTACTCAACGAGATTAATTTTTAATTTCCCAAAATGTTTTTCAAATAACATTCTGCTGCAGATGCAGCAAAATGTGTCTACAGGTTTGAGAGTGTCAAATAATTACGCGCAATATAAGTATTATGATATAATTAAAGGCTAATGTTACACTTCATTAGATGATTTTTGGCTTTGGCTAAGACCAAAGTTGAAGATTAACTTATTAACCCTTTCCCTCATACGACAATTCTGCAGCAGACGACTTTGAACATATTTTGTCAAAAAATAGGCAATCTCTTTAATTGAATGGATAACCTATGACAAAAAGTGGAAAACATTGTGTCAAAAGGAGAAATTGCTCGTTTTGAGCAATTTCTTCTTTTGTCTCTATGTTTTCAAAAACTGTCTGCTGCAGAGGCGTCAGAAAGCGTCTATATGAGGGAAAGGGTTAACCCTTTACCACTTGCAGACACATTTTGAAACACCTGCAATAGGTCACTTTTGAACTATTTTGTCAAAGGAAAAAATGCTCTTAATGGACATTTGCTCCCATTGCCAGTGTTCTTAACTCTATTCAATAATTTAACTTTCATTTATGGAGGTTTTCCATATTTTTGCCTCAATATTTTCAAAGTTGTCTGCTGCAGACTTGGTGTACAGAGGGTTAACTAGCCTTGTTTTATGGCCATAACATGATATAGATGTTTGTTGATGGTTGATAACTATTGTAAAACCTGGTACTGAGAGATTTAACATGATATAGATGTTTGTTGATGGTTGATAACTATTGTAAAACCTGGTACTGAGAGATTTAGCATGATATAGATGTTTGTTGATGGTTGATAACTATTGTAAAACCTGGTACTGAGAGATTTAACATGATATAGATGTTTGTTGATGGTTAATAACTATTGTAAAACCTGGTACTGACAGATTTAACATGATATAGATGTTTGTTGATGGTTGATAACTATTGTAAAACCTGGTACAGAGAGAGTTAACATGATATAGATGTTTGTTGATGGTTAATAACTATTGTAAAACCTGGTACTGACAGATTTAACATGATATAGATGTTTGTTGATGGTTGATAACTATTGTAAAACCTGGTACTGACAGATTTAACATGATATAGATGTTTGTTGATGTAAAATCTGGTACTGACAGATTTAACTTGATATAGATGTTTGTTAATGTAAAACCTGGTACTGATAGGTTTTCAACTCGATTCAATAAACATACTTTTATATGTTGATGCATCTGCAGCAGACTTTTTGAAATAATGTGACAAAAGGAAAAATTTCTTATTATTAGCAATTCAACCTTTTGCCACAATTTTGTCAACTTTATTCAGTAATTACATTTTCATTTATAGAGATTTTCCATATATTTGCAAAGATGTTTTTAAAGTCTTCTGCTGCATATTGGGTACACGTTAAAAACCGTTGGAAAATATCTTAATCACCTAAACAGCTAAAGTATTACAGAAAAATGGATCTTCTTTCCTGAAAAATGTTGAAAAGATGCCATGAAGATATATATACCTGAAAGGTGAGAAATTTCACCCTTTTTCTGATATAACTGACTGTTTCTAACACCTTTATGAATACCTTGGGAGAAATTAAGAAGGCATAACTCAAATGAGCACAAATTGCTTGGTGAGCTATTGTATTGTGATCAATAACTGTCAGGCCATCATCCGTTCAAATCTTCTTCTCTGAATGTACTGGTCAGATTTTAGCTGGAGCTTGTTTTCCTTATGTGTCCGCCTCTGTGCTAGAGGTCGCAGGTTGATCCCCTGCCAGATCATACCAAAGACTTAAAAAATTATAGTAATGGCTACCTCTTTGGCGCTCAGGGTTGTGGGGTTAGCATAACGACTGACTGACTTGTGTCAGGATAAATGGACCAGCAGTTACTAACTCCGGAAACGCTGTGATATAACTAAAAAGTTGTTGAAGGCTGTGTAAAACAGCAAACAATCAATTGTTTTCCTTATATGTATATAATGAAAACTTAAAAAATCTTCTTCTCCAAAAGAACTGGACCTATTTGAAAATGATTGGGTACAAATGTTCCTTTGGTGAACCTCTACTAATATGTATTGTTCAAATTATTCTTATCTGTTGAAAAGTATGGCAGCCAGGGAGTGGAGCTTGTTTTCCCTATATGTTTGTATAGTAAAAACTTAAAACATCTTCTTGTACAATGTGCTGGCCAGATTAAAAAAATAATTCAGCACAAAAGTTACTTGGTTGACTCTACCAAGATTGTTCAAATTATTCTGAATTGTTGAAAAATATGACCACCAGGAGGGGTTGGTTTTTTTCCTTATATGTATATATATATAGTGAAAACTTTACAAACCTACTTGTCCAAACATATTATAGGCCTGATTTCATAATGATTTGGCACAAATCGAGGGCTTGGTGTGAAACGGTTGTAACTAAAATTGGTGTTTTTTACCAAGGTTAATCATCTCGCCATTAAGTCTTTATAAGCGTTAAATCATTTTTCTTGGTAAGCAATGGAAATTTAGGTGCCATTGCTCGTTCTGAGCAATGGCACCTAAATTTGCATTGTTTACAAAGGGGTCAAAATTGCCCCTTAACCAGGGTTTTTAAAATAGGTTTTTAGTTACAACCATTTCACGCCAAGCCCTCGAAATGTTCCTTGGAATCATTATGATCCATTGATAAATATGACCACCAGGGGGCGTTACTTGTATGCATAGAGTAAGAACATTGAAGGTATTTGATATCATTTAAATCAGGTGAGTGATTTAGGACCATCACGATCCTCTTGTTTAGCTCAAAGTGCGGGATGAGCTATTGTGATCACTCATCGTCTATCCACCTGTCTCTCTGTTCTCATTTTCCTACAAAGAACTTCTCCTCTTTACCCTCTCCCTCATATAGACGCTTTCTGGATGGCTTTTTGAAAACATAGTGACAAAAGAAGAAATTGCTCGAAATGCATTTCCATTCAATTATAGAGATTTTCTATTTTTTGACAAAATATGTTCAAAGTCGTCTGCTGCAGAATTGTTGTATGAGGGAAAGGGTTAAATGGACCAATTTCAAAATATTTTCACAGGAATGCTCCTAAGGTGGTCTTTGAAAATCGTTCAAAGAATTAAGTTCTATGTAAATCTTTGGTTGCTTTGGCATCAGAAAGTAGGAAAAATACCGAAAATTTAAAAAAATCTTATCCTTAAGTACTGGCTCAATTTGACTCAAATGTTCCTTGGGTGACCCTTTACCATGTTTGTTTAAATTATTCTGATCCATTTAAAAACATGGCTGCTAGATGTAAAGCTTGTTTTACATATTTATATATACAGTGAAAAGCTTTTTGATGCGCTAGATTTGAAAATAATTTAGAAAACGTGTTCCTTTGGATGATCCTATACCAAAATAATTATACCCCCTTTGAAGAAGAGGGGGTATATCCGAGTCACTGTGTCGGGCTGTCAATTTCTCCTTTTGCCACAATGTTTTCCACTTTTTGTCATAGGTTATCCTTTCAATTATGGAGATTTTCTATGTTTTGACAAAATACGTTCAAAGTCGTCTGCTGCAGAATTGTCGTATGAGGGAAAGGATTAAATCAGGAGAGCAATAGAGGACCATCATGGTCCTCTTGTTTCACAACATTTCCCAATCTGTTATAAGATTCTATTTTTATTTGTCTGTAAATAAAACTTATTATAGTTTTAGAAATGAATTCCTGCATAACAAATTTGATTCTCTGTGTGTGGATTCGATAGTAGTTTTTGCAACAGCTCTTCTTGATAAAAGTGAATCTTCAGCAGAACTTGAGTTTTATGCAGGAGTTAAAATTGGAACCCAATAACTAAATGTAAGGAGATAACTGTTGTTTTTTTATCTCCTTACATTTAGTTTCAATTTTAACTCGCCGAGCTCCGATAGCTCAGTCGGTAGCGACGCGGGCTGTCAATCCAGGGGTTGTGAGTTTGAATCCCGGCTCGGCCAACTTTCTTTCCGAGGATTGACAAAAGTCAATGCGACATGCATCATTCATCTTCCACCAATGGGCGAAGTCTATGTGGAAAAGCAGCCAGTTGCTGGGAAGATTGTTGTGTGAAGTACTGGTGTGAGAAAACCAGGAAATGCATGAGTAGGTGAACTGGCTGCCATGATATAACTGAGAAATTGTTAAAAATGGCGCTAAACCCTAATCAATTTTAACTCCTGCATAAACTCAAGTTCTGGTGAAGATTCACTTTTACCAAGAAGAGCTGTTGCAAAAACTAACTTGTGAGCCTAAAATTTCCTGCAAATCGGTATGTGTTCAGATTTGTGAATATATGTATGGAGGTTCTGATTACATTATGTATGATTGAGGTCTTATCAGAATCAACATATTTCACTAGAAGATTTCATAATTAACCCTTTCCCACATACAACAATTCTGTAGCAGACGACTTTAAAAATATCTCTACAAAAATTGTTAATATCTCTTTAAATGCTAGGAAATGTTTTTTATAGAGTTGAAATCATTGTGACATATAAGTTGGGGAAATTGATTGTTTTGAGCAATTTCCCCTTTTGTTTTCAAAAGTTGTCTGCTGTGGAGGCATCAGAAATCATTTATATGAGGGGAAGGGATAAAACTTTAGTAAGTGATCTGTAAAAAGTGAGTAACTAGGTCAGACTGTGGATGCGAAGACTCATTTGGATCTGCACTGTTTTCCAATGCCATGCTGTAAGTTTTTGGCTGGACAGACTCATATCACCTGAATGAGTAATAATGATGATAAATGTGGTTGGCCTCTGTCTCTCTGTAAATATTTGTTGTTCATTCATAAAGACATTAAATACAGCCAGTTTTCTGTCATTTTGGAATTTTACAAAGATAAATTACAATTTTCTCAAGTGCCAATTTTATATTGAATAACTTAAATCTATTTAATGTAAATGTGTTTGCACTTTATACCGAGCATCCTTCTTGCTCTTTGGCTATGTATGTGAACTGATTTGGAAAATTTGCAGATAAACTGATAATATTATATTATACAAGCCTTGCTTTTGATCATTATACACTGATAGTATGTTTTTAGAGTTGACTGCTTCAAAACCATTAATTTTCAGGAAAGGTATTAAAATTGTTGACGAATAGAAGTTAGCTTTTAAACCCTTTCCCATAGAATAGACACATTTTGACGCATCTGTAGCAGACGACTTTTGAAAACAATGTATTAAAAGGAGAAATTGCTCATAATGAATACAATATCAGGCAGAAGTTATCTCTTTCCTACATAAATCAAATCTGCAGACAACTGAAAATATTTTGGCGAAAGTAAGGAAAATTATTGAAGAAGGTTGAAAACACTTTGTGGCAAAAATAGATATTGCTTTCTTGTAATGAGCAATTATTTGTCATTTTGCAGCAATGTTTTCAAAAGCTGTTTGCTTCAGATACGTCAAAATGTGCCTGTTTGTGGTAAAAGGTTATTATTCTTGCAAGTCTCATTAATGAAATAATCTTTTTTTGGAAGTCATTAAGCTGCTGAAATGTCCTCTCAAAATAATGTTGAATTCTGGACATTTATATATATATCAGAAGGCACCTTTGAAGACTAACTAGCCACAGTTACGTTATTTTACCCTGTATCTTTTGCAGACCTTATTGCGGCCTTTTCATCTGATGATTTTTTTTAAACATTATTGGAAAAGGAGAAATCTTAAAACAAGCAGTTCATCCGTTTACTGAAATACACTGTAGACTCATTACAACGCTGTACTTGGTCTTGCATGGCGATATTAGCGGGGTTAAATTGATAACACTGTTCCAAAAATCCGCCGAGTCATTACCCCACCTATAATGCATACACTAATTCAATTGCAAAGAGCGACTGTTTTTGGCTAAAACAAGCTTGCAAGATATATTTATCTGTTTCTTTGACATTTGATAGATGTATCAGGGCTCAAGTGCAAATTTCAATTTGCATGGTGAGATTTCAGGCACCTGCAGATTATTGCGAGTGAAATTTTTGGACCGAATAATACGCATTTCTAATCGTCGATCATTTACAGGGTTATTTCTTTGACAATTTGCAGAAATTGCAGTGAACTTTCGAGATTTACCGAGTGGCTGGGAGTATACTTCAGTTTTGCAATATTTGCGGAAGTTTACAGTCGATACATGTCTCGTGCGCATGCCTATTCAACGGCCCCAATATTGATGAAGTTTACTGCATACATTTGGGCATCCTCGGTACCCAGGCTATTCATAACATATATGATACCCTGGGCAAATTGGCTAGCGAAACTTCGTAGTCATGAATAATTCATGAGGTGAAATCCAGCCGCTTGATTGGTTGCATGCTACAAATGTTACGCGATGTACAGTAATAACAGTGTACGAGGGGTGTTCGGAAAGTATCGGGACAAGTGATTTAACATTCTTATTTTTTAATAATTGTAGCACAATTCTTAAAACATACATAGCTTTATATACCATTTATTCATTTTCAAAAGCAAAATTACAAAATTAAAAATAAGACGCTAGTTATATAGAGCTATGTATGTTGAAAGAATTGTGTACACATATTTTAAAAAAAAGAATGTTACGGACTTGTCCCGAAACTTTCCGAACACCCCTCGTAGTTACGGAGAAAATCGAGGTGCACGCTTTACGAAGTTTCGCTAGCCAATTTGCCCAGGGTATCATATAAGTTATGAATAGCCTGGGTTCCGAGGATGACATTTGGGCTAAATAGTTTTAATTTACATATCGCAAATACAATTGGCTGGAATAATCATGTGTATATTTTGGGTTTCCCAAGTTGTATTCACTACGGAGATCGAAGAAATGGATGACATCCAGACCAAATTTTTTTTCGCAATTTTCAGAATTGGTTGTTTGTTACATTATGACGTTTGAAATTGAGCTTGTTCGTTTGTGACACACCATGACAGCCGCGGTTGATTTAAGTTGTATCAGTTTGCAAGTGACTGAACACAATAAGCGTAATGCACAAACAATAATTACACCGATATCAAATTTTTTATCTGCCTATTGTTGTAATATTGAAAGCGTTATGCAAACATGTGGATTAACGTGATTGTCCAGTAATGGAGATCTGTTACTCGGATCGTATTTTGGTGTTTCCAACGTTAGGTTTTTGAAAATTTATAATTCTATTCCCAAATAAAATTGCACTAAAATTCAGGAGCCAAGCAAGACCAGCGTTATACCGAGAACAGCGGTAAAACGGAGGGCGTTATAGAGG
Source organism: Serripes groenlandicus (assembly GCA_031761405.1). Taxonomy (NCBI): domain Eukaryota; kingdom Metazoa; phylum Mollusca; class Bivalvia; order Cardiida; family Cardiidae; genus Serripes; species Serripes groenlandicus. Next base: position 103,438,489 of record JASEVX010000001.1, on the reverse strand, counting down.
GTTGCCAGTGTATTTTCTAATTTGTATCAAAATTATTGAAATTTTCTAGACACAAATTTCATATATTTTCAAAACAAATGACTCTAAGATGTATCATGTAACGAGTTAATCCTTTCCCACATAAAGCAAATCTGCAGCAGACGACTTTGAGAACATTTTAGTACAAAATATGGAAAAAATGAAAGAACAATTATTGAATAAAGTTGAAAACATTGTTACCAAAGGAGAAATTGCTCATGAAAAGTTGAAAACATTGTTACCAAAGGAGAAATTGCTCATGATGAGCAATTTCTCCTTTTTCCACAATGTTTTCAAAAGTCAGCAGCTGCAGAGGCATCATAAACTGTCTGTATGTGGGAAAAGGTTATGCACAAAACTTGGTAATTTAACCCTTTCCCTCATATAGACGCTTTCTGACGCCTCTACAGCAGACGGCTTTTGGAAAACATAGTGACAAAAGAAGAAATTGCACAGAACGTGCAATTTCTCCTTTTGCCACAATGTTTTCCACTTTTAGTCATAGGTTATCCATTCAATTAAAGAGATTTTCTATGTTTTGACAACATATGTTCAAAGTCGTCTGCTGCAGAATTGTTGTATGAGGGAAAGGGTTATAGGCATCTTGTAAAATAGTTGTATTTAATCATTTTAAATACCATAATGTATTTACAATGACTTCAAATTCAGACTTCAGAATACATAGTTTTAGGCAATTGTTAACCCTTTTCCACATACCACAAATATACAGCAGACAACTTTGAAAACATAAAGACAAAATGTGTGACAACTTTCTTTAAATTGAACAATAATTATCAAAAAGTGTTTAAACCATTTTGGCAAATGAATCGCTGGTTATAAACAATTCCAATTGCACATGCATAAAATTGCTTCTGAATTTGGGAAAGGGTTACATTCATTCTGTATTCTGAGGATTCAGCTAGAAGTATTCACAAGAGTGACAAAACTTTGGAGCATTAAACGATTGTATCATTTTCTGAACGCCAAGGGCAGCATTCTGTCTGAAAGCGTAAACAACAATTTGTGGAACCAGGAATTTTATATCTTGGGAACAATTAAAATTTCACTCCGTGTTAAGCTCAACCCTTCCCCTTATACGAATGATGTGTGACACTCTTTGTTGGTAACACTGAAAAAAGGAAAAAACTCTCAGGACTGGCTCGTTCTCTTCTTAATCCTACAAACTTTACAACTCTATTAACCCTTTCCCCCATACGACAATTCTGCAGCAGACGACTTTGAACATATTTTGTCAAAAAAAAGAAAGTCTCTATAATTTAATGGATAACCTATGACTTAAAGTGGAAAACATTGTGGCAAAAGGAGAAATTGCTCGTTTTGAGGAATTTCTTCTTTTGTCACTATGTTTTCAAAAAGCTGTCTGCTGCAAAGGCTTCAGAAAGCGTCTATATGAGGGAAAGTTAGACTTATATTTTGTCAGATGTTGTATACTTAATTTCAGGTGATATCAAATTGGACATAATATAATGACTTTTGGTTTCAAGAAAATTCTATATTAACACTTTCCCACCTGCAGACGCATTTTGACGCAATAGCAGCAGACGACTTTTGAAAACATTGTGGCCAAAGGTGAAATTGCTTATGATAAGCAATTTATCCTTTGGCCACAATGTTTTCAACTTTTTTTAAGAATTAAGCCATCTTTTATGAAGATTTGTCAGGTTTTTGTCACTATCTTATCAAAGTTGTCTGCTGCAGATTTGATGAATGTGGGAAAGGGTAAATGATCCCTTCAACTTTACTGATAGATCACCTCATTGGTGAAGTGATAGAGCATCTGCCCCTCTGGTGAGGGAGGTAGCAGATTTGATTCCTGGTGGGGTTGATAATACCAAAGAATTGGTAGTTATGGCTGCCTTCATTGGCGCTCAGGGTTGTGGTGAAAGCATTAGGACTGACTCACTGGCGCTCAGGGTTGTGGTGAAAGCATTAGGACTGACTCACTGGCTCTCAGGGTTGTGGTGAAAGCATTAGGACTGACTCACTGGCTCTCAGGGTTGTGGTGAAAGCATTAGGACTGACTCACTGGCTCTCAGGGTTGTGGTGACAGCATTAGGACTGACTCACTTGTGTCACTCAGGGTTGTGGTGACAGCATTAGGACTGACTCACTGGCTCTCAGGGTTGTGGTGACAGCATTAGGACTGACTCATTGGCGCTCAGGGTTGTGGTGACAGCATTAGGACTGACTCACTGGCGCTCAGGGTTGTGGTGAAAGCATTAGGACTGGCTCTCAGGGTTGTGGTGAAAGCATTAGGACTGACTCACTGGCTCTCAGGGTTGTGGTGACAGCATTAGGACTGACTCACTTGTGTCACTCAGGGTTGTGGTGACAGCATTAGGACTGACTCACTGGCTCTCAGGGTTGTGGTGAAAGCATTAGGACTGACTCACTGGCTCTCAGGGTTGTGGTGAAAGCATTAGGACTGACTCACTGGCGCTCAGGGTTGTGGTGACAGCATTAGGACTGACTCACTTGTGTCACTCAGGGTTGTGGTGACAGCATTAGGACTGACTCACTGGTGCTCAAGGTTGTGGTGACAGCATTAGGACTGACTCACTTGTGTCACTCAAGGTTGTGGTGACAGCATTAGGACTAACTCACTTGTGTCACTCAGGGTTGTGGTGACAGCATTAGGACTGACTCACTTGTGTCACTTCAGGTTTGTGGTGACAGCATTAGGACTGACTCTCAAATGTTCCTTGGGTGACTCTTTACTAAGACTGACTCACTTGTGTCACTCAAGGTTGTGGTGACAGCATTAGGACTAACTCACTTGTGTCACTCAGGGTTGTGGTGACAGCATTAGGACTGACTCACTTGTGTCACTCAGGGTTGTGGTGACAGCATTAGGACTGACTCACTTGTGTCACTCAGGGTTGTGGTGACAGCATTAGGACTGACTCACTGGCGCTCAAGGTTGTGGTGACAGCATTAAGACTGACACACTTGTGTCACTCAGGGTTGTGGTGGCAGCATTAGGACTGACTCACTGGCGCTCAAGGTTGTGGTGACAGCATTAGGACTGACTCACTTGTGTCACTCAGGGTTGTGGTGACAGCATTAGGACTGACTCACTGGCGCTCAGGATTGTGGTGAAAGCATTAAGACCGACACACTTGTGTCAGGAAACATGGACCAGAAGTACTCTTAAAACCAAGGAAACAAGCAATATAACTGATAAAAAATTTAGGTGCATAAATTACCATACAAGCAAAACAATATTAATGCAATATTAATGATTTTTGATGATTCAGCAGATGACTTTTGAAAACATTTTTGGAAGAGAAGATTCTGCTCATCTTTTATCTCCACAATGTTTTTTTGTCCTGAAATAAAATTAAAAGTATATAAATGGCACAACATCATGTTTGATTATAAACATGTGTATGCAACATAATTATCATATATACATGTTTCTGAAAGCATACAAGTATAAATCTTCAATCACAAAGTTAACCCTTTCCAACATACAACAAATCTACAGCTGATAAATTTGAAGACATTTAGTAAAAAATATGAAGTTTTTTATAAATGAAAGTATAATGATTGAATAATAGTTGAAAACAGTGTGGTTAAAGGATAAATTGCTCATGTGGAGAAATTCCTCCTGTTGCCACAATGTTTTTAAAAGTCGTCTGCTACGTAGGAGTCAGAATAATATATGTCTGATTGTAGGAAAGGTTAAAAGTATGGCCACATCATTTTACAATTGTACTCACAGTACATATAGAATAGATGGATGGTTTTATGGATTTATTTCTTGCATACAACAAATGTATATATAAGGAAATTTTCACTGACAGTGAATTTCATTATTTCCTGATAATGATGACATTTAGGAAATTTGAAATCCTTCTGATGAAAACCTTTATATTCTGGGTTTTCAAAAGATTTTGAACTGACTTTGAAAAAACATAATGGCAAAAAAAGTATTTGACATAATTATGTTGATAAATCAATTTTAGCGCCAATGGCACTGTAGTGGCGATCGTATAGAAAATCCTGCAAAGTAACAAGCAGTATCTGTGTGGGCCTTGCGATTTTCAATATATATAGGCATATACGATAATGCTCGATCTCCAACTCAATTCGGCTACACTTTCAGCATTGATTGCTAATTGACGCTAGAACGTACAGATGTGTGTAACCCCTTTTGGTCTTGAGGTCAAAGGTCAAGTTCACAGTGACCTTGAACCTGAAAAGCTTATCTGAGTGATAAACTGACATTGCCTGCACCCATGGCCCTCAAACTTGACATGGAGGCTAGAAGTGACCAGTAGATGACCCCTATTGATGTTAAGGTCAATGGGTCAAAGGTCAAGTTCACAGTGACCTTGAAAGCGAAAAGCTTGTCCGAGTGATAAATCGACATTGGCTGCACCCATGGCCCTCAAACTTGACATCGAGGCTGGGGGTGACCAGTAGATGACCCCTATTGATTATGAGGTCATCAGGTCAAATGTCATGGTCACTGACCTTGAACATGAAATTTTGTCAGAGTGATAACTTGACATTGCATGTACCCATGACACCATGCACCCATGACCCTAAAACTTAACATGGAGGCTGGGGTTGACCAGTAAATGACAACTATTGTGAGGTCATCATGTGAAAGGTCAAGGTCACAGTGACAAGCTTGTCCAAGTGATAACTAAACAGTGCCTGGAGCTTTAGTCCTCAAACTTGGAGGTTGGGCCTGACCAATAGATGACCCCTTTAGATTTTAAGGTCAATGGTCAAGGTCACAGTGACCTTGAACGCAAAAAGCTTGTCAGAGTGATAACTCCACATTGCCTGCACCATGACATGGAGGCTGCGGGTGACCAGTAGATGACCTCTAATGATTTGGAGGTCATCAGGTCAAAAATCTTCCAAATATCCCTGACAACATTGTGCTCAGGGGGTCATAATGTTTGACAAACATCTCTTGTTATACCTACAATTATAGAGATTTTCCATTTTCAAAGTCGTTTGCTGTAGATTTGTCGTAAGTGGCAAAGCGTTAATGTAAATTTTGAATACTCAAAAGTTAAAGCTTGTCCTTATGGAAAGGATGAAGTTCAGTAACCTTGGCTTATCTATCTGAAACCTTTCCACACAAAGACCGTAATCAAATTAGATTGTATCAATTACCAGAATGTATGAGATGTCACCAGTATAAATCTGATCAGAGAGTAATTATATAACTATCAAGAAATACGACTCCAATATTTCTGCTGAAAACTCTCACAAAATGTCTGGAAACTGCTCTAGGGTAATCTTATTAGCTGGAAGTTGATATGTGCCGCATCTGCTAAATAAAAAGATTCATTTCTGTTGCCTTGAAGGCTCTCTGGTAAATTTGTGCTTCAGTAACAGTCTTATCTTAACCTACAGTGTTTGTACTTTGAAGATTAAATTAAGCTCCCAAAAATCTGAAAGTTTTTCATTGGGTTGGATCAAATAAAATAAAGAAACAAATTTTGTCTTTTAGATCACTTTCAACTGATGAGACCCATTCATTTATTCAGCTCAGATGCGGTCTGTCGAACCAGGGCTTGTGAGTTAGAACCCCAGCTTGGCCAACATTCATTCAGCCGTTTGACAAAAGTCACTGTGACAAGCTTCATACCACTTTCACCAATGGGCTAACAGTCGATGTGGAAAAGCAGCCAGTTCCTTGGAAAGTTTGTTGTTGGAAGTACTGGTCTGAGAAAACCAGGGAACATATGAGTCGGTGAACTGGCCAACGTGATATGACTAAATAAAAATTGAAAACAACTTTAAATCCCAATCAACTATCAATTATTTAACTTTTTTCCCAAATGCAGTCACGGTGTGACTAATTAACTCATCACCACTTTTAAAAACATGGTGGCAAAAGTAGAAATTGTTCTTATGGCTGTTTACATTAAAATGAATGAGAACTGTATTACGCTTAACTTAGCAAAAAATGCTGAAGGTAAGCGAACTATTTTGATAATCTTTTTTCCAGCATGCGTCATCGTCGCATAATTTCTTTTAACAACATCTCCTCTTGAACCTTTCCCTCATATAGACGCTTTCTGACGCCTCTGCAGCAGACGGCTTTTTGAAAACATAGTGACAATAGAAGAAATTGCTCAAAACTAGCCTTTTCTCCTTTTGCCGCAATGTATTCCATTTTTAGCTCGACTATTCGAAGAATATGAGAGCTATACTACTCACCCTGGCGTCGGCGTCGGCGTCGGCGTCCACGTCATACTTTGGTTAAGGTTTTGCATGCAAGTTCTTAAATACTACATGTATTGCATTGAAACTTTCTACAACCCTACCAAACTATTACACCAATGTAGATTATCAAGTTAGATAACTCTATCCTGCATTTTATGCAAGTTATGGCCCTTTTTTACTTAGAAATTCTGGTTAAAGTTTTGCGTGCAACTAAAGTAAGAGTCCATATCTCAGTATTTAATTGATGCATTGCATTGAAACTTTATACAGCACTACCCAACTATCACACCTATGTAGATTATCGAGTTAGATAACTCTATCCTGCATTTTATGCAAGTTATGGCCCTTTTTTTACTTAGAAATTCTGGTTAAAGTTTTGCGTGCAACTAAATTAATAGTCCATATCTCAGTATTTACTTGATGCATTGCATTGAAACTTTCTACAACCCTACCCAACTATCACACATGTGTAGATTATCAAGTAAGATAACTCTATCCTGCATTTTATGCAAGTTATGGCCCTTTTTTTACTTACAAATTCTGGTTAAAGTTTTGCGTGCAACTAAATTAAGAGTTCACATGTCAGTATTAACTTGATGCATTGCATTGAAACTTTCTACAACCCTACCCAACTATCACACATGTGTAGATTATCAAGTAAGATAACTCTATCCTGCATTTTATGCAAGTTATGGCCCTTTTTTTACTTACAAATTCTGGTTAAAGTTTTGCGTGCAACTAAATTAAGAGTCCATATCTCAGTATATACTTGATGCATTGCATTGGACCTTTATACAACCCTACCCAACTATCACACATGTGTAGATTATCAAGTAAGATAACTCTATCCTGCATTTTATGCAAGTTATGGCCCTTTTTTTACTTACAAATTCTGGTTAAAGTTTTGCGTGCAACTAAATTAAGAGTCCATATCTCAGTATATACTTGATGCATTGCATTGAACCTTTATACAACCCTACCCAACTATCACACCTGTGTAGATTATCAAGTATGATAACTCTAATCTGCATTTTATGCAAGTTATGGCCCTTTTTTACTTAGAAATTATGGTTAAAGTTTTGCGTGCAACTTAATTAAGAGTCCACGTCTCAGTATATACTTGATGCATTGCATTGAACCTTTATACAACCCTACCCAACTATCACACACACCTATGTAGATTATCAAGTTAGATAACTCTATCCTGAATGTTATGCAAGTTATGGCATTTATTTTACTTAGAAATTCTGGTTAAAGTTTTGCGTGCAACTAAATTAAGAGTCCATATCTCAGTACTTACTTGATGCATTGCATTGAAACTTTCTACAACCCTACCCAACTATCACACCTTTGTAGATTTATCAAGTATGATAACTCTATCCTGCATTTTATGCAACTTTTTGGACTTATAAATTCTGGTTAAAGTTTTGCATGCAACTACATAAAGAGACCATCTCTTAGTAACTACTTGATGCATTGCATTGAATCTTTATACAGCCCTTACCAACCATCACATCTATGTAAACAATCAAGTATGATTACTCTATGCAGTATTTTATGCAAGTTATGGACCTTTTTGAACTTAGAAATTCTGTTTTGCAACTACATTTAGAGTATAATCTCAGTAACAACTTGAAAAATTGTATTGAAACTTTATACAATCTTTCCTAATTGCACAACTATAAACACAACCAATTAAGATAACTCTATCCTGTATATGGGGCAAATTGTTGCCCTTTTTTTACTCAGAAATTATGGTTAAAGGTTTGCGTGCAACTACATTAAGAGTCCATTTCTTAGTAACTACTTGATGTATTCCATTGAAAGGTTTAATACAACCCTTTCTAACCATCACACCTATGAAAATAATCATGTTAAATAACACTATCCTGCATATAATGCAAATTATCACCCACTAAGAAATTGTGGTTAATGTTTTGCATGCAACTACATTAGAGTCCATTATCTCAGTAACTTAACTAAGCAGTGGAATAGTCGAGCGCGCTGTCCTCCGACAGCTCTTGTTATTCATAGGTTATCCTTGCAATGAAAGAGATTTTCGATTTTTAGCTCTACTGGCCAAAGGCCAGAAGAGCTTATGCCGTGGTGTGGTGTCCGTCGTCCGTGTGGCCGTAAACAATTGCTTGTGAACGCGATACAGTCTTCAGAGTTGATTTGATAGATCCGCCTATGCAAGACTGGATTATGGCCCTTGAAATTGTTAAAATTGCTATAATTGAGCTTGTAAACACAATAGAGGCTCCATTTACTAACTAATCTTCACCAAACTCAGATAGTAGTTAAATATTGATGAGAGCTCGGTTCCGTTCGAAAACAAGCCAGATGTGCCCTTGCATGACTGGATTATGGCCCTTGAAATTGTCAGAATTGCTATAATAGAGCTTGTGAGCGCGATAAAGTCTTCAGTTTTGATTGTATCTCACTCAAACTTATGCAGTAGTTAGATATCCATGAGAGCTTGGTTCCTTTCGCAAACCGCCCATGTCTAATCTTCACCAAACTCAGATAGTAGTTAAATATTGATAAGAGCTCGGTTCCATTCGAAAACAAGCCAGATGTGCCCTTGCATGACTGGATTATGGCCCTTGAAATTGTTAAAATTGCTATAATACAGCTTGTGAACACAATAGAGCCTCCATTTACTATTCAATCTTCACCAAACTTAGATAGTAGTTAAATATTGATGAGAGCTCGGTTCCTTTTGCAAACTAGCCAGATCCGCCCATGCAAGACTGGATTATGGCCCTTGAAATTGTCAAAATTGCTGTAATAGAGCTTGTGAACACAATAGAGGCTCCATTTATCATCTGATCTTCATCAAACTTAGAAAGTAGTTAGATATTGATGAGAGCTTAGTTCTTTTCGAAAACCAACCAGATGTGCCCTTGCATGACTTGATTATCGCCCTTGAAATTGTTGAAATTGCTATAATACAGCTTTTGAACACAATAGAGCCTCCATTTACTATCCGATCTTCACCAAACTTAAATAGTAGTTAAATATTGATGAAAGCTCGGTTCCTTTCTCAAACCAGCCAGATCCGCCCATGCATGACCGGATTATGGCCTTTCAAATTGTCAAAATTGCTATAATACAGCTTATGAACAGAAAAGAACCTCCATTTACTATCCGATCTTCACCATACATACATGCTCTGGATTGAAAATGACCAAAGAACCATACCAGTAGAGCATAGGCCCTCATGGGCCTCTTGTTTGACAATATATGTTCAAAGTCGTCTGCTGCAGAATTGTCAAATGAGGGAAAGGGTTAAACCATTGTGCCAATTTCAACCAAACTTCCAAGAAATGTTCTTCTATTAACCCTGCATTAACAATTGCTTCCTCTTTCAAAGTTACCTGCTCTAGAATTATTGTATGAGGGAACAAGTTTAACCTTCTAAATATTGTCATTAAGTGATGCAGAAAATTTGAATTTTTTCAGAGGAAAGAAATTAGTTTTTTGAATGTTTGAAATTTAAATTTACTTTCTTGTTATTCTAATTGATTAAAAATGAAATCACAATATGTAGTTACATTTTCTAACAATCATGAACAGAATAAAAAAATTCCCAATATGTTATTATTCTTCCATGCATTCTGATTAACCCTTATTTATACTAATCTGCAACAGACAACTTTGAAAACAAACGACAACAATTTGGAGAATTCCACAAAAGAATGAGTAATTATTGGAAAGAATTGAAAGCATTGTGTCAAAAGGAGAAATTGCTAATGGTAAGCAATCTTCCTGTTGCCATAATGCTTTCAAACAGTGTCTGCTGCAGATGTTTTGAAATTACCTGTTCGTCAGCCTCATATAGACGCTTTCTGACGCATCTGCAGCAGACAACTTTTAAAAACATTGTGACAAAAGTAGAAATTGCTCAAACAAGCAATTTCTCCTTTTGTCACAATGTTTTCAACTCTTTTCAGTAATTATGCCTACATTAATAGAGCTTTTCCATGTGTTTGCCTACATACTTTCAAAGTGGCCTGTCACAGATTTGTTGCATGTGGAAAGGGTTAACATAATGAATGGGTGAACTGAAGCCAGATTGATTGGAGCCATCTTTTCAATAACTAACCTTGGTTGCAGTTTTTGTGTTTTTGTAATTAAAAACTTGGGACACATAATTGTCATTGTTGTTCATATTTCAGACTTGCTTGTTCTAGAAAGAACAGAAGACTGTTTATTGTGAAGTTTTCCAAATCTGATGGGTACATCACTCTCGGTACTTTAATTAACCCTTTCCCTCATATAGACACTTTCTGATGCCTCTGCAGCAGACGGCTTTTTGAAAACATAGTGACAATAGAAGAAATTGCTCAAAACGAGCAATTTCTCCTTTTGCCACAATGTTTTCCACTTTTAATCATAGGTTATCCGTTTAATTAAAGTCTTCTGCTGCAGAATTGTTGTATGAGGGAAAGGGTTAATTTTAACTCTATCCTACTTGCAGACGACTTTTGCAAACATAGTTCCAAAAGAATAGATTGGGCATAATGGACAATTTCTCCTTTTGTCATGTTTTCAACCATATTTAGTACCTTTACTTCCATACATGTATATAGAAATATGTCCTTTTTTTGCCAAGATGTTTTCAAATTATCTGTTGGTTGTAGGTAAGGTTTAATCTCAATAATTATCCCCATTACATGGGGGTGACATATTGTTTTTGCCCGTTCCGTCCGTCCTTCCGTCTGTCCTTCCCTCTGTCCTTCCGTCCTTCCGTCTGTCACACTTGTTTCCGCTCAATAACTGAAGAACGCTTGAGCGTAGGAACTTCATACTTGGTATGCAGGTTGGTCATGACCAGTAGCTGACCCCTATTGATTTTGATAACAGAAGGTCAAGGTCATGGTGACCTTGTGAGGTAACAAATGGTTTCTGCTCAATAACTGAAGAACGCTTTGGCTGAGGAACTCCATACTTAGTATGCAGGTTGGCCATGCCTAGTAGAAGACCCCTATTGATTTTGAGGTCAGTACGTCTAATGTCAAGGTCACAGTGACCATGAGCTTGAAAGGTCACAGTGACAATGAGCTGATAAATAGTTTTTGCTTGGGCCCAGGAACTTCATACTTGATGTGCAGGTTGGTCACCACCAGAAAATGACCCCTATTAATATTAAGGTCACTAGGTCAAAGGTCAAGGCCACAGTGGTCAAGGTCACATCCGTCACACTTGTTTCCGCTCAATAACTGAAGAACGCTTGGGCATAAGATCTTCATACTTGGTATGCAGGTTGGTCATGACCAGTAGATGACTCCTATTGATTTTGATGTCAAAAGGTCAAAGGTCAAGGTCATGGTGACCTTGTGAGGTAAAAAATGGTTTCCGCTCAATAACTGAAGAACGCTTGGGCCGAGGAACTCCATACTTGGTATGCAGGTTGGCCATGCCCAGTAGAAGACCCTATTAATTTTTAGGTCAAAGTCAAGGTCACAGTGACCTTGAGCTGAAAGGTCACAGTGACAATGAGCTGAAACATTGTTTTTGCCTAATAACTAGAATGCTTTGGCCATGGAAGTTAATACTTGGTGTGCAGGTTGGTCACCACAAGTAGATGACCCCTATTGATTTTGAGGTCACTAGCTTGAAGGTCAAGGTCATGGTAACCTTCAGCTGAAAAATGGTTTCCTCTCAATAACTAAAGAATGCTTATGTTGAGGAACTTCATACCTGGTGTGCAGGTTGGTCCTAACCAGTAAATGACCTTTATTGAATTTGTTTGAGGTCACAAGGTCAAATGTCGAAGGTCACGGTAACCTTCAGCTGAAAAATGTGTTTTACTCAATAACTCAAGAACGCTTATACCCAGGAACTTCATACTTGGTGTGCAGCTTGGTCCTAACCTGTAGATGACCCCTATTGATTTTGATGTCAGTAGGTCAAAGGTCAAGGTCGCAATGACCTTTGGCTGAAACATTGTTTTTGCTTAATAACCGAAGATTGCTTGGGCCCAGGAACTTCATACTTGGTGTGCAGGTTGGTCACCACCAGTAGATGACCCCTATTGATTTTGAGGTCACTAGGTCAAAGACCAAGGTCATGGTAACCCTCAGCTGAAAAATGGTTTCCGCTCAATAACTGAGGATTGTCACTGTTGCTTCATCTCCAGTCCAAAACTAAAGAATTCATCTCCATCATTTCTTTTCCTCCCCTACGACCACACAAATGGGGAGACAAGCGCTTTTTCAAAAAAGCAATCTCTAGTTATGAAATTATTTTTGATATTAATGAATGATATTATCTGATTGATACACTATTCAAAATAATATGTTTTCACAATAAAATGTGTTATGGATCCATGGTGGAAAGACATTAATGGAGAAGGAAAACATAAAGACAGGCATATTTAAATTTAAGATAGAGAACTGCCCCATCCATTCATATCCATCATTGTGATTAGGAAATTATCAATGATAGACAACTTCCCAGTGTTCACAAGCAAACTGCTATATGCTAAGCTAAGCAATCAAAATAGGGAGCAGTTCTGTTTTGCATATGAGCTCCGTTCCATGTAAACCAACCCTATAGTAGGTGCCACCAGTGTAGATTAGACTAACCTGATCAGCTGTGCAGTTTGATCTGAATCTGCACTGTTTGGTTATCCCTTTCCCTCATACGACAATTCAGCAGCAGACGACTTTCAACATAATATGTTGTCAAAAAATAGAAAATCTCTATAATTGCATGGATAACCTGTGACTAAAAGTGGAAAACATTGTGACAAAAGAAGAAATTGCTCGTTTTGAGCAATTTCTTCTTTTGTCACTATGTTTTCTAAAAGCCGTCTGCTGCAGAGGCGTCAGAAAGCGTCTATATGAGGGAAAGGGTTAATAACCAACATGCAATGGTTCTGCAGCAGACAACTTCGAAAAGAGCAATATTAAAATATCTATAAATGCAAGTATAATTATTGAATAGAGTTGAAAACATTGCGGCAAAAGGTGAAATTGATCATCATGAGCTATTTCACCTTTGGCCACAATGTTTTCAGAGGCGCCAGAAAGTGTCAAATATGGCAAATATTTGTGTCTCGGGTTTGGTTTCAAGTTGGTGGTATCACAACAGGGGTATCACTTGGTAAGATACTTTTCCATAGCCTTGTAGTCCTTGAAACCCCATGGGTCATGAGGTTAGTTGCGCAATCAATATTACATATGGACTGAAAGACTACTAAAATTAGTGTAAAATACACCATTTTTAGAAATAGTAGAAATATTATACTATATATAAATATAGAAATATTAAACTCTGTAGTTTACTTTTTAGTAAAACCATCATGCAATTATGGCATAGTCACTCCAAAAGACTTGAGAATGGTATTAGTAGCTTTCATGAATGATTCTTAATTATTCATTTTGACTGATTTGCTGATTAATGCTGGTAAATCAACCCGCGATTGATCTATAAATTAAGAATTTCATTTCAATTACCCAAGTGACAGAAATTAAAACTTTAATTATCCCCTCGGTTACGAAGTAAGAGAGAAAGGGATATAGTAACGGGACCGTCCGTATGTATATATGTATGTGTGTCCTTCCGTAACAAACCTTGTCATCACTCTACACTAACCATTTCTTGACAGATCTTAACCAAACTTGGTATAAAGTAAGTATATGGTAACATCTTGAAGCCTATTGATTTTCAAGGTCATAGGTCAAAGGTCAAGCCCAAAATTGGACTTGCAATATTTTCAGCTGTGGCAACCTTGTCACCACTCTACACTGACCATTACTTGACGGATTTTAACAAAACTTGGTATAAAGTTACTTTATGATAATATCTTGAAGCCTATTGATTTTCAAGGTCATAGGTCAAAGGTCAAGCCCAAAATTGGTCAAGCCCAAAATTGGACTTGCAATATTTTCAGCTGTGGCAACCTTGTCACCACTCTACACTGACCATTACTTGACGGATTTTAACAAAACTTGGTATAAAGTTACTTTATGATAATATCTTGAAGCCTATTGATTTTCAAGGTCATAGGTCAAAGGTCAAGCCCAAAATTGGACTTGCAATATTTTCACAAAATTGGACTTGCAATATTTTCAGCTGTGGCAACCTTGTCACCACTCTACACTGACCATTACTTAATGGATTTTAACAAAACTTGGTATAAAGTTACTTTATGATAATATCTTGAAGCCTATAGATTTTCAAGGTCATAGGTCAAAGGTCAAGCCCAAAATTGGACTTGCAATATTTTCAGCTGTGGCAACCTTGTCACCACTCTACACTGACCATTACTTGACGGATTTTAACAAAACTTGGTATAAAGTTACTTTATGATAATATCTTGAAGCCTATTGATTTTCAAGGTCATAGGTCAAAGGTCAAGCTCAAAATTGGACTTACAATATTTTCAGCTGTGACAGCCTTGTCACCACTCTACACTGACCATTCCTTGACCGATCTTTATAAAACTTATTATACAGTTAGTTTATGATAATATTTGAAGCCTATTGATTTTCAAGGTCATAGGTCAAAGGTCAAGCCCAAAATTGCACTTACACTATTTTCAGCTGTGGCAACCTTGTCACCACTCTACACTGACCATTACTTGACAGATTTTAACCAAACTTGGTATACAGTTACTTTATGATAATATCTTGAAGCCTATTGATTTTCAAGGTCATAGGTCAAAGGTCAAACTCAAAATTGGACTTACAATATTTTCAGCTGTGGCAGCCTTGTCACAACTCTACACTGACCATTCATTGACCGATCTTAATAAAACTTATTATACAGTTAGTTTATGATATGTCTTGAAGCCTATTGGTTTTCAAGGTCATAGGTCAAAGGTCATGCCCAAAATTGAACTTGATTGAACTTACAATATATCTCAGCTGTGGCAACCTTGTCACCACTCTACACTGACCATTCCTTGACAGATCTTATCCAAACTTGGCATACAGTTAGTTTGTGACAATATTTTGAAGCCTATTGATTCAAGGTCATAGGTCAAAGATCGAAGTCAAAAATTGGACTTAAATATTTAGATCACAAGAGAACTCAATGTGAAAATGGAAAGCCGAGGGGATGCATCCGCTTTGCGGTGCCCTTGTTAAGTTTGATTTATGGAAGTTTTCATAACCCCCCTTTCCCACATGGAACAATTCTGCAGCAGACGACTTTGAAAACATCCAGGAATAAATATGGAAACCCTCTTTAAATGAAAGAACAATTTATTGAATATTGAACACATTGTGGCAAAAGAAAAAATTGCTCATTATAAGCAGATTCTTTTTTTGCCACAGTATTTTCTGCTGAGGCGTCAGAATTAATTTAGGAAAGATTTAAGTATTATTTTTAGTCTTGTAAGAGTGATCTTTACAAGAAATACGGTATCTCCTGTGTAATAAGAGAGGTTGAGGAAAATAGTTTTTTTGTTGTTACTTTTTAGCTCACCTGTGCACGAAGTGCTCAAGGTGAGTTATTGTGATCGCCCTATGTCCGGCGTCCGTTGTCCGTCGTCCGTCAACATTTTTTTCTCCTCTGTAACCGGTGGCTCAACTGGGATGAAACTTCACAGAAAGCATCCTCTCAATGTCCTCACCAGAATTCCTTAAAATTTTCGGGATCCATGCAGAATTCTGGTTTCCATGGCAACGAAATGAAAAAACTTCAAAATTCTTAAAAAATCTTCTCTTCCGAAAGTGTCAGGCCGATTTTCAAATAATTTTGTAGAAATGTTCCTCGGGTGACCCTCTATCAGATTCCTTCAAGCCATGTTGATTGGTCGAAAAACATGGCCGCCAGGGGGGGCGGGGCTATCTTTCCTTATATGGCTATAGTGCAAACTTAAAAAATCTTCTTCTCCAAAAGTGTCAGGCCGATTTTTAAATAAATTTGTAGAAATGTTCCTTGGGTGACCCTCTATCAGATTCCTTCAAGCAATGTTGATTGGTCGAAAAACATGGCCGCCAGGGGGGCGGGGCTTTTTTGCCTTATATGGCTATAGTGAAAACTTAAAAAATCTTCTCCTCCAAAAGTGTCAGGCCGATTTTCAAATAATTTTGTAGAAATATTCCTTGGATGACCCGCTATCAGATTCCTTTAAGCCATGTTGATTGGTCGAAAATCATGGCCGCCAGGGGGGGGGGGGGGGGGGGCTTTTTTGCCTTATATAGCTATAGTGCAAACTTAAAAAATCTTCTCCTCCAAAAGTGTCGGGCCGATTTTCAAATAATTTTGTAGAAATGTTCCTTGGATGACCCTCTATCAGATTCCTTCAAGCCATGTTGATTGGTCAAAAATCATGGCCGCCAGGGGTCGGGGCTATTTTGCCTTTTATTGCTATAGTGAAAACTTAAAAAATCTTCTCCTTCAAAAGTGTCAGGCCGATTTTCAAATAATTTTGTTGAAATGTTCCTAGGGTGACCCTCTATCAGATTCCTTAAAGCCAAGTTGATTGGTTGGAAACTATGCCCGCCAGATGGCGGGGCTTATATAGCTAAAGTGAAAAAAAAAATCAGGTGAGCGATTCCAGGGCCATCATGGCCCTCTTGTTTTTTTATCTAAGATGAGATGCCCTCCCAAAGGAGAAGCAGACAGGAGATCATTTGACGTCTAAAAAGATACAAAACCAGTTTTTGTGAAGATTTTAATTATTGTTACTCAGTATTACTGTAATTGCTTTTGACTTAAAATTCTAGGTTCCAATTATTTTCTATATAGATAAAAGCCAACTACTGTGAATGTATGAATTGTCTGCCATGCTAAAACTACTACTCACCAATATTGACCTGGTCCTGACCGTCGTGAAAACTCATAATAGTATTATTTGTAGCTTGTCTGTTTTTGAAGAAAAAAAGTCGGGGTATTGTGACACCCTTGGCGTCAGCGTCTGTGTCAACTTAAACATAATTACCTCATAACTCAAAAAGCATTCATCATTTTCGAACGTTACTTGGTACAAATGTGTCGAAGAACAATACGCATGTCTATAATAAGTCAAATTACTGGGGTTTAAATAATTATTCAGAAATGCCCCTTTTTCGACTTAGAAAAAACTGCTGAGTATTGGCGTTCGCTCTGTGACGCTCTTGATTTTATATTGTTTGTTGTTAATATTTTCCTACATACAACATATCTGCAGCTGATGACTTTGAAAATATTAAGGAAAAATTATGAAGGTTTGATAATTGAAAAGAGTCGAAAACATTGCCACTAAAGAAGAAATTGCTAATGTCAGATGTCTATAATCAAGCCTCTTTAACCCTTTCCAACATACAACAAATCTGCAGCAGATGACTTCGAAAAAACCTAGACAAAAGCACAGAAAGTCTCTAAAAATGAAGGTTAAATTACTGAGAAAAAATTAAAACTTTGTGGCAAGTGGAGAAATTGCTTTTATGTGCGAAAGGGTTAAAGAGGCTTGACAATTCCAATTATAGATATCTGACCATTTTATTGACAACGAAACACTGTCTTCCATCATGTCGTCCCCTGACGTTGAAGTTGATACCTAAGTATTCTTTATCTTTCATAATGTTGTCTCCTTTGTATTTATTAGTCGCCGGGCAGAAGCCCGCGACTTCTATTTTTAATAGCTTTTCGGAAATTACATGGGAGGGCGGCTTATTATTAGAAAGAAACAAATCTAGATGATTTGAACATATAACAATTGTGGCTGTTTACGAACACTAATAAATGACACATCTTAAATGAAATAAATATTCCGATTTTTTAATGTTTGCAGTTTTTTTTATTTCACTTGCATTTAAGTTTTTTGTCTTATTTACGAAGACAAAAGTGGTCCCTTCAAGACGTGAACCAACACCCCCTAATGCAGACTCTTATGTGTCATCATTGAGGTCAATTTCGGATTCTCCTTTTAATAGCAATTTTAACTTACTAAATGTTGTTTTCATGTTCAAAGAGATGTCTTGATTTGTGTAGAATTCATTTAATAATGTTAATCCATGAATATCTAAAGTAGGAACTGTTTCTAAGCTAAATATAGACCCTATTCTGTTGTGTAGGTTCGTGACCTTTAACATCGATTTTCGCGCATGCGCATTTCGATATGAAAAAGCGAGTGATATTATTTTATTTTAGACAAGTACAAGACGAATGTTTGACGCAAAGCGTCAAAGAGAAGCCGCAATATTTCGTTGTACATGTAGAAATAAGAAAAAAAGAACATTTTTAAATCCACAAACAATAGAACAATTTAAACTGTAGACGGGAATGCTGATATATTTCTCCTTTTGAAGACTTTTGTTTTCTTCAAATTACCTCCCTTTAAAACAATACCAGGATATTTACCTTGTGATTCGAATAAGATTGACAAACATTGAAATTATATGAATGAATACTATTATTTAAATAAGTAACAACAGAAAAATTAAATTTAAGCCAAGATAAATGTGTACACATTTCGTTAATTTTTTATAGATACCCTAATGTATAGGTATGCATATAAAATTTATAAGCAAATGTTTTCATTTCAACGTTCCTAATGTTTGAATAGACTAAGGAAAGTCAAGAATACATAAATAAATCAATGCAGTCTTTTCCGGCGACATTGATGCCTTGCATCAACTTTCTCTTGTTCTCTGTGTGAAACTAACTTGAGCCACACCATCGGGAATGATGACCTTAATGTTAAACCCTTTCCCACCTGCAGACGCATTTTGATGCAATAGCACCAGACAACTTTTGAAAACATTGTGGTCAAAGGTGAAATTGCTCATGATGAGTAATTTCTCCTTTGGCCACAATGTTTTCAGCTTTATTTAACAGTTAAACTATCTTTTATGGAGATTTTTTAGGTTTTTGTCACTATTTTTAGCTCACCTATGCACGAAGTACAAGGTGAGCTATTGTGATCACATTTTGTCCGGCGTCCGTCCGTCGTGCGTCGTGCGTCGTCAACATCTCAGCTTGTTAACACTCTACAGGCTACATTTTGCATCCAATCTTCATGAAAGTGTATCAGAACATTCATCTCCATCAAATCTTGGACAAGTTCGAAACTGGGCCATATGAGGTCAAAAACGAGGTCACTAGGTCAAATTGAAGCGAAATCTTGTTAACACTCTAGAGGCCGCAATTTTTGCTTCAGCAGTTTGAATGTTTGTCTTAAAGATATCTAGGTCAAGTTCGAATATGGGTCATATCGGGTCAGAAACTAGGTCACTAGGCCAAATTGAAGGAAAATCTTGTTAACACTTTGGATGCCACATTTTTTGCTACAGCAGCTTGACATTTTATGAGAATGTTTATCTAAATGATATCTAAGCCAAGATCGAATATGGATCATGTAGAGTCAGAAACAAGGTCAATAAAGGAAATTATTGTTCAAACTCCGGAGGCCGCATTTTTACTTTGAGCAAGTTGAAAATTTGTCAGAATGTTGTCTTGATAATATCTAGTCCATGTTGGAATATGGGTCATATCAGGTAAAAAAATATAGATCACTAGGCCAAATGAAGGAAAATATTGTTAACACTGTGGAGGTTGCATTCAGAATAATTGTCCTGATGTATTTTGCATTGCAGTACATTGTATAATTAAGGTGAGCCATCCAGGGCCATCATGGCCCTCTTGTTTTAAAGTTGTCTTCTGCAGATTTGTTGTATGTGGGAAAGGGTTGAGTGGGTGATTTACTTGTGATTGTAAGGAAGTGTTTAATTTGTTTGATATGTCATAATAATTATAAATCATTGACTTACCTTAAGCCCCAGTCCAACCGACCTCCCAGACTGATATTTTGCCGATCCGGGGTCAGATCTGCGTTGGTTTTGGGCTTATCCGGGATAGTCTGGGACAGTCCGGGATGATCCTGGACTGGGACACAACCCCGGCAATTGTAAACTGTTTTAAACTGGTCATCCAGGATGGACTGGGATGATCTTTTAATCCAGGGTAGTCCGTGTTGGCTCTGGGAAAGTCTAGTGGCACGGTGTTGATGCAGGGCGATCCGGCATGACATGTTTGGTCTGGGGCGGTCTGTGTTGGGTCCTGATCCGGGACACTCCTGATCCTGGACAGTCCTGATCCTGGATGGTTCGGGTCATTCTGGCGCTGCCATGGTGGTACCGTAGTCAGATCCGTGTTGTGGTGCCGTGTTGGGTACGGGGCGACGATGTTTTGCGACTCAATTTTACCCAGGATCATCCCGGATCAAGATTATTTCTTGAAAGGGGTGCTCCGTGTTGGGTCCGGCTTCGGTGTGACTGTAGCTTTAGCATCTAGCTTTGACGTGCTATGTTCATCAGTTTGACATGTCTGTAAAAACCAGTTTTCTTGTTCCCACATACAACAAATCTGCAGCAGACCACTCTGCAATCATTTACTCAGAAATATGGAAACTATATAAGAACACTTATTGAGTAAAGTTGAAAGCATTGTTGCAAATGAAGAAATGGATCATCATGAGCAATTTCTTCATTTGCCTCAAATTTTTCAAACATCATCTGCTGCAGAGGCGTCACAAATCTTCTATATGTGGGAAACCGAAAGGGTAAGTTTATGGTCCATTCAATTAAAGAGATTTTCTATTTTTCAACAAAATATGTTCAAAGTCGTCTGCTGCAGGATTGTCGTATGAGGGAAAGGGTTAAAGAGAAGACATAGTGCATATTTTTCTAGATGTTTTTTCAAAGTCTTCTGCAGCAGATTTCTTGTGTTTCAAATTTAGCTTTGCACTATAAATTGCATATTAGTCCATTTTACTTTGTCTAAACCCCTCTGCCTTTGGTCTTTAATAGTGAAGGTCATGTAAATGATTCATCAAACTATTTGAATTATTTATCTGAATGACAATAATGTCTGACTTGACATTTATGTATGTACTGACAATAGATAATTGATAGAATCTTTCTCTGGAATTTCTGATAATCCATTTACCCTTTCCCTGTACCACATATCTGCCGCGGATGACTTTGAAATTATCTAGGTAAAAATACGGAATGCACATAATTATATGAGACTTTACTTATCAAATATAATGGAAAAAGGAGAAACTGCTCATTATAGCAACTTCTCCTTCCTGTTGCCATGATGTTTTCAAATGTCATCTGCTGTAGATGCATCAAATTGCAATTGCATGCAGGGAAAGGATGAACTCATCTGTCATGGACAGGAGCTGCATTTACCATCAATCAAGTGAAATTTCACCATCATAAACCTATGGCTGTCATTATGATTGTCTCTAGAGATAAGATATAAATTCTACAAGAATCTTTTTTTTACTTTTTAGCTTGATTATATGCTGAGATGTACAGCTCCTGTTGTCATGTGTTTTTGTGGTACACTTTAACCATTCCCCACATGCAGAAACAATTGTATGACTTAATGTTGATGCTTTAACCCTTTCCCTCATACGACTTTAAACATATTTTGTCAAAAAATAGAAGATCTCTTTAAATGAATGGATAACCTATCACTAAAATTGGAAAACATTGTGGCAAAAGGAGAAATTGCTCGTTTTGAGCAATTTCTTCTTTTGTCACTATATTTTCAAAAAGCTGTCTGCTGCAGATGCGTTAAAAAGCATCTATATGAGGGAAAGGGTTAACAACACTCAGCTTTTGAAACTTCTGTGACAAAGTGAGAAATTATTCATAATGGGCAATTTCTCCTTTTATAACACTGGTTTCAACTCTATCCAATCATTCCAATGGTTATACATTCATTTATAAAGTTTGTCTATATTTTTGCCAAGTTGCTTTCTATGTTGTGTGTTGGAAATTGTTATTGATCGGGTTTTTTTTTATGCCACTTTCAACATTTTTCCAGTTGTATCACAGAGTTTCCTGGATAAGTAGCCAGTATTACTGGTCCGTTTATTCTGACACCAGCCAATCAGTATAATACTAACCCCAGTACTACTAGTCCATTTATCCTGACACCAGTCAATCAGTCTAATGCTAACCCCAGTACTACTAGTCCATTTATCCTGACACCAGCCAATCAGTATAATGCTAACCACAGTACTACCGGTCCATTTATTCTGACACCAGTCAATCAGTCTAATGCTAACCCCAGTACAACTGGTCCATTTATCCTGACACCAGCCAATCAGTATAATACTAACCCCAGTACTACTGGTCCATTTATCCTGACACCAGCCAATCAGTCTAATGCTAACCCCAGTACTACTGGTCCATTTATCCTGACACCAGTCAATCAGTCTAATGCTAACCCCAGTACTACTGGTCCATTTATTCTGACAACAGTCAATCAGTCTAATGCTAAACCCAGTACTACTGGTCCATTTATCCTGACACCAGTCAATCAGTATAATACTAACCCCAGTACTACTGGTCCATTTATCCTGACACCAGCCAATCAGTCTAATGCTAACCCCAGTACTACTGGTCCATTTATCCTGACACCAGCCAATCAGTATAATGCTAACCCCAGTACTACTGGTCCATTTATCCTGACACCAGCCAATCAGTATAATGCTAACCCCAGTACTACTGGTCCATTTATCCTGACACCAGCCAATCAGTCATGATGCTAACCCCAGTACTACTGGTCCATTGATCCTGACACCAGCCTGTTAGTCTAATGCTAACCCCAGTACTACTGGTCCATTGATCCTGACACCAGCCTGTTAGTCTAATGCTAACCCCAGTACTACTGGTCCATTTATCCTGACACCAGTCAATCAGTATAATGCTAACCCCAGTACTACTGGTCCATTTATCCTGACACCAGCCAGTTAGTCTAATGCTAACCCCAGTTTTACTGGTCCATTGATCCTGACACCAGCCTGTTAGTCTAATGCTAACCTCAGTACTACTGGTCCATGTATCCTGACACCAGCCAATCAGTATAATGCTAACCCCAGTACTACTGGTCCATCCTGACACCAGCCAATCAGTATAATACTAACCCCAGTACTACTGGTCCATTTATCCTGACACCAGCCAATCAGTATAATGCTAACCCCAGTACTACTGGTCCATCCTGACACCAGCCAATCAGTATAATACTAACCCCAGTACTACTGGTCCATGTATCCTGACACCAGCCAATCAGTATAATACTAACCCCAGTACTACTGGTCCATGTATCCTGATACCAGCCAATCAGTATAATACTAACCTCAGTACTACTGGTCCATTTATTCTGACACCAGCCAATCAGTATAATACTAACCCCAGTACTACTGGTCCATTTATCCTGACACCAGTTAATCAGTATAATGCTAACCCCAGTACTACTGGTCCATTTATCCTGACACCAGTCAATCAGTATAATACTAACCTCAGTACTACTGGTCCATTTATCCTGACACCAGCCAATAAGTCTAATGCTAACCCCGCAACCCTGAGCATCAAGCAGGGTAGCCATTACTCAACTTTTGAAACTTCTGTGACAAAGTGAGAAACTATTCATAATGGGCAATTTCTCCTTTTATAACACTGGTTTCAACTCTATCCAATCATTCCAATGGTTATACATTCATTTGTTTGTCTATATTTTTTGCCAAGTTGCTTTCTATGTTGTGTGTTGGAAATTGTTATTGATCGTTTTTTTTTTTTATGCCACTTTCAACATTTTTCCAGTTGTATCACAGAGTTTCCTGGATAAGTAGCCAGTATTACTGGTCCGTTTATTCTGACACCAGCCAATCAGTATAATACTAACCCCAGTACTACTGGTCCATTTATCCTGACACCAGCCAATCAGTATAATGCTAACCTCAGTACTACTGGTCCATTTATCCTGACACCAGTCAATCAGTATAATGCTAACCTGAGTACTACTGGTCCATTTATCCTGACACCAGCCAATCAGTATAATGCTAACCTCAGTACTACTGGTCCATTTATCCTGACACCAGCCAATCAGTATAATGCTAACCTCAGTACTACTGGTCCATTTATCCTGACACCAGCCAATCAGTAGAATACTAACCCCAGTACTACTGGTCCATTTATCCTGACACCAGTCAATCAGTATAATGCTAACTTCAGTACTACTGTTCCATTTATCCTGACACCAGTCAATCAGTCTAATGCTAACCCCAGTACTACTGGTCCATTTATTCTGACACCAGACAATCAGTATAATGCTAACCTCAGTACTACTGGTCCATTTATCCTGACACCAGTCAATCAGTATAATGCTAACCCCAGTATTACTGGTCCATTTATTCTGACACCAGACAATCAGTATAATGCTAACCCCAGTATTACTGGTCTATTTATCCTGACACCAGTCAATCAGTATAATGCTAACCCCAGTACTACTGGTCCATTTATCCTGACACCAGCCAATCAGTCATAATGCTAACCCCAGTATTACTGGACCATTTATCCTGACACCAGCCAATAAATATAATGCTAACCCCAGTACTACTGGACCATTTATCCTGACACCAGTCAATCAGTATAATGCTAACCACAGTACTACTGGTCCATTTATCCTGACACCAGCCAATAAATATAATGCTAACCACAGTACTACTGGTCCATTTATCCTGGCACCAGCCTGTTAGTCTAATGCTAACCCCAGTACAACTGGTCCATTTATTCTGACACCAGTCAATCAGTATAATGCCAACCCCAGTACTACTGGTCTATTTATCCTGACACCAGTCAATCAGTCTAATGCTAACCCCAGTACTACTGGTCCATTCATCCTGACACCAGCCAATCAGTCTAATGCTAACCCCAGTACTACTGGTCCATTTATCCTGACACCAGTCAATCAGTCTAATGCTAACCCCAGTACTACTGGTCCATTTATTCTGACACCAGTCAATCAGTCTAATGCTAACCCCAGTACTACTGGTCCATTTATTCTGACACCAGCCAATCAGTATAATGCTAATCCCAGTACAACTGGTCCATGTATCCTGACACCAGTTAATCAGTCTAATTTTAACCCCAGTACTACTGGTCCATTTATCCTGACACCAGCCAATCAGTCTAATGCTAACCCCGCAACCCTGAGCATCAAGCAGGGTAGCCATCCTGCCAGGGATCGAACCTGCGGCCTCCCAGACTCATTGCAGACACTCTATCTCAACATCACCTAGGTGGTGGTAAGGACTATGTTTTGTTTTGCACCTCATACCTATGTAACTTCGGGTTTTGTCCGAAGTCTGTTGTGCGTCGTCCGTCAACATTTCTCCTCTATAACCAGTGGGTTAATTTTCAAATAATTTTGTATGAATGTTACTTGGTTGACCCTCAATCTGATTCCTTCAAGCCATGTTGATTGGTCGCCAGGAGGTGAGGCTGTTTTGCATTATATGACTATATGTATAGTGAAAACTTTAAAATCCTCTTCTCCAAAAGAATGTGGTTCATTTCCAAACAATTTTGCAGAAATGTTCCTTGGACTTGACCCTCTATCGGATTCTTTCAAACCATGTTGATTGATCAAAAAACGTAGCAGCTAGGAGGCAGGCTGTTTTGCCTTATATGGCCATAGTGAAAGGTTTAAAAATCTTCTTCTCCAAAAGTATCTTGCCGATTTCTACATTATTTTGTAGGAATGTTCCTTGGATGACACTCTCAGTTTCCTTGGAGCCGTGTTGAATGATCGAAAAACATGGCCACCAGGGGGCGAAAGGAGAAATTGCTTGTTTTGAGCAATTTCTATTTTTGTCACGATGTTTTCAAAAGTTGTCTGCTGCAGATGCTTCAAAATGCGTCTATAGGTGTAAAAGGGTTAATTTACATGGTCGGACAATAATACAATATATCTCTTTTCTAGAATGCATTTACATGACTGTACTATATATATAAGGAAAAGGTAATAAAACTTCTCTCTGTTTTTTCCCCCGTCCCATTTTTATGTCATTGTGAACATTAACTGTAGTTGTTTTAGTCTCACAAGTTTATAGGAGTTGAGTGTAACTTACTGGATCTAAATCTGTCAGAGCTTGGCACAATTAATTGTTTTTGTGTCCCATCTTTTGCTAACCCTGTAATGTAGTTGCCATAAAATCTATAATGAACTGCCTGAAGTTAAGGAAGATACAAATAAAACAAATGAAGATCTTTACATTTTTTACCAGATACTTAGTTAATTTTCACAAATGCAAATACAGGAGTCTTCTATCTCTTGTTATATTTTACAAAAAATAGTTTGAGCCTATCCATGGAAAAAGTTAGCATTTGTGAACAGTGTAGATCAGGATCAGTCTGTGCATCACGGCAGTCTGATAGATATTTACACATTCTCATATAACTGACGCAAGCTTGTAAAAAGATTCACAAATAATCATTCATTCAAGATGTCTTTGGTAAGGACTTACCTCGAAAAATCCAGAACCTGCTCATCACGGGACTCAAACCCGGGACCTTTGAAACGAGAGGCAGAGGCTCTAGTGTTTTCATCAAGGGTGTCAAGGTGTAGTTGTATCAGTGAGTAATGATCACATCTTTTTCATGTTTGATAATCTCCCAGTATTAGTTTATCACAACACTTAAAGAAAAGATAGCTAATGATATAATGGAAGGACCTACTTAACTCTCCATATTTTATTAATATTTCCCAAATGCAACAATTCTGCAGCAGACGGCTTTGAAAATATTTGAGGAAAAATAGGATAAAATCTCCACGGATTAGACTTTATTTTAGAATAGAGTTGAAAACATTGTGGCAAATAGAGAATAGGCTCATTATGAGCTATTTCTCTGTTTACAAAAATGTTTTAAAAAGTCGTCTGCTGCAGATGCTTAAAGCGGGAAAAGGTTAACATTTCCATAATACAAATACTTTTTTGCCATGTCTGCAGTAGATGACCTATGTAAATTAAAACGATTGCAAGGCGCAATCTCTCTTTTCACACAATGTATTCAAGTTTGCGTATATTTTACATAAAATAGTTTATGAATCTTTAATTTTGAAGAGTCTAAAACAGGCATGTAAGGTATTGGGATGAGGTATCACAATTTGATTGTTTAAGCCCCCCCTTTACACACACGGAGATTATTTGGCGACAATTGAGTGATCCAAAATTAGCCAGATCTTTTGATGATATCTCAAAGTCCCGAAAAAGTTGTTTCTGTGTAAATTCTTGGAAGATCTTTGTGCACTTGTTGTGGAATAAAGATGCAATTTTTGCCCAATTTTCATGGCACTTAGGATGACCTAGGCGCTCATTGAAAGACCCTTTAGAGATCAATGGATATTAAGCCTCCTGCAGCGACCACTTTCAGTGTGCTGAGCATTTGTTTTGTGACAATGAGATATTCTTAAAAGCCCCGAAAAAGTTGTTTCTCTGCAAATGCTTGGGAGATTCTTGTGCTCTAGTTGTACGATCAAAGTTCAAATTTTTATCAACTTTCATGACGATCTATAGAGATTTTTGGGCGACCTTGGCGCTCAATAAGTGCTTATTAAGCACTCATTGAATGACCCTTGAGAGATCAATGGATACTAAGCCACCTGCAGCGACCACTGGAATTTCGCTGAGGACTTTGTTTCGTGACAAAGAGATATTCTTAAAAGGCCTGAAAAAGTTGTTTCTCTGCAAATGCTTGGGAGATCTCTTGTACAATATAAATGCTATTTTTGACTTTCATGACAATCTATAGAGTTTTTTGGGCGACCTCGTCACTCATTGAGTGCTTATTAAGCAATCATTGAAAGACCCTTGAGAGATCAATTGATAGCCAAAAACAAATGAAAAATGAACAAATCCGCCTTGGCTGAGTGGTAAGCACCGAGAATTTGAAATTAGGCATCCTGGTTTTGATCCCCAGTAGCGACAGTGGAGTGCCCTTGTGCAAGGCACTTTTCCTTTTTATACGTTGGGATCATGAATAAGTGAACTAGCTGTCCCTGTGAATGTTGAAAATGGCGTAAAATCCAGTAAAACTTCTAAGCAAACTTTTTATCTAGCTAGATTTCAATCTCAATGTGAGTCAAACCTAGGTGTGTTTTCTCAATGATAACAGCCTTTCCCACTGGTGACAAATCTGCATTAGACAACTTTGAAATAATTGAGGCAATAATTCTGAGAATCTGTATTAATTAATGTATAAATTATTGAAAAGTCTCAAAACCATTATGGTGTTAAGAGAACTTGCTCGTATTTCCTTTTGTCATTCAGTTTTCCAAGTGTTGTCTGAAATGTGGAAAAGGGTTGATTTACATTATAAAGATAGCAGAATCTTCTATCAGTTTGTTGCTGTTTCATC
This sequence comes from Serripes groenlandicus, assembly GCA_031761405.1. NCBI lineage: Eukaryota > Metazoa > Mollusca > Bivalvia > Cardiida > Cardiidae > Serripes > Serripes groenlandicus. The sequence continues at coordinate 103,410,098 of JASEVX010000001.1, read as the reverse complement.
TTCTGATAAGAAAGTCTATAAATTTATTTTAATACTTATCAGACTTGTCTTAGTAAATTATAAATTGAGTTTGTTCATTTTTTAGAGAATTTACAATAAAAAAGAGAGATGGTTTTTGATGCCTCCATTCAAGGCAGCTGTAGCAACATCTTGTAACAAGGTTAATTTACATCTGTTGTGCATGAAGCCCAAGTTATGTTAATCATGTGTGTGATGCTAGACTTCTGATTGAAGACATCTTGAAATTTTACATTCCTTTGATTATAAACTGTAAAATGCCAACCAACACTGTTAACTTAGCAAAATATGTGATATGTGCTCAGAAACTAAGATTACACTCTTAACCCTTTCCCTCATATAGACGCTTTCTGACGTCTCTGCAGCAGACCGCTTTTTGAAAACATAGTGACAAAAGAAGAAATTGCTCAAAACGAGCAATTTCTCCCTTTGCCACAATGTTTTCCACTTTATGTCATAGGTTATCCATTCAATGATAGAGATTTTCTATTTTTTGACTAAATATGTTCAAAGTCGTCTGCTGCAGAATTGCTGTATGTGGGAAAGGATTAAATCACCACTCTCGTTTTAACTTTAATAAGTTGCTTTACAGTTGTTGTGTTTGAGAGTGTGTTCGTAAGTGAGTGCGTGCGAGCTTATATGATATTTCTGCATTATTTTCCATGTTGTTATTAATCACAACTTCGTTTTGCATGCTCACACATGATCAAATCATTTGTATGACAATTAGCTATGTTGTGCTAAAGTCTAATAAACTATTCTGTATTCTGTTAACCTTTTTCCACTTGCAGATGCATTTTGAAGCATCTACAGCAGACACAATTATCAGTCGGTTGATTAAATTTAACCTTCTCACATTGGACAAACTTGAAGCAGACAACTTCGGAAACTTTTATGCAAATATATAGAAAATCCCTATAAATGAAAGTATGTACTGTACATCATGTATATTGATAGGATATAGTTGAAAACATTGTGGCAAAAAAAGAAATTCCTCAAACTAGTTTGAGCAATTCGTCCTTTAGCTTAAATGTTTTTGCAAAGTCGTCTGCTGGATGCGCCAAAATGCCTATCTAAATGGGAAAGTGTTAACCAAAATGCCTATTTAAATGGGAAAGTGTTAACCCAATATACCACACATACTAACTGAATCGCATGAATCTGCTGTAGAAGAGATAGCTGGCAAGGTTTGAGACTGACCGGAGGCTGATTGCAGCTTGCAGTGGTCATGGTGGAGTGTCTGGGCAAGGCATATTTCCTAGCCTAGTACTTATTGGTCAGGCGGGCATCTTGAATAAGTCTACTGTCTACATGATATTGCTGAAATTCTGTTGAAACAGCATAAAATCTCAATAAATGAAATCTGGTCCCAAGGTCTCCCACTCACTTTCATCATGACTCATTTTGATAAACATATGAATGATTTTATCAACATTCAAAAATAAAAAACGTTCATTTTTAAAAAAGAAGACAATATATCAGAATCACAGTTTTTATCCCTTTCCCACTTACAGACACATTTTTAAGCATCTGCTGCAGATAACTTTCTGACAAATGGAGAAATTGCTAAAAATGAACAATTTCTTCTTTTTTTACAATGATTTAAACTTTTCAGTAACTACACTTTCATTTAGAGTGTTTGCGACATTAACAATTAAATGTTTTCTGCTGCAGATTTGTTTTGAATGGGAAAGTGTTAACAAGATTGATTTAAGTATGCTTTTTATCTGATGCAAAAGGCGTCAGTAAAGTCTACAGTGAAATGTGATGCAGAAATTATTACCCCTTCATAAGTAGGTATAAGAACAAATAAAGATAACAGGGAGTTTTGTTACCCTATCTATAATGCATATAGAACAGGGTGGGACTATATAACATGGAAATATAATAACCTTATTTAACCCTTTCCCACACACTGACGCCTCTGCAGCAGACGACTGTTGAAAACATTGTGGCAAATGGAGAAATTGCACGTTTTGTGCAATTTCTTCTTTTGTCACTATGTTTTCAAAAAGCCGTCTGCTGCAGAGGCATCAGAAAGCGTCTATATGAGGGAAAGGGTTAAAATAGTTTCATGCACTCTCAAAAATGTGAGATTTGCTGCATCAGACATTTCGTCTTAATTAACACTTTTCCGCCATACAACAAGTCTGTGGTAGAAGAGTTTAAATACACATATGCAAACATATCTTAATTCTCTATAAATGAAAGTGACTGAATGAATGTATATTGTTTTATGGCGCATCGACAGCTAAAGTCATTTAGCGCGCAATTAATTTTAATTATTCATGATCCCTGGGTTAACAAACCAGTACTAGGCTAGAAAATGTGCCTTGCCCAAGGGCACTCCACCATGACTGTAGTGCCGCGACTGGGGATCGAACCCGGGACACCCGGTTTCGAAATCCTCGACGCTAACCACTCGACCACAGCGGATTCCATAAATGAAAGTGTAATTATTGAAAAGAGGGCAATGAGAAATTTCGCCTTTTTACCCCAATCTTTTCAAAAGTCATCTGCTGCAGATGAATCAGATGAATCAGAATGGGATAGGGTTATCCCTCTCCCACATTTAGACAAATCTGCAGAAGACGACTTCATAAACATCTAGGCAAAAGTATGGTAAACCTCTTTAAATCATTATTTTTTCGTTGTAAAGTTTGTGACAAAAGGAAAAATTGCTCGTTTGAGCTATTTCTTCTTGTTTCACATTACTAGTATTAGCTAGTGGGAAAGGGTTATGAATAAGAAGAATTGGCTATATGGATTAAACAGACATCTAATCATCTCTTTTAAATTACAAAATTTATCAATCTACATTCATCATCACTGCTAATTCATCATCACTAATAAAGTAAAATGAGATGTGTGTGTCATTAATCTTAATAGAAAAAGAAGGAATTTTCTAATTTCAGTTTACCTCTTACATCTATAACCCCCAAAGCATCATGCTTTTTCCTGCATCATTTATATTGAAACCCTTGCAATGAGAGAGACATAGTCACAACAATGACAGTTATGTGTATGAGAGAGACATAGTCACAACAATGACAGTTATGTGTATGAGAGAGACATAGTCACAACAATGACAGTTATGTGTATGAGAGAGACATAGTCACAACAATGACAGTTATGTGTATGAGAGAGACATAGTTACAACAATGACAGTTATGTGTATGAGAGACACATAGTCACAACAACGACAATTATGTGTATGAGAGAGACATAGTCACAACAATGACAGTTATGTGTATGATAGACACATAGTCACAACAATGACAGTTATGTGTATGAGAGACACATAATCACAACAATGACAGTTATGTGTATGAGAGACACATAGTCACAACAATGACAGTTATGTGTATGAGAGAGACATAGTCACAACAATTACAGTTATGTGTATGAGAGAGCCATAGTTACAACAATGACAGTTATGTGTATGAGAGAGCCATAGTGACAACAATGACAGTTATGTTTATGAGAGAGACATAGTCACAACAATGACAGTTATGTGTATGGGAGACACATAGTTACAACAATGACAGTTATGTGTATCAGAGAGACATAGTTACAACAATGACAGTTATGTGTATGAGAGAGACATAGTTACAACAATGACAGTTATGTGTATGAGAGAGACATAGTTACAATAATGACAGTTATGTGTATGAGAGAGACATAGTCACAACAATGACAGTTATGTGTATGAGAGAGACATAGTTACAACAATGACAGTTATGTGTATGAGAGAGACATAGTCACAACAATGACAGTTATGTGTATGAGAGACACATAGTCACAACAATGACAGTTATGTGTATGAGAGAGCCATAGTTACAACAATGACAGTTATGTGTATGAGAGAGACATAGTCACAACAATGACAGTTATGTGTATGAGAGACACATAGTTATAACAATGACAGTTATGTGTATGTACATCATCATAGTGTCACTCGTCTATCTGCATCATTTCAGGTATAATTGTTCATCAGCTAGAACTAGTTGAGCTCAAAGTCAAAATTTATAAAATGGATAAAATAGAGCTTTATGTTTCAGCTATTATTTTAATCCTTTCCCACCTGTAGATGCATTTTGACACATCTGCAGCAGACGACTTTTGAAAACATCGTGACAAAGGGAGATATTGCTTAAAATGAGCAATTTCTCCTTTTTGTCACAACGTTTTCAACTATTTCAGTAAGTATATACCTACAATTATAGAGATTTTCCATATTTTTAAGTAGACATTTTCTAAGTTAACTGCTGCAGATTTGCTGTATGTGGAAAAGGGTTAAAATCAGTGGATTTTTTCAAATTACATCAGTGGCCAAATTTCTCCACCTGATGGCAGATGTGTCACATGCTAAATCCAGGACAGTGTTGCTCAAAGGTCAAGGCCACATTTCAATGTCAAAGGTGAAAAACAGATGAAATAGAGTTTCTCAAGGGTAATCATTTATACAGTGCTCAATGGATTTTTATGTCAAAAATACATTACCAGTCATTTAATACCTGATATATAATCTCTACACCCTTAATTCATCCAGAAAAAGAACTCGCCTTGCGTATTCCTCACGTATATGTGATATACACGGTTGCCCGTAATAGAGGGCAAGCACGTGATATCTTGCCGCTTTTTAATTTCTGGATACACCAGCTAGACAGCTAAGAATTTACACATTATTTTCTAATTATTCTTTTCTTGGCTTTTTAAGGCTTATTGCCTTATTTAGTTGTTCATTCAGTTAGGAAACTGCATTAACAGATATTCAACTGCATTTAAAGTTAAATTATTGTTGTAATTGCTTGTTTTTGTAGGCGACAGCTAGCTGAAAAGCGACGTTGAGGTGGTTACCCCACCCATTATTTTCAGTTAATGTCTTCGGGTGCGGAACGTAATTGAGTTCAAGACTTAAAGTTAAACGATGAGTTCCCAATCCCGTTATAGATTATACTTATGATGTTTGTTGTACTTACATGTAATTATAACATAGACAAAAATTTTGTTTATAGATTATATACGTTCCGGGTTGTCACTCGGGTAGAAAAATAAAAAGTAAAAAAAAAAAAATTTTAAATTTTTTTTTTGGTTTTATTGTTGTGTTCTTTTCGTATATATTTGTATCATAAATATGTCACTTAGAGGTGAACGGAGGCGTGGCTCGTGTGGTCATGCTGTGGACGCATGGGACACGCATCCGAACTGTGTGGTTTGCTCAAAGGGCACACAGCTTTCACCGTGCGAGTACTGCTCTTCTTGGACTGTTTCTATTTGGAAACGGGCTGGGAAGGGTAAGACTAGCAAAAGCAGGAAGGGTAAGAGTGCCCCTAAAAAAGGCGTCTCTGATATCTTCGAGTGAAGCGGAGTTCGAGGGGTTCTCCCAATCGGACTCCGCGACCGTGTTGAGTGGTTCAAAGGTTAAGGCTGTACCTTCTCCACTTAACACAAACGCACCTCCTAGTCTAGCTAGAGACGAAGAGGAGCGTGTTAAGGTAGCTTTGGATGCGCGTTGTCTGTCGGGAAACTAAAGCCTTCGGGCCTGATACCGTATAGAAACAAGGTAGAGAGTGCTCAAAGAGATAGGAAGGCCGGTAGGGTCGCTGGAGTCATCTACACTTGAACCGCATTATCTGTCGCCTGGTGTTGCTTAACCAACACCACACTCTGAGATACAGCAGTCTTCGGACGGCTGCAGAGTGCCGGATTACAATGTCTGCGGACAAAGTTTTCCGGAGACTTATGGTAGAACAGCCTCACAACTGCCTATCCCTAGTCAACCGGGTTTTGCTGGTGCTGGAAAGCAAAACCCATATGCCGTGGCGCGACAGGTCCCCGGGCAACCGGGGCGTCATCTAGCGATGACGCGACCTGTCACCGGTCAGTCATTTAGCCATGACACGACCGGGCCAGTCAGTCAATTTGCCATGACTAGACAAGGTAGTCATTCACTTAGCGGTGAAATGACAGGGCTGCAGTCGAATAGCTACGACGCGGCCAGGCAGACGGTCACTCATTTAAATATGACGCGACCAGGCAGACACTCATTTCACTATGACGTGGCTAGCCAATCAGTCTCGCATGTAGCCATGTCTAGACAAGGTAAACAGGCAGACACTCATTTCACGATGACGTGGCTAGCCAATCAGTCTCGCATGTAGCCATGTCTAGACAAGGTGTGGATCAATCATTTAACTATGATACGACCAACCTACCGGTCACGCAGGTGAACATGACGCGGCAAGGAGATAGTCAATCATTTGGTAATGACGCGGCTAGTCTACCTGTCGGTTATGAAAACATCGCACGACCAGGCAGTCCGTCATTTGGCAATGACGCGGCTAGCCAGCCAGTCGCTTATGTAAACATGGCGCGACCAGCCAATCGGTCACGCATGTGAATATGACACGATCAGGCAGTAGTCAGTCATTTGGTAATGATATGGCTAGCTTGCCTGTCGGTTATGTAAACAGCGCACGACCAGGCAGTCTATCATTTGGCAATGACACGACTAACCAGCCAGTCGCTTATGTTAACATGGCGCGACCGGGCACGGGCTCTGTACTGGCTGACCGAATTGATACTATTATCATTCTATCTCAGGTCAACAACAGAGTGGTGTTATGAATATTCAGAGTAGGTTAGCACCGAACTCTAATATTCAGCCGTATAGCTCCGAGTACGGGAATTACCGGTCGGAGAAATCCTTCCGTTCCCCAAAGGGAACTGTGCACTTCATTAAAGAGTGCCGGATTACGATGTCTGCGGACAAAGTTTTCCGGAGACTTTCGGTAGAGCAGCCTCACAACTGCCTATCCCTAGTCAACCGGGTTTTACTGGTGCTGGAAAGCAAGACCCATATGCCATATGCCGTGGCGCGACAGGTCCCCGGGCAACCGGGGCGTCTTCTAGCGATGACGCGACCTGTCACCGGTCAGTCATGTAGCCATGACACGACCGGGCCAGTCAGTCAATTTGCCATGACTAGACAAGGTAGTCATTCACTTAGCGGTGATATGACAGGGCTGCAATCGAATAGCTACGACGCGGCCAGGCAAACGGTCACTCATTTAAATATGACGCTACCAGGCAGTCACTCATTTCACGATGACGTGACTAGCCAATCAGTCACGCATGTAGCCATGTCGAGACAAGGTTTGGATCAATCATTTAATTATGATACGACCAACCAACCAGTCACGCAGGTGAACATGACGCGGCAGGGAGATAGTCAGTCATTTGGTAATGACGGGGCTAGGCTACCTGTAGGTTATGAAAACATCTCACGACCAGCCAGTCGGTCATTTGTTAATGACGCAACTAGCCAGCCAATTGCTTAGGCAAACATGGCGCGTCCAGGCACGAGCTCTGTACTGAGTGACCGGATTGATACAAATTATCATTCCATAACAGGTCAACAACAGAGTGGGTGCACGAATAATCAGAGTATAGGTTACGGACCGACCTCTATTATTCACCCGTCTGGCTCCGGGTATGGGAATTTTCGTGCAGAGAGATCCTTTCAATCCCCAAGGGAACTGTGTACATCTCTAAGATAACACTTTTCCCCAATTACCTTCCACCGGTCCATTCAATGGAACCGGTCGGAAATAGACGGGATTTCCAAACCTACCGAGAGCATCAAAAACCCAACGTTTTTTGGGATATCGAGGCATTCGGAGGGACATCTATTAATAGACAGTCCTTGGAAAGGCAATCCCTGGAACAGAATACGTTAGCGCATTCTGATAAAGGGAGGGCTAAGCCGTCCCACAAAGGGGGAGAACCTCTCTATGGTCATCCCATTACCAAGGGGCTAAGAATCGGCAGCCTTCTAAATAAAGCACAACCCCTAGGCCTCAACCCTGGGGATGCGCACCTTTCTATGATCGTCCCAAGGCCGGAGATTACAGTCGGGTCCGCCTGTTGTTTTCATAGAGGAATGGGAAAGTGTCACAGAGGATCATTGGATCTTATCTGTGATACAGGAAGGGTATCCAATTCCCTTCATTTCTTCTCCTCTGACAAGCGTGCCTATCGACATGTCGTCACGTCATTCGGCCGTGTCAAAAGTGATTTCATCACGTCTTCCGTAAAGAAGGCCATAGAGAGGGTTTTCAACCCCATTATCGGGGTTTGATACAACCGTCTTTTCCTCGTCCAGAAGGAAGACGATCGGTGGAGACCGGTTATAGATTATCAGCTCTAAATCTATTGATTCCGGTCGAGAAGTTAAAATGGAGTCGACCCACTCCATCCAAATAACTTTTTGGGAAGGCGACTGGGCGGTCTCTCTAGACCTCACAGACACCTATTACCACATTTCAATCGCTCCCTCGTCGAGGAAGTACTTTCGTTTTGTGGTAAATGACAAGGAACAGAGGATATTCACTATGTGAACTCTGAGACAGGGAGGTCAAGACCATCTCATACGTGAGCTCGGCCCCGACGGTTGATTCCATGCGATCTCATTCTTCTTCGGAAAAGGGATCTATGTCAAGGGATCAATTCCTCGGTCATAACTCTAATTCAGAGCACTTCGGAAAAGGGATAATTCCTCGGTCATGACTCCTTCATAATTTCTAATGTGGAATCGAACACTGACCTTCCGGTTCAGAACAGGCTATAGGCAATCCTCTTGTCGTCGGTGAAACCCAAGACCCAGTCTTGTCTGACGAATAAGAGACATATCGGGATCAGTGCCCCATATGATGATGAAACAATTTAGATCTAGACGCTAAATAATTATCATTGGCGGAATGTTACTGCTTTCATTGCGTCCATAAGGCATTTCGGCGTATGCGGCGACATCGTTTACACAGGGACAGAAACGTACAGCGACTTCTGCAAGGGCGTTCTTGGAACCCCAACCTGTGAAGACGCAAATAGACAGGCTAAGTTCGAGCCTAGCGTTACGGGAACTAGCTAAGTTGGCATACAACCAAGTAGATCACTGTCCCTAATCCGCAGCTATAGGGAAGCACTCCTCTCTATTAAATCTTCTAACAAAGAATGATATAGAGTGGGTATCAACCTTTCATTCGGGCTTGATACAACTGTTTTTCTTCCTGTTTCTAAGAAAGACAGACAGTGAAAACCGGTAGTAGACGTTTCGACTCAGTTCGCGTCTAGTACGGCCGTGTAGTAGAATGGAACGTCCGTTTCACCAAGATCACAATCCGGAACGGCGGTCTGGGCGAGTTGTTAGTCCTAACAAACGCCTAATACACGTATCGTGTGCCTTGTCATCGAGGAGTTACAGTTCGATTACCTGCGTTCGGAATTATTTCCCAAAACAGGCAAATCGGATCTAATTCCCTCGAGAATCCGATTCGTTTTCTGGTTCGGGATCAGTAAGTACGGGAACAGCCCGATACATGCTTCACACCACACCCGAATTGTTACAGATATCGGGGCAGTGCGTTACAGCCTACGGCATGTTATTAAATAGAGTAGACAACTTCATATGAATTCAGTTCTGCTAGCTTTCAATTCTACTCATTCGGCAGCAATCGGAATACGTCGGGGATGAATGCTTACGGATTTACCCGAGAAGTTCCGATTGATTCCGCAGTGGAATAATAATAAACAACTTCCGGTCTCAGTTTCACTGGCTGAAGGTGTAAAATGATAATAGAAGCACATCACTGGCTAAATGACCGTGGTTATACGTCATGCTGGCCTGTCTCTCGACATAACCGTTACATCTTCCTTAGAAATAGACTGTTCTTACCGATTGATGTTATTAAGGTAGGTCAATCTCTCTGAACGTTCGTCGGAAACTACCGCTTCTTAAATTAGTAACTGAGACTTATAAATTCGTCTTATTTGACGAACACACGCAGGGAAGTGAGTTCTTTACTGTCATTAGAAACTAATTTCATTAGGTTTCACAGCCTGATGGTTAGAATTAGAAAAACCCATTGTAGGAGTTTAACTCCAAAATAGGATTTGTCTTGCGTCCTCTGGTCGCTTACAAGAGCTCCATACGAACCTCTTGAATCGACGTCTTTACTTATAAAACCGTCTTTTTATTAGCTTTCGCTACAGCTCTTCGAAGGAGCAATTCAAACGCTCTGTCTGTAGAACCGGGAATGTCAGATTCAATGAATATGATGGCCTCTTTACACTACTGGGTCAACCAGGGTTTCTGGCTAAGAACCAGTTACCGTCGGTCCTTCCTGATCCGATTCAGTTCCTAGTCTTTCTGCGAGCTGTGGTCCTTCGGATTCCGACAGATACATTGTCCTGTCAGAGCTCTTAAATATTAACTTAAGAGAGTTAAGGGGAATAGGGGTTGGAGAAGGAGGTTATTTCTCCCCCTTATAGGTCGTAATATATATCAGCAGCTTCTTTTCTCGCTGGATATCCATTACAATTAAATTAGCGTACAAAGATTTACCTAGTCGAGATCTTTCTTTTCTGCGGATACGCCCGCATGAAGTTAGGGCTCTTTCGGCAAGTTGGGCTTTTTCGAACAATAATTCCCTTGAAGAATCTTCGCGCGGCAGTTCGGAAAACTCAGTCAAGTTATTCATCTTTCTACTTGCGTTCTATGTCTAGTCAGACAGAACTTGTACTCCCTGGGCCCTTTGGTTGCGTCTCAGCGAGTTGTCCGCTAAATTACTCCCAACATATCAATGAAGTGAACACTGATTGAAATTATCAATCCCTGCTCTTACCATATATACGGTTGGGTTGATAGTACTTTGTAAATAAATTAGAAAATAATACACTACAAGGTGCTGCTACCTGGAACGACAGTAAGTATTGGCCGAACCTCCCGTCCGATGCTACAAAGTCATCAGGTATTAAATGACTGGTAATGTATTTTTGACATAAAAATGAAGTTTTTTAAAGTAAAACATATTTTTATTAGAAAATACTTACCAGTCATTTATAGAGTCCCGCCTCCCATCCCCGCGTCGTCACCCAACACTTAATGTTGAAATAAAAGTGGCAAGATATCACGTGCTTGCCCTCTATTACGGGCAACCGTGTATATCACATATACGTGAGGAATACGCAAGGCGAGTTCTTTTTCTGGATGAATTAAGGGTGTAGAGATTATATATCAGGTATTAAATGACTGGTAAGTATTTTCTAATAAAAATATGTTTTACTTTAAAAAACTTCATTTTTAGATGAATCAGCAAAATTGTTCTTCTATGAGAAAATGACCTGCAAAAAGTAGGACTTTCACAAATGTTTATGTCACATTCAACCCTTTCCTACATACAATAAATCCACATCAGACTTTTTTGAAAACATGTTAGTAACAGCATGAAAAATCTCTAAATGAAAGTAGAATTATTGCAAAGAGTTAAACAGCATTATGGTAAAAGTAGAGATTGCTCATAATCATAAAAGACACATGAGATGAGACATGCATGTAATAATTAAGAAAGAAGACACATGAGCATGTAATGTTTATAAATAAGAATGTCATCTAGACACATATAATTTTGGCGTATATTCCCTTCCATAGAAGCGTATTACTCATCTGTATAAAAGTGTTATCTATGTCTCATGTGTTATCATGAGCTCAGAATTGATGCACCTGCTAAAAGAAGTGACTTTATCAAGATGGCTTATCAGCCACGTAATTGCATTATTCAATAACAGTGAATAGGAAGTGTTCACACTTACCCACATATCACATACCGATTAGATTGCTTGACAAGTTACGTTAGGGATATAATCTCATATTCCCCCCCTTTTTGACATACAACAAATCTGCAGCAGACGACTTTGAAAACATTAAGACAAAATGAAACTTTATAAATGAGAAAAATGTATTGAATTTCTTTGAAAACATTGTGGCAAAAGGAGAAATTGCTCATGATAAGTAGTTTCTCCATAAGTCAAAATTCTTTCAAAAACCATCTGCTGCAGATGATGCTGATTGCGTCTGCACGAGAAACAGGGTTAACCCTTTCCCTCATACGACAATTCTGCAGCAGACGACTTTGAACATATTTTGTCAACAAATAGAAAATCTCTATAATTAAACGGATAACCTATGACTAAAAGTGGAAAACATTGTGGGAAAAGGAGAAATTGCTTGTATTGAGCAATTTCTTCTTTTGTCACTATGTTTTCAAAAAGCCGTCTGCTGCAGAGGCGTCAGAAAGCATCTAGAAACGGTTAACATGCACCTGATTAAAATTTCAGCATGATACCTGAGGTTTTCAGTGTGCAGTTCATCCATTTGGCAAATTTTTAGATGGAAGTGTTTTTTATGAATACAACATGATTCAACCCTTACCTGAAGACAATAAATCTGCAGCAGACAACTTTGAAAAACATGGAGATTCTCTACAAACAGAAGTTTTATTATTGAATGAAATTTAAAACATTGTTGCAAAAGGATAACTTGCAATTGCTCATTATCAGCAGTGTCAAAATCCTCCGTAGATGATGCATCAAAATGTATCTTTAAGTTGGAAAGGCTTCAATGGAAAAGTAGAATAGATTACCTTTTAGCAATCTCAATTTTACTTCCCCAATATTTTGATTCCCATCAAACATTTTATTTTAAAGGTGTATATTGTTATCACACTGTGGGTTTGTCTTTCCTCATGGAAGACTTTACAAATGGAAGTAATGGCTGCGTGGTTAGAATTACAACTGACTGGTTAGAATTACAACTGACTTGCTGGTGTTAGGATAAATGGACCAGTAGTACTGGTAACTTACCGCGGAAACACCATGATATAACTGAACAAATGTTGAAAATGGCATTAAACACCAAACAATCAATCAATCAACCTTTAAGATGGCCTTGAATACTGGAAAGCACATGAGGTAGCAAATTGATTGGTTTGATACAGTCTACATCAAACTATAACCCTTTCCATCATCCGACAATTCTGCAGCAGATGACTTTGAACATAATTTGTCAAAAAGTAGAAAATCTCTATTATTGAATGGATAACCTATGACTAAAAGTGGGAAACATTGTGGCAAAAGGAGAAATTGCTTATTTTGAGCAATTTCTTCTTTTGTCACTATGTTTTCAAGAAGCTGTCTGCTGCAGAGGCATCAGAAAGCGTCTATATGAGGGAAAGGGTTAAGATTGACTTTAACCCCCATTATTCCATAATCAAGTAACTAAGCCTTTCCCACATGCAGACACATTTTGGGGCATCTGCAACAGATATATTTTGAAAATATTGTGGCCGAAGGAGAAATTGCTCATTATTAGCTATCTCTACTTTTGCAATAATGTTTATAACTCTATGTAATAATTCTACTTTCATATTTAGAGATTTTCAAAATGTTTGCCTTCATGTTTTAAAAGTTGTCTACAGACTTATTGTATGCAGGAAAAGATACAATAAATTAGATTCACTCCTATCAAGCCATTAAATTGACTGCGTTTGCCAGAGCTTCTTATGCTAATAATAATAACAAGGTATATAAACTGATTAGAAAGCTGACATAACTGACAGTTTAACTGTGTGTGATACACCAGTGTTATTCCTGACGTTTTCAATCAGACACTAGCTCCACCTACCACAGAGGTTACCATGACATTGCCAACCATAGGTAGTCATAACTATACCCCCTCTGAAGAAGAGGGGGTATATAGGAGTCACTGTGTCGGTTTGTCTGTCTGGTGGTCGGCCGGAAGCCATATTTTGTCCGGCCTATTTCTTACAAACCACTGGGTTGAATTCAATAACATTTTACATGAAGCTTCTATACCAAGAGGAAATGCACATAATTATCCTAAATGGGTTACAATTGCATGTTATTTTACAGAGTTATGGCCCTTTTACTTATTAACCCTTTCCCTCATACGACAATTCTGCAGCAGACGACTTTGAACGTATTTTGTCAAAACATAGAAAATTTCCATAATTGAATGGATAACCTATGACTAAAAGTGGAAAACATTGTGGCAAGAGGAGAAATTGCACGTTTTGTGCAATTTCTTCTTTTGTCACTATGTTTTCAAAAAGTGTTTGCTGCAGAGGCGTCAGAAAGCGTCTATATGAGGGAAAGGGTTAAGTTATGGTGTAGGTCAGCTTTTACTTATTAAGTTACGGTGTAGGTCAAGGTGCTGTTTAGGGGGTATTTATCATCTTCAGCAATAGTTCTAGTTAATTTAGGAAAGAAATAATTTGTTAATCCTTTCCACAAACACAAATTCTGCAGATAAATTTGATAACATATTGGTAGAATAATGACAAATCTATGGAAAGAATATTATTATAATTGAATAGAGTTTAAAACATTGTAGGACAGTAGAAATTACGTTTTATAAGCAATTTATTCTATTGTCACAATTGTTTCAAAAATCGCCTGCATCAGAGGAATTTGTAGGTTGGTTTACCCTTTCCCTGCAGCAGATGACTTTTGATACATTTTGGCAAAAGGGAAATTGGTGAGCCCTGGTAGCTCAGTCGGTAGCATCTTGGGCTGTCAATCCAGAGTTTGTGAGTTCAAATCCCAGCTAGGCCAAGTCTATGTGAAAAAGCAGTCAGTTGCTTGGAAAGTATGTTGTGTGGAGTAATGTTGTGATGAAGCTAGGAAACACATGAGTAGGTGAACTGACCGCTGCGATATGACTGAAAAATAGTTGAAAATGGCGTTAAGCCTTAATCAATCAAAACCTTTTGCCACAATGTTTTCAATGTTTTATAGTTTTGCCCAGACATTATTAAAGCCGTCTGCTGCAGATTTGCTGTATGTATGAAAAATTAACCAGGTTTTAAACATTGTTGAAACCCGGTATTAATAGAAGCCGAGAATTGAGTTGGGGTCATTTCGGTCAAGGTTACTGTCATTTAACTCTTTCCCACATACAACACATCTGCATCAGACGGCTTTAATGATGTCTAGGCAAAAACAAAATAAAAAACCTGAAAAATCTCAAAAAAAGATAGCATAATTGTTAAATAAAGTTGAAAATATTGTGACCAAAGGAGAAATTGCTCATCATGATCAATTTCACATTTGACAACAACGTTTTCTAATGTCATCTGCTGCTATTGCGTCAAAATGCGTCTGTGGGTGGGAAATCACTTGTGTTATTGTCATCATCGAAAACCTGTTTTGTGGCCATGCCTCTTTCTTGTTAGCGGTGTTATCCTTCATGTGTCCGATCCAGTACAGTTTGGAATCCAATTGTTATCTCCATCTGGTTTATGGAGCACCTGGTTGTCAGTTTCCTGATCAAAATAGATTTTTCATGAATATGTATTAAATAAATGTTTAGATCACCTATGGTGATCTATTGTGATCTGTCTACGGTGATCAAATTTCAAATTTCAACAAACTTCATAGGAATGTTCCCTAGGTGGCCCTCATCAAAAAAAAAAATCGAAAAATTAAATTCTATGCAGATCTTTGGTTTGCCACATCAGAAAGGTGGAAAAATGACAAAATTATAAATTCTTCTCCGTGGAATCCATACGTCCAATTCCAAGATAATTTGCTAGAAATGTTCCCTCTACAAAAAATGTTCAAGTAATATTGATTAGTTGAAAATACTTTGCAGCTTAACGGCAGACAGCTTGTCATTTTTTGTAAAAGGCTAACATTAAAATGCTATGTACGGTCCAAAGCTATTAGGACCAACATGCATGTCCTGTCTTTCATCATCATTGCCATCCTGTCCAAGGTTATTTTATTTATCTCTTTTCTGCAAACAACAAATCTGCAGCAAACACCTTTAAAAACGTTAAGACAAACATAATAAGGAAAATCTGTTTTTATTGTTGACAGTATTGTTATTGAAAAGAATGTTGGAGCAATTTCTCCTTTTGTCACAATGTTTTCAATTACTGTCTGCTGCAGATCCATGCAAAAGGATCTGTATGATGAAAAAGGCAGGAAGATTTTATCAGCTTGAAATACTCTTTTCCTGTAGATCAAAGTAAGACAGGTATGCATTGGGCCATGTCACAGGTAAATATGGGTCTCATGAAGATCTAGATCAGCCTCAGCCTCAGCTTCTACTTAGTCTGATTAAGATCTGCTCTTTATATATCCTGATCATAAAACATTTAAGAAGTTCTTTGTTATAAATACTATGAAAACTGTGAAACATGCGATCAGATCAGATTGTCAATGTTTTGTGTGTTTTTGTTGTAAGTAGGTTTCTTATGTTATGGCACAATTGATGCAGCCGCTAATATTCTTTAAGGGGGAATTCTTATCATTTGAACATATATCATGCAATCAACTTTCTTTTTGGTCATGTGAAATTTCTGATAGTATGAATATCAAAGATTTTTATCAGCCTGTATTATGAAAATACGTTCAATCCTTCTACTGCGAACAGAGCATGATGATTGATCGGACTAGTCTAATCATGATCTTTAAATTTAGTCCAGCCTTTCCTGGCATTTCATGGCTACTCACTGTTTGTCATTTAATAACAAAAGTTATTATATACCTACTATGAATCAAAGTATTTGATTGGACGAGAAGCAGTCACGTGTGATTCAATAAAAAATGACTATTTGACTCCTTTTCGCTTTTATTCTAAAATTCAGGTCCAATAGTCCATTTTCGAGTCAATAGTTCATCTGTTATGACGTTATTGTTTGAAATGACGTCATGCATGTGCATAACTAACATTTTAACGCTCGTGTCATGTAACAGTATACTGACTGCATTCTTGCTGCATTTACAATAATAATCCTGTGTTTATGTTAGAATCTACATTTATGTTACATACATCTGGGACCACATATTAGTGGCCCAGCATACATTTACCCAATTAAAATGATGACAGCAACGTTATAAATAAACTAGTTAAATTATGCGTTTTTCATGAAGATATATAATAAAACAGCTATTTACTCCCTTTGAGTTCAATGGTGAAAAACTATTCTTCCTCGCAAATGACTATTGACCCGAAATATAGAACTATTGACCTCGACTTCGTCTCGGTCAATAGTTCTCTATTTCGGGTCAATAGTCATTCACTTGGAAGAATAGTTTTTCACTATTGACCTCAAGAGGAGTAAATAGCTGTATATTATCAAACTGTGTTGAGAAAAAAACAAAAAAAGCAAGATCCCTAGAGGAATGTCAAAAAAAGCAAGATCCCAAGATGAATGTCAAAAAAAAAAGCAAGATCCCTAGAGGAATGTCAAAAATAGCAAGATCCCTAGAGGAATGTCAAAAAAAGCAAGATCCCTAGAGGAATGTCTTGCTTTATTGCACTTTTTAGGTCGCCAGAAGGGTGAGTTTTTGTAATCGCCTTTTGTCCGTATGTTGTTCGTCGTCAACATTTGCTTGTTAACACTCTAGGGTTAAAGTTTTGCATCCAATCTTCATGAAAGTTTATCAGAACATATATCTCCATCAAATCTAGGTAAAGTTCGAAACTGGGTCATGTCAGGTTAAAAACTAGGTCACTAGGCCAAATTTAATGAAAATCTGGTTAACACGCATTTTTGGCTTGAGCATGTTGAAACTCTGTCAGAATGTTTGTCTTAGTGATATCTAGGCCAAGTTTAAATATGGGTCATGTCCGTTTAAAAACTAGGTCACTAGGTCAAATTTAAGGAAAATCTTGTTAACACTCTGGAAGCCACATTCTTGGTTGAGCATGTTAAAACTTTGTCAGAATATTTGTCTTGATGATGTATAGGCTAACTTCGAATATGGGTTTGGTCAGATCAAAAACTAGGTCACTAGGC
The DNA here is from genome assembly GCA_031761405.1 of Serripes groenlandicus. Taxonomy (NCBI): domain Eukaryota; kingdom Metazoa; phylum Mollusca; class Bivalvia; order Cardiida; family Cardiidae; genus Serripes; species Serripes groenlandicus. The sequence goes on along the minus strand of JASEVX010000001.1, from coordinate 103,392,414 downwards.
TATATTGTAGAACAATCTTGTTAACACTATAGAGATCGTATTTTTGACTTGAGCAGCTTGAAATTTTGTCAGAAAGATTGTCTTGATGATATTGCCATTGGCACTGAAAGAGTTATAAGTCTTAAATAGCCCAATCTCAGGTGAGCGATTCCAGGGCCTCATGGTCCTCTTGTTTTAAATCATTATTCTATTGATTATGTTTTTAGCTTTGTGCTCAAGGTGAGCTATTGAGATTACTCTCTGTCATTTGTCGTTGTCAGTCATCTTTTCTGATTTTCCAACAAACTAAGAAAGTTGTTCAAAGAATTTAATTCCATGTAGGTCTTTGGTTGTTGCGGCACCAGAAAGATTGCCAAAACTTTAAAAATCTGCTTGTCCAAAAAGAACAGGTTTGATTTGAAAATTATTTTGCGAAAGTATTCTGATCAGTTGGAAAACATGGCTGACAGGGAGCGAAACTTGCTTTCTGGGATGTGAATATGGGAACATAATTCCTGACTAAATGTGGCCTCTTTTGAATCATGCCAACCTACCTCTCTGGGATGTGGATATGGGGACATAACTCCTGAGCTTAATGTGGCCCCTTTTGTATTGTGCCAACCTACCTTTCTGGCCTGTTGGTATAAAGATGTAACTTTTGACTAAATGTGGCCCCTTTTGTATCATGCCAATGTACCTCTCTGGCCTGTTGGTATGAAGATGTAACTTTTGACTAAATGTGGCCCCTTTTGTATCATGCCAACGTACCTCTCTGGCCTGTTGGTATGAAGATGTAACTTTTGACTAAATGTGGCCCCTTTTGTATCATGCCAACGTACCTTTCTGGGATGTTGGTATGGAGATGTAACTCCTGACTAAATGTGGCCCCTTTTGTATCATGCCAACATACCTCTCTGGGCTGTTGGTATGGAGATGTAACTCCTGACTAAATGTGGCCCCTTTTGTATCATGCCAATGTACCTCTCTGGGCTGTTGGTATGGAGATGTAACTCCTGACCAAATGTGACCCCTTTTGTGTCATGCCAACCTACCTCTCTGGGCTATTGGTATGGAGATGCAGGGGTGTAGAAATGATTTGAAGAAGCAGGGTAAATTCTTAAAGTAGCCGGGTGTTAAAGGGTCTAACCAAATAGGTAACAAGGGGCAAACCGAAAAAGTTGCCGGGTGAGGATGCTTAAGTACCAGGGTGATTTTAGCGCCTCCCTCCCCATTTCTACACCCCTGGAGATGTAATTCATGACTTAATGTCATGCCTTTTGATTCATGCCAATACTCATATCTGAAAACATTTCAAGAAAATAAAGGTAAATTGGAATACTTAGAAAATTTGAAGGGAAAACTCATTATGAAATATTATTCAGTATTCTCCTATGACGTTTTCAAAAATTGTCTGCTGCAGTTTTTACTAGGAACCAACAATTGAACTGAAGTGTTTATGTTTTCTACTGACCCTTTCCCACATACAACAATTCTGCAGCAGACGACTTTGAAATCATACTTAAAAAAACCTGAAAAATCTCCATGAAAGATTGCTAAATTGTTAAATAATTTTGAAAACATTGTGGCCAAAGAAGAAATTGCTCATCATGAGCAATGTTACCCATGGCCACAATGTCTTCAAAAGTAGCCTGCTGCAGAGGCGTCAGAAAGTGTCTATATATGTGGGTTTATCGTATGAAGACATAATGTTTGAAAATTCTCTCTGAAAGAAAATAAAAAAGGACAGGAATGCAATTATCCTGTACTGCTATTTCATGTGCCCATCTAGAAGATGGAGTGCATTTTATGATAAATGATGCTTGGTGATAAAAAAGTTCCGTAATCATGATTATGGGAGGAAATTGGATATAATAGTTGGACTATAAATGTGATGATTTCATGTGATGTGTCTATAATTCATACAACTCCCGGGCTTTGCTCTCATATTTCTTTCTTGCACAATAAAGTGCATGACTGCTACTTCAAAAATTGTCATTGAACAATTTCTCTCAATGGAAATAGTTAAGAAAAACATAAGCTAAATTTTAGAGTTTGATACCTATAATAGTTTAATTCTTTAAATTGAGCTACAAACTTATTATGAACAATAGAATCGATACAAATTGTTTTGATAGTCGGTAGCTTAACCCTTTCCCTCGACGACTTTGAACATATTTTGTCAAAAAATAGAAAATCTCTATAATTGAATGGATAACCTATGACTAAAAGTGGAAAACATTGTGGCAAAAGGAGAAATTGCTCGTTTTGAGCAATTTCTTCTTTTGTCACTATGTTTTCAAAAAGCCGTCTGCTGCAGAGGCGTCAGGAAGCATCTATATGAGGGAAAGGGTTAATCATGGAAAGGGGTAATGGATCATAGTATTGCATGAGGAATGAAATGGAAACGGTACAAAAACTGATCAGTTGGAGTCGTTCCTCGAGTTGATAGTCTGTTAAATGATGTGATAAGAAACTGCTTTTTGCAAGCGGAAAAAACATCTTAGTACAATGACATGCTGTGCCAAATGAATGTTTAGGGAGTGGGATTCTGAAATGATTGTTAAAGTGCAGTTAATTTGAGTAAAGTTTATTAACCCTTTCCCTCATACGACAATTCTGCAGCAGACGACTTTGAACGTATTTTGTCAAAACATAGAACATCTCCATAATTGAATGGATAACCTATGACAAAAAGTGGAAAACATTGTGGCAAAAGGAGAAATTGCACGTTTTGTACAATTTCTTCTTTTGTCACTATGTTTTCGAACAGCCGTCTGCTGCAGAGGCGTCAGAAAGCATCTATATGAGGGAAAGGGTTAAGATAATTATATGGTAAGCAGGTGAATTTTGTGCTGTGATTTAACAAGGAATATTTAGAAAATAGTATTAAATAATTGTTCTGGCAGACTACTTTTATAGTCGATGTTACAAAAAACTGTCATTTTATTTTTTTTAGTGGTGTTTTAACCACTGTCAACAGTATTTCAGTAATGTCACATCATTTCCTTTGTAAATTACGAGTACTGCTAAAAGGTGTAATGCCTTTAATCCCCAGTCGCGGCATGACGGTCATGGTGGAGTGCCCTTAGGTAAGGTAGATTTTCTAGCCTAGTACTGGTTTGTTTGCCTAGGTATCATAAATAAGTGAACTGTCGCTGTGATATACCTGAAATAATGTTGAAAACCCCCATAATCCCTGCAACCCTTAGTGCCTGAGGAAAGAAGTCTCAGGAATCTACAACCTATATTAACCCTTTCCCACATAAAACAAATCTGCAGCAGACGACTTTGAAAACATCTAGTCAGTTATGAAAAATCTCTATAACTGAAGGTACAAGAGAAAGTTGATGCAACGCATCAATGTCGCCGGAAATCCATACTGCAGTTATGCATAACACTTACATTATAGTAGTTGAAAAAAAACCAGTTATCAACTAAGTGGCATATTGGAACATCAGGGGTGGGGTCAAGTGAAAATGTATCATAACTTGCAATTTTTTTTGTCAACGAAGTGAATGTCCTTCATTGAAATATGATTAAAGCCTTTCATTGTTTATGATCAATCTCCATTCTAAGGTAGGTTGACCATATACACAGCCAACTAATTATTGATCATAAACAGGAAATGAGTAATCTTGCCAATCATTAGTCTACTCATGTTTTAAAATTATATAATAATGAGCACCCTTGTGTCAATGATGTATAACAATATGCAGATCGCAAGCAAAATGCGTGTAGGGAAACTAATAACACATTTAAAATTGTCAAGGACGGAATAATTTTGTACGAAAGACCCGATTCGTTTCTTCTTTGCATAGTTGTCGTTCTTTACATTCTCTTTATAGGCAGAGAGTGTGTTTTAAAATGATATAATGATGAACGCCCTTGTGTTAATGATGCATAACAATATGCAGATCGCAATATGCAATGCCTGTAGGGAATCTAATGACAAATTTACAATTGACAAGGACGAAATAATTTTGTAAGAAAGATCCAATTTGTTTCTTCTTCGCATAATTGTCGTTTTTACACTCATTTTATAGGCAGAGAGTGTTCATTCAAAGTGATTTTATATTAAAGCCAGTTTTATCTCAGTTTGTTCTTTTCGTCATTTGTTTCGAACCAAATAAACATTTTAAATCACCTATAATTAACTATTTGTAAGTGATTGTAAAGAACGGCTCTCTGTGAAGGAGATTTATCTACGCAGTCGGTATTCGGTAGTCGCTTGATCAACTTATTTAGCTTAGAAACAGTTCCTATTTTAGATATTCATGGATTAACTTTATTAAATGAATTCTACATAAATCAATACATCTCTTTGAGCATGAAAATAACATTCAGTAAGTTAAAATTGCTACTAAAAGGAGAATTTGACGTGATTTTTATCACAATATTGACACATAACAGTCTGCAGCAAGTCTAGCAGGGACTCTTTTGTTTTTGTAAATAAGACAAAAAAACATAAATGCGAGTCAAAATAAAGAAACGGCAAATACTTAAAACATCGGATTTTTATTTCATTTTTACGAAAGCCTATTAGGACCATCTGAAAAAAAAAAAAAAATCGTAAAGTCGTAATAACGCGAAAAAAAGGCGAAGTAACGCGAAACAAGGCATAATAACGCAAAGTAAAGGCGTAATAATGCGAAGTAAGGCGTAGTAACGCGAATAAAGGCATTATAACGCGGGGAAAAAGGCGTAATAACGCGAAATTAAAGGGGTATTAACGCTAATAAAAAGCGTTATAACGCAAAATAAAGGCGTAATCACGCGAAAATAAACGTGTAATAACGCTCAACAAAGGCGTATTAATGCTAATAAAAGGCGTTATAACGCGAAAGAAAGGCGTAGTAACGCGAAAATAAAGTCGTAATAACGTGGAAAAAGGGCGTTATAACGCCTTTTTAGTTATATATATAAATCGATTACTGCTTTGAAGACTCTTTTTCAACCATGGATCTACGACCCAGATCAACCAATTCACTATGTTTTTTCATTGGCTGAGTTACGATTTACGACCCAGATCAACCAACTCGCTATGTCTTTTGAGTGGTTCAGCTACGATCTACGACCTAGATCAACCAATTAGCTTAATATGTGTTTTGCGAGATCAAGATCAACCAATACGCCATGTTTCTTCAATGGCTGAGCTACGATCTACGAACATTGCGAATTGGTTGATTTCGGTCGTAGATCGTAGCTTAGCCATTGTAAAAACATAGCGAATTGGTTATCTGGGTCGTAGATCGTAGCTCAGCCACTAAAAACCCATAGCGAATTGGTTGTTCTGGGTCGTAGATCGTAGCTCAGCTAATGAAAAAACATTGCGCATTGGTTGATCTGGGTCGTATATCGTAACTCAGCAAATGAAAACACATGGTGTATTGGCTGATCTGGATCGTACATCGTAGCTCAACCACTCAAAACACATAGCGAATTGGTTGGTCTGGGTTGTAGGTCAGCCACTCAAATCACATAGCGGATTGGCTGATCTGGCTCGTAGATCTTAGCTCAGCCAATGAAAAAACATACTTAGTTGGTTTATCTAGGTCGTAGATCGTAGTTCAATCACTCAAAACACATAGCTAATTGGTTGATCTTGGTCGTAGATCGTAGCTCAGCCACTGAAAAAAATAGAAAATTGTTTGATCTGGGTCTTAGATAGTAGCTCAGCCACTGAAATAAAAATTTGAAATGGTTTATCTGGGTCGTAGATCGTAGGTGAGCCAATATAAAAACATAGCGAGTTGGTCGATCTGGGTCGTCGATCGTAGCTCAGCCACTGAGAAAAACATGGCGTATTGGTTGATCTGGGTCGTAGATCGTAGCTGAACAACTCAAAAGACATAGCGAGTTGGTTGATCTGGGTCGTAAATCGTAGCTCAGCCAATGAAAAAACATAGCGAATTGGTTGATCTGGGTCGTAGATCCATGGTTGAAAAAGAGTCTTTAAAGCGGTAATCAATTTATTATATAGCTAAAAAGGCGTTATAACGACTTTATTTTGCGTTATTTCGCCTTTTTCCGCGTTATAACGCCCTTTTCCCGCGTCATTACGACTTTATTTTCGCGTTACTACGCCTTTCTTTCGCATTAATACGCCTTTGTTTAGCGTTATAACGCCTTTATTTCGCGTTTATTTGCGCATTACTACGCATTTATTTCGCGTTATTACGCCTTTATTTTGCGTTATAACGCCTTTTATTAGCATTAATACGCCTTTGTTCAGCGTTATAACGCCTTTATTTTCGCGTGATTACGCGTTATAACGCTTTTTATTAGCGTTAATACGCCTTTAATTTTGCGTTATAACGCCATTTTTTTCGCGTTATAATGCCTTTATTCGCGTTACTACGCCTTACTTCGCATTATTACGCCTTTACTTTGCGTTATTATGCCTTGTTTCGCGTTACTTCGCCTTTTTTCGCATTATAACGCATTTTTTCGCGTTATTACAACTTTACAATCTATTTTTTTTCTCAGATGGTCCTAATAGGCTTTCGTACATTTTAGATGTGTCATAACTAATTGTTTTTAAACAATCACAATTGTAATATGTTCAAGACATTTAAATTTGTTTTTTTCTAATAATAACTCCTCCCATGTCATTTCCGAAAAGCTATTAAAAATAGAAGTTGCGGGCTTCTGCCCGACAACTAATAATTATTGTAAAAAGTTGAAAACATTGTGACAAAAGGAGAAATTGCTTGTTTTGAGCAATTTCTCCTATTGTTACAATGTTTTCAAAAGTCGTATGCTGCAGAGGCCTCATAAAGCATCTACAAGTGGGAAAGGGTTAAATATTCTTAGTTCAATGGTTGAAAAATATGGCCAGGTGTCATCAAAAAAAGGGCAAAATGGACATATGGATTGTTTGAAGAAACATGGTGGCCAGACAGGATCAGAAAAGGGGCAAAATTATACATACCACTGTAACCCTTTCCCTCATATAGACACTTTATGACGCCTCTGTAGCAGACAGCTTTTTGAAATCATAGTGACAAAAGAAGAAATTGCTAAAAATGAGCAATTTCTCCTTTTGCCACAATGTTTTCCACTTTTTGTCATAGATTATCCATTCAGTTATAGAGATTTTCCATGTTTTGACAAAATACGTTCAAAGTCGTCTGCTGCAGAATTTTCGTATGAGGGAAAGGGTTAAGATAATTTAGCAGAACTGTTCCTAAATAATCTGTTCATGCCATATTGATTGTTGGAAAATCGTTGCTGTCGGGAAAGATCTTAAGAGGGGTCAAAAATGAAAAAAATAAAAATTATTTTGTCTGAATATGGTTGTCTGAAACCAAGATAATTTGTAAGGAATCTTCCTTAGGTCACCCTGTACAACACCCATGTTGATAAGTTGATAAGCATGACCCTTGGGCATAATCAGAAAATCCCAATTTTTTTAAAATCTTCTTGGCCCAATTAGTTAATAATTTTGCACAGCTGTTTCTTGGGTGACCCTCTAAAAATATTGTTCAAATTATTCTGATTCATTGAAAACATAGCCATCAGGGGATGGGTCTGTTTTGCCTTATAATTTTATAAATCTTCTCCTCCAAAAGTATTTGGCCAATTTGCAAATCATTTTGTAGAATTGTTCCTGGAGTGACCCAGTCTATCCGATTCCTTTATACCATGTTTGTTTGTTGAGAAACATGGCCACCAGGGGTAGGGGCTGTTTCGCCTTATATGGCTATAAGTGAGAACTTTGAAATTCTTCTACCAAAGTATAATCTGGCCGATTTGCAAACAATTTTGTAGAGATATTCCTTTAGTAACCCTCTACTAGATAATTTCAGGCCATGTTGATTGGTCAAAAACATGGCCGCTAGGGGGATGGGTCTGTTTTTGCATCATATGTCAATTATAAATGAATTTATTTTTGCCAAATGACAGTGGAGTGATACTGGCCCATTTGAGCCTCTTGTTAGCTCACCTGTGCACGAAGTGCTCAGGGTGAGTTATTGTGATCGCCCTATGTCCGGCGTCCGTCAACATTTTCTCCTCTGTAACCGGTGGGTCAACTGGAATGAAACTTCACAGAAAGCATCCTCGCAATGTCCTCACCAGAATTCCTTAAAATTTTTGGGATCCATGCAGAATTCTGGTTTCCATGGCAACGAAATGAAAAAAACTTCAAAATTCTTAAAAATCTTCTCCTCCCAAAGTGTCAGGCCGATTTTCAAATTATTTTGTAGAAATGATCCTTGGGTGACCCTCTATCAGATTCCTTCAAGCCATGTTGATTGGTCGAAAAATATGGCCCCCAGGGTGGGGGGGGGGGGGGCTATTTTGCCAATATGGCTATAGTGCAAACTTAAAAAATCTTCTCCTCCAAAAGTGTCAGGCCGATTTTCAAATAATTTTGTAGAAATGTTCCTTGGGTGACCCTCTATCAGATTCCTTCAAGCCATGTTGATTGGTCGAAAAACATGGCCGCCAGGGGGCGGGGCTATTTTGCCTTTTATGGTTATAGTGAAAACTTAAAAAATCTTCAACATCTTCTCCTCAGTAACCAGTGGGTTAATTGGGATGAAACTTCACAGAAAGCATCCTCTCAATGACCTCACCAGAATTCCTTCAAATTATTGGGATCCATGCAGAATTCTGGTTTCCATGGCAACGAAACGAAAAAAACTTCAAAATTCTTCTCCTCCCAAATTGGTTGGCAGATTTTGAACTTATTTTGTAGAAATGTTCCTTGGGTGACTCTCTATCAGATTCCTTGAAGCCATGTTAATTGGTCGAAAAACATGGCCGCCAGGGGGGGCGGGGCTTTTTTGCGTTATATGGCTATAGTGAAAACTTAAAAAATCTTCTCCTCCAAAAGTGTCAGGCCGATTTTCAAATAATTTTGTAGAAATGTTCCTTGGATGACCCTCTATCAGATTCCTTTAAGCCATGTTGATTGGTCGGGGCTTATATAGCTAAAGTGAAAAAAAAAATCAGGTGAGCGATTCCAGGGCCATCATGTTTTCCTTTTGCCACAATGTTTTCCAACATGTCTGCTGCAGATTTGTCAATATTCTTTTGCACATGGAAAAGAGTGGAATCATTTACCAATAAACAACAAATCTGCAACAGTGGACTTTGAAAACATTTAGTGAAAAATATGGAAACTGTATAAACGAAAGAACAATTATTGAATTAATTTTGGCACAAGTAGTATTTTTTTCCTTTTGCCACAATATATATATATATTATTTTGTTTGCAGCAAAGGCATCAGAAAGTGTCTATATGTGAGAAAGTTTAAGATAAATTCCACCAATACAGATATTGGGAAAAGTGATAGCTAAACTAAAAAGAATCTGTAGTTTCAGCCAGCACAGACTAATGGAATGCATAATGCCTACAGCCATAAAAAAGAGCCATGTTCTCCAACTCAATTAAAAGTTAATTCCAGAAAACAATTTGGTCAAGAATTGATTTAACCTTCTCAGCTTTTTCTGACAAGGAGGCTAGAACCTCCATTAAATATTTAGACTCAAGACATCCTTACTAGAATGCTTTACGCTTTACTGCAAAGAACTTTTCACCGCTGAGACCAATAACTTTTAACCCTTTCTCACATGCAGACTATGTTATATGATCTAAGCTTTTGATGCGCCATAAAACATCATACAATCATGCCGACACATTTTGATGCAGGCACATTACTAAAGAATTGCAGACTTTTGAATAGGGTTTGGAGTCCAAGCTATGCTTTCTTTCCCTCATTGATTAGCATAAGGAATGGTTTGGTATTGCTAGGATATTGTGCTTCTGGACAAGTGATATACACCTGGCAGTTTTCATTAGAAGGATTTGTTAAAATACTGACTAACATTGTCAGGGAAAATGGACCTTATAGCACATACACAGAATGAGACAGACCTGTGTTTTGTGTCCACACAACCTAACATGGTTTTGAATCCTCTCCACTTGCTACTTTGGCTATGTCAAACAAACAAACAAACAAACAAACAAACAAACTTTTAGAACTTTTGATATATATAGCAATTACCAGTAAGAATATATTTACAACTGGATTGGGAACAGTGAGTTTCTGCAGTGAGTTTCTGCAATGAGTCTCTTCAGTGAGTTTCTGCAGTGAGTTTCTGCAGTGATCGAGTCTCTGCAGTGAGTTTCTGCAGTGAGTCTCTGCAGTGAATTTCTGCAGTGAGTTTCTGCAAAAGTCTGTTCTAGCAGAGTTAGCTAAAGTCAGTTCTAACAGAGTTAGCTAAAGTCTGTTCTAGCAAAGTTAGCTAAAGTTAGTTCCTGCAGAATAAGATAATGTCAGTTCCTGCAGAATTAGATAAAAGTCAGTTCCTGCAGAATTAGATATAGTCAGTTCCTGCAGAATTAGCTAAAGTCTATTCTAGCAGAGTTAGCTACAGTCAGTTCCTGCAGAATTAGCTTAAGTCTGTTCTAGCAGAGTTAGCTAAAGTCAGTTCCTGCAGAATTAGCTTTAGTCTGTTCTAGCAGAGTTAGCTAAAGTCTGTTCTAGCAGAATTAGCTAAAGTCTGTTCTAGCAGAGTTAGCTAAAGTCAGTTCCTGCATAATAAGATAAAGTCTGTTTAGCAGAGTTAGCTAAAGTCTGTTCTAGCAGAGTTAGCTAAAGTCTGTTCTAGCAGAGTTAGCTAAAGTCAGTTCTAGCAAAATTAGCTTAAGTCAGTTCTAGCAGAATTAGCTAAAGCCTGTTCTAGCAGAGTTAGCTGTAGAGTAAAATGTTTTAAAATGTAATATACAGCATACTATAATGTCTGCCAATGTCGATTTTAAAAATGATTGACTAGATGATAATAATGTTCAATTCATAGGTTTTTTCATGACCACTTTATATTTGAATTGTGTATTGATGTCATCTATTATGAAACGAAAGTTAAGTTGCATTTCTATAACCTTAAATATTGATTTTGAAAATAATTTACTTGACAACGATAATTTTTGATCAAAGCTTTTTGCATGACTTTTGAAAATTTCTGAATAACAGGCAGCCCCTGATGGGGGCCGCTATTGGGGTCAAATCAGAAAGTTTGTAGATTATTGGTCTTTTTTCCCCTGTATGTTATACCTATGAACAAAACAACAAAAATTATGTTTTTATTTCATATTATGGTAGTTTAACCTTGTTTTATAAATAATTTTAATTCTTTAATTCATGTTAATAATTAGTGTTTATGTTTTACATAGAAATTTAAATCGGCCAATATTGTGTGTCTGGTTTATACTGGCTCATGTTAAAGTGTTTGTCTTGAGATCAGGAGGTCTTGGTCAATAACAATAGTCATACAAAAGACTTCAAACATGGAATTAGTTAACCGTGGGAGTATTTGTTACATCTGCAGGAATTTTTATCACACAAAACAATTACAAAACCAATGTTAATTATCCTTTTCCCACATACAAGAAATCTGCAGCAGACGACTTTTAAAATGTCTTGGAAAAACTATGGAAATTCTCTATGTATAAATAAAAGTACAATTATTTAATAAAGTTGAAAACATTGTGTCAAATGGATAAATTTGTTGTTATGAACAGTTTTTCCTTTTGCCACAATCTTTTTCTATTCTTCTGCTGCAGTTCAGTGTAAGTGTGTCTACATGTGGAAAAGGGTTAAACACAAATCATGTGTGGGAGTATTTGTAATTATTCCTGGATCATTTGAAACATTCATTAAGCATCTTCCGAAAAAAGAAATCTTTAAAAACAAGTATGCAAATACCAAATCTGCAGCAGATGACTTTGAAAAAACCTGAGAAACATTATGGAAATCCTCTATAAATTAAAGTTAATTTTTTAATTATCAAATAAAGTTGAAAACATTGCAAAAGGAGATATTGCTTGTTTTGAGCAATATTCATTTTGTCGCATTTTTTTCAAAAGTTGTCTGCTGCAGATGCGTCATAATGCATCTACAAGTGGGGAAGGGGTTAACTGAGCACCTTTCTAATCAAGAAATCTCGTAAAAAGAAATTATGGATTCCAAACAGGAAGATCTTGCAAACACCTCTAAATGACTTGAAACCTTTCCCACCTACAGACGTCATTTCTCCTCATAAGGACTTTAACCCTTTACCTCATATAGACGCTTTCTGACGCCTCTGCAGCAGACGGCTTTTTGAAAACATAGTGCCAAAAGAAGAAATTGCACAAAACGTGCAATTTCTCCTTTTGCCACAATGTTTTCCACTTTTTGTCATAGGTTATCCATTCAATTATGGAGATTTTCTATGTTTTGACGAAATACGTTCAAAGTCGTCTGCTGCAGAATTGTCGTATGAGGGAAAGGGTTAATAGTGGCAGGAATGGTTTCCCTCCTTGGCCCTCAGGGATATTATTCCAACTTATGTATCAATGTCAGGAGAAATAATACCTGAAGTAATGGTATTTTACCGTGATATAACTGTTTAAAGTGGCGTAAGACACCATTCAAACAAGTTTGTCAGCACAACAAGAATGGTAACTCTAGTTGCCTTCAAACAGGCATTGTCTGCCCTTGTGCAGGTTTGACAGAACCTTACGTGAGAATTCTTTCCCACATACAACAAATTTACATCAGAAGGCCTTATAAACTTCTTTGCAACACTATGGAAAATCTGCATCAGAAGGCTTTGAAAACTTCTCTGTAACACTATGGAAAATCTGCATCAGAAGGCTTTGAAAACTTCTCTGTAACACTATGGAAAATCTACATCAGAAGGCTTTGAAAACTTCTTTGCAACACTATGGAAAATCTACATCAAAAGGCTTTGAAAACTTCTTTGCAAACACTGGAAAATCTGCATCAGAAGGCTTTGAAAACTTCTCTGCAACACTATGGAAAATCTACATCAGAAGGCTTTGAACAATTCTCTGTTACACTATGGAAAATCTACATAGAAGGCTTTGAACATTCTTTGCAACACTATGGAAAATCTACATCAGATGGCTTTGAAAACTTCTCTGCAACACTATGGAAAATCTGCATTAATAAGTGTAATCATTGAATCAATGTTAAAACATTCTTTGCAGTTTATCCTTTTGCAATAATATTTTTCAAAGACTTCCGCTGCAGATGTGCCAAAATGCATCTGGGAAAGGGTTAAATAAACATCATAGACAAAGTGATCATGAAGAATCTATAATCCACCTGTACATCAGAAGTATGTTGCTCACGGAATGTCAGTGTTGTTAGAAAGATGTGGTGCTGTCTGCCACAATCAGACTGGACTTGCCAGAAAAATGTCATCAATGAACAAAACATCAAAGATGATTTCTGTAATATGATGCATGGATTTCAATAAGATGTCAGGGTTATGGCTATTATTTAACCCTTCCCAACTGCAGACACATTTTTATGCATATACAACTTTTGAAACCATTGTGACAAAAGGAGAAATTGCCCATTATAAGCAATTTCTCTTTTGCCATAATTTTTTCAACTCTTCAATAATAATAAAAAAATATATAGGGATTTTCCATATGTTTCCCTAGCTAGTTTCCAAGTCGTCTGCTGCAGATTTGTGTAAGGGGAAAAAGGTTTAACTTAGGTTTTGCTAGCTGCTTTTCCATTTAGGCTGTTAACCATTTCTCTCATATAGACGCTTTCTGATGCCTCTGCAGCAGACAGCTTTTTGAAAACATAGTGACAAAAGAAGAAATTGCTCAAAACAAGAATAATTTTGCCAAGCTGGGGTTCAAATTCACCATCCCTGGATTGATAGCCTACATGGCTACCAACTGAGCAGTGAAAACATCAAAGGAAATAAAAGAAACTCTGGGAAAATGTGTTTTTAATTTAAAATACATGAAATGTAATACAGCTGCAAATAGTGTTCTAAACTCTGTAAATACAACAACTTGTAAGGTTAGAATTCTCAATTAATCAGTGACTACATGCTAATTGGTTTCTCAGCTTTCTGGCGATGCCTTAGTGACGTCAAGATGCCAGGTTGGAGTTTGGGAGAATAGTGATTGCCTTAGAATAAACACGATAAGACTGTCAGTATGTTTTGTTCAAGCTGTCAGTTCCATAACTTACATAATTGGCAGCTTAGAGACTTTGTAAATGAAAACCACATCCATAGCACATATATCATGCGTTCAGAAAATCAGTTTCCCATAGTCTGTAGATCTTTAGGGAGACATGATGTATTTAAACTATTGTGATCACTCTCCGTCTTTTTGTCTGTCCATTGATACCTTTCAGCTTCAAACAGCATTTCCTATACCACTGGTTAAAATTAAGCAAAACTTCATAGGAATGTACCTTTGGTGGTTCTATTTCAAAAGTTCTATGTAGAAATTTGGTTGCTGTGGTATCAGAAAGGTTTGAAAATTACAAACCTATATGGTTCTTTTCTTCCAAAAATGATACAAAACAGGTTAAGCCATATTGATCAATTGAAAAATGTGGCCTCCAAGGGCTTAGGGGGGCTTGCTTTCCATGTTATTTTTTGTGTTACTTTTGGCATTGCACGGTTTGATAACAATGTCCACTTCTTGCAGTTAATTCCAATTCTAGATCCAATTTTCTTATAAATTAGCAATTATAATTGCTGCTATGCCATTACTCAGGTAATCAATTAAGGGTCATCTTAACATTCATGTTTTAAGTTGTTGTTATGATATATCATACACGAAATTTGATATGCGTTTTTATGTAAACTTTTTCATTGCCTATGTTCTCGTTGCTCTTTGATATGATAATCTAAATTACAGAATGTACGAGACAATGAAGACATGCTTTCACATTGAACCCTTTCCCTAATGTAGACATGCACGGCAACTGATTAACAGATATGTTTTTCAAAATATTGCGGCATAATATGAACTTGCTTATAATGAACAATTTCTCCTATTGGTCAAATTACGCCAAATACATCCGCTGTCATGCTGATCTACACCCAAATAGTCCCTATAAAAACTTTGTTTGCATAGAAATTAGTGTATACCATCACCAGAATGTATTGAATATATATGACATTGATTTTAGATTTATTGTAAATGTGTATAGGATGCACTGGAAATGATTGGTTTGATCACTTTTAGTATTTTGACCTTGTTTGAAAGTGAAAGTAGAGAATGCTAAAACACCTTTTTTTGTCAGGGCCTGATTTGGTCCAAAATTACAGTAACCATTTTCCCCGGGTGAGTTCTTTCTTGCATAATGCATGACCGCCCCCCCATTTTCTTTAGATTGTTTTAAAGCTTAGAGGTAACTCTTTTCAATGATATATGGTGTTCTACATGAAAAATGCTTAGAAAGTGTGACAATTGAGGACTAAAACTTGTCGATTTACAGAGGAAACAAAGCAGGAATTTATTTGGTGTATTGTAACCTTTTGCCCCCCATGTTTGAAACTGTTCAAAAGAATTACTTCCATGTGTATACAATTTTTCCATATATTTGCCGAGATGTTTTCAAAGTCGTCTGCTGCATAAATGGTGTATTTGGGAACAATGTCCTCTACTCACTGTTAAGTCATTATTTTAAACAATATTTATCTTTCTTCCTCCAGATGGTGAAAGCATGATGTTTCAATGCTGATAGTTATCATAATACAAGCACATGGAGAAAATGAAATCATTAGCCAGAATGAAGTATTGTGTGTTCAGAAGAATGAGACAGGGTGGGGAATAATCATTTCTAGAGGGAATGCAAGCAGACTCTTCAGTTTAGGTAAGAACAATGTTCCAGTTTTTTGTATCTGATGAGAAAAACATTTAGATGTCATAATTTGATGTTTTGGGATGCTTGTGGTTGGGATCAAAATTTATATACCTTCTAAGCTTCACTGTCAATGTGGTGATTTTTGGTTTGCCTGTTCAGCAGAATTATGAATAGCAATTGCTTGACTTACAACAAGTCTGCAGCAGATGCAAAAACATTAAAATATGCCAACAAATAAAGTATATTTAATGAACTGAGTTGAAAACATTGTGTCAAAAGGAGAAATTGCTCATTAACCCTTTCCCTCATATAGACACTTTCTGACGCCTCTGTAGCAGATGGCTTTTTGAAAACATCGTGACAAAAGAAGAAATTGCTCAAAACTTGCAATTTCTCCTTTTGCCACAATGTTTTCCACTTTTTATCATAGGTTATCCATTCAATTATAGAGATTTTCTATTTTTTGAGAAAACATGTTCAAAGTCGTCTGCTGCAGAATTGTTGTATCAGTGAAAGGGTTAATGTAATGTTGACAATGGTGCTCAACCACATTGAAATATACATTCAATGTAACCTTATTGTCACAAATATTTTGATAGGCCTGTAATGTAACAATTCTAAGGTTAGTTTTGGTTCTTGCTCTCTACAATGAATGCATTGCAGAATTATAATGAGCTAAACAAAATGTGTCCCTTGACTTGGCAGCGTGACACAAATGGAGCATGTCTCTGTCAAATGTGGTTTTTCCATCCAACTGTCCTTAACTTAACCCCCCTTTCAGCAGATCAATTTGAAAAATTATTGTCAAAAATATCGTTGGTCTCAATTATTGAAAAGAGTTGAAAACAGTGTGGCAAAATTGCTCATTAACCCTTTCCCTCATGTAGACGCTTTCTGATGCCTCTTTAGCAGACAGCTTATTGAAAACATAGTTACAAAACGAGCAATTTCTCCTTTTTGACACAATGTTTTCCACTTTTAGTCATAGGTTATCCATTCAATTATAGAGATTTTCTAGTTTTTGACAAAATAAGATCGAAGTCGTCTGCTGCAGAATTGTCGTATGAGGGAAAGGGTTAAGAGAAATTTCTTCTTTTGGTGCAATGTTTTCAAATTTTGTCTGCTACTGATGCGTCAAAATGTGTCTTTAAGTGGGAAAAGGTGAATTACTTATTTGGAGACATCACATAAGTTAAATATTCTTGTTATTGAAATGCTTTAAAAATCATTAGAAAGGTTTGTAAGTAGTTATTCTATCATGCAAAGGATAAAGTTTTAACACTTTTTATGTGTGCAAATGAATTTTTCCAGAGGTTTCTTGACAATGGAATTCAAAACATCACTGGAAAGCCGCTTGAACATAAATAGTAATTACCTGAACTGTTCTTTTTTGTGAGAACCAGCTTAATGTGACTTGTACGTCTGCTCACATTTTCCTTCAAACTACTTCATTTCTGAAACCAATGGGCAAATTTCAACCAAACTTCACAGAAATGTTCCCTAGGTAGACCTCATTAGAAATTGTCCATGAAATATTTTGTAAAAAAGTTTCTAAGTGATTTGCAAACAGTGTTTAAGTAAACTAGATTATTAAAGAAAACATGGCTGCCACATAGAAGCGAATGACTTGTTTTTAGCTCTACTGGCCAAAGGCCAGAAGGGCTTATGTCGTGGCGATTTGTCCGTCGTCAGTGCGTGCGTGCGTGCGTGTGTGTGTGCGTGCGTCCGTAAACAATTTCTTGTTAACACGATACAGTCTTCACTTTTGATTGTATCTCAACTAAACTTATACAGTAGTTAGATATCCATGAGAGCTCGGTTCCTTTCGAAAACCAGCAAGATCCGCCCATGCATGACTGGATTATGGCCCTTGAAATGGTCAAAATTGCTATAAAAGAGCTTGTTAACACGATACAGTCTTCACTTTTGATTGTATCTCAACCAAACTTATACAGTAGTCAGATATCCATAAGAGCTCGGTTCCTTTCAAAAACCAGCCAGATCTGCCCATGCATGACTGGATTATGGCCCTTGAAATGGTCAAAATTGCTATAAAAGAGCTTGTTAACACAATACAGTCTTCTTTTTTGATTGTATCTCAACCAAACTTATACAGTAGTTAGATATCCATAAGAGCTCGGTTCCTTTCGAAAACCAGCCAGATCCGCCCATGTATGACTGGATTATGGCCCTTGAAATGGTCAAAATTGCTATAAAAGAGCTTGTTAACACAATACAGTCTTCTTTTTTGATTGTATCTCAACCAAACTTATACAGTAGTTAGATATCCATGAGAGCTCGGTTCCTTTTGAAAACCAGCCAGATCCGCCCATGCATGACTGGATTATGGCCCTTGAAATGGTCAAAATTGCTATAAAAGAGCTTGTTAACACGATACAGTCTTCACTTTTGATTGTATCTCAACCAAACTTATACAGTAGTTAGATATCCATGAGAGCTCAATTCCTTTCGAAAACCAGCAAGATCCGCCCATGCATGACTGGATTATGGCCCTTGAAATGGTCAAAATTGCTATAAAAGAGCTTGTTAACACGATACAGTCTTCACTTTTGATTGTATCTCAACCAAACTTATACAGTAGTCAGATATCCATAAGGGCTCGGTTCCTTTAAAAAACCAGCCAGATCCGCCTATGCAAGACTGGATTATGGCCCTTGAAATTGTCCAAATTGCTATAATTGAGCATGTGAACACAATATAGGCTCCATTTACTATCTGATCTTCACCAAACTTAGATAGTAGTTAAATATTGATGAGAGCTTGGTTCCTTTTGAAAATCAGCCAGATCCGCCCATGCAAGACTGGATTATGGCCCATGAAATTGTAAAAATTGCTATAATACAGCTTGTGAGCACAAAAGAGCCTCCATTTACTATCCGAGCTTCACCATACATACATGCTCTGGATTGAAAATGACCAAAGAACCATACCAGTAGAGCATAGGCCCTCATGGGCCTCTTGTTTAAAATATGTGGGATTTTAGCTCACCTGTCACATAGTGACAAGGTGAGCTTTTGTGATTGCCCTTCGTCCGTCGTCTGTCCACAATTTTTTGTGGACACGATAAAGTTTTCATTTACAATATGATGTTTTCCAAACTTATTCAGTAGCTAGATATACAAGAGAGCTCGGTTCCTTTTGAAAACCAGCCAGATCCATCCATGCATGACAGGATTATGGCCCTTTAAAATTGGCAAATTTGCTATAATTGACCTTGTGAACACGATAAAAACTTCATTTATTTATCACATGTCCTTTACATTGGCAATATTGGAACATTGTTGGATGATGCAGATATTGAAAACAGAAATTCTACATTTACATTCGCTCCTCGAGAAGGTCAAGATAAAGATTCAGAATGTTCCTTAAGTGACCCACTATCAGATTCCTTCAAGCCATGTTGATTGGTTGAAAAACATGGCCGTCAGAGGGGCGAGGCTATTTTTATGTCAAAAATACATTACCAGTCATTTAATACCTGATATATAATCTCAACACCGTTAATTCATCCAGAAAAGAAGCTCGCGCAGCCATGCATAGCCCTCACGCGTGTGTGATACACACGGCCGCCGGTAATACCGGCGCACGGGCCATGTGACCCCCACTTTTAATTTCTGGACACACCAACTGACAGCTAAGAATTTATTTCATTTTTATATTTTATTTCTTGGTCTGTTTAAGGCATTCGCCTTAAACAAGTTATTTTCATTCAGTTATTCAACTACATTAACAACCTAACAACATAATTGTGTAAATTACTAATTGTAATTAAGTTGTTTTTTGTGAACACAACTAACTGAGAAGTCATGGGTGGGTTACCCCACCCACTATTTCAGTTACGTATCGGGTGCGGTAATGGCCATTCATTCTTTCAACGAAGTTATAGTTACACCGACCCTATTAGCGATAATATATTATTATCGCCTTGTATTACATTATGTATATTAATTAAACATGAACAATTTTGGAAAATATTTGTAAAATCTTTTTCATTGAAATACGTTCCGTGATCAACGGGTATAGTAGAAAATAAAAAATAGAAAAAAATTATATTTTTTGTTGAATCGTATAAATTGTTTTGTTTCATATATATTCTATGTCACATAGTGGTGATCAGAGGCGTGACTCATAACGGCTGTATGAGACACGCGTCTGTCCTGTTTTGCGTTCACTAAGTACACACAGGATTCACCCTGTGAGTACTTCTCTTCCTGGCCTGCTTCCATTTGGAAACAGTCTGGGTTGAGGAGGACTCACAAAAGCTGGAAGAGTAAGAAGACCCCTAAAAAGGTTTCTCTTAGCTCGACGAGTGAAGCGGAGTTTGAGGGGTTCTCCCAACAATCAGACTCCGCGGCTGTGTTGAGTGAGCAGAAGGTCAGAGCTGTTCCTTCTTCACTCCGCACAACCGCTCAGAGGTCCAGATTAGGAAGTGTAATCAGCTATTTTCCCCACAAATTCCCTCTTAGGAAACAAACCCTATGCTGTGGGTTCTCAATACCCACAGCATAGGGTAAGAGGGTCAAATGAGGATTTTAGACATGCATACGCCCCTTATCT
Organism: Serripes groenlandicus; assembly: GCA_031761405.1. Classification (NCBI taxonomy): domain Eukaryota; kingdom Metazoa; phylum Mollusca; class Bivalvia; order Cardiida; family Cardiidae; genus Serripes; species Serripes groenlandicus. Next base: position 103,372,213 of record JASEVX010000001.1, on the reverse strand, counting down.
GGAGCTCTGACCGCTCCCCCTCAGCTTCGGCTGGTCCTTCGCGGGACATGGAGGAGCGGATGGCAGCGGCTGATGTCTGTTATTCCGTCGGGAAACAAAGGCCTTCGGGCCAGAAACCGTACGGACACAGTGATGGTTGGCCTCAAGAGTGAGCAACCGTCTGCTGAACGACATTATCTGACGCCAGGTGTTGGGGCTGACCCTTCGGGAGACGCCATGGGTCAATCAAAGGGAAACCTCACTGATTGGCCACCTCTAACACCACACTCTGCAGTAAGCAGTCTTCGGACGCTTACAGAGTGCCAAATTATAACGTCTGCGGACAGAATTCTTTGGAGACCGGTGATAGAGCAGCTTCACAACTGCCTATCATTAGTCAACCGGGTAATGCTTGCGAGCAAAACCTATATGACTCCGGGTAACCGGGTACCGGGCAACCAGTCAGTCATTTCGCCTAGGCGCGACCAGTCACCGGGCAAATCCGGCAGTCATTTAGCGATGACGCGACCGGTCAGTCATTAAGCCATGACGCGACCGGGCAAATTATCAGTCAGTTTAACATGACGCGACCGGGCAGTGGGCAGTCAAGGTAACGAGCAGTCGTTAAGCTAGTACCACTCGTTCTTCGCACAACCGGTCTATACGGATATTCAAAACACTGGTCATTACGCACCAGGCTCAGATATCCAACCGTCTAACATCGGTTATAAGGAGTACAGGACAGATAAATCTTTCCGTTCTCCAAGGGGAATAGTGTTCTTCTGTAGGGATTACACTCCTCAAAAGAATGAGAATAGAAGAGTACGGATATTCAAAACACTGGTCATTACGCACAAGGCCCAGATATCCAGTTATAGGTAGTACAGGACAGAGAAATGTTTCCGTGTCTCCAAGTGGAATATGGTACTTCTCTAGAGATTACACTCCTTCCCCGATACAAAGCTCCGTTTCAAAAGATGTAACGGATCGGTGATAGGCGGGTTAACCAAGCCTACCGGGATCAGCAATACCCACCTGATGGGAATTCACTGTTCCCGGAAGGACACCTTTCGAAGAGGCAGTCCTTAGAAGGCAAACCCCCGATCGGAATAACTCAGGTTTTCCGTGAAAGGGAGGTCGAGACCGTCCCATACGGTTAGTTCGGCGCCGACGATCGATCCAGTGCGACCCCTCTCTACTGCGGAGAGAGGAGGTTCATATCACACGATCGACACCTTAACACAACAATAAAGTACACCAAGATTGAATATTATTTTCAATCCCTTCTCTTACTTTTATAAGACTGTTGTGTCTTTCAGTTGAAAGACGGATTAGAGTCAAGCATCGTAGGGCTCGACACTCCCCCACCTCCTCGTCTGACGGGCGGGGGCGGGGGGGGGGGCAGTCCCCTTCAGATTACGAGCCGGCTGTAGAGCGTTGACCTCTACAGCAGAACATTAAGGAAGTACTTAGGGTGGTGCCTAATACGTTATGCCCGAAGGTTGACGCTTAAACGTCGTTTAAACCTATAATGATTTCGAGCAAAACCTACACTCTGCAGTACAGCAGTCTTCGGACTTCTACAGAGTGCCAAGTTATAATGTCTGAAGTTTTTGGAGACTAGTGATAGAGCAGCCTCACATCAGCCTATCATTAGTCAACCGGTCAGTAATGGTCAGAGGGAGCTACCATTACTGAACGTTCCCAGAGCTGGGTAACGAGCAGTCGTTAAGTCAAGTTGGCTCCAACCGTTTTGTCAATATTATGACATAAGCATTGGACAACCGGGTGTTTTCGAACACAGCCAAGTGAAAATCTCCTTCGCAGAGTTGTCGTTCCTTACACTCATATGAATGTAATGAGTCGATAGTGCTAGAGAATGAGTCAAATGCCTACCGAGTACTCAATTAATCACTGGGCATAAACGGTTGTCGCGTGAACGTTCACAGGGCAGTCAAACTCTTAACTGGGCATAAACGGTTACCGGGCAAACGGTCACCGTGAAAACAAAAATTCAACGATGAATTCTTCGGAATTCAACAGTATTCCAATTGACAAATGTCCTCGGACACAGTCATTTGGAGATCGGGCAATGTCTTTAGACATAGCCAGTAAGGCAGTCTTAGGACATAACCTTTCGGCAGTCAATCGGGCAGTATGCTGGGACATAGCCGATTAAACAGTCGGCCATCGGGTATGGGGAGTACCGGTCAAATAGTTATGTCGGTCCCCAGGGAGGAGAGAGTGCGTCTCTAGGGACTACACTCCTCCCAAGTAATACCCATCGTACCAATTGTTGGGACGAGTCGATGTCCGACGGTATTACATGGGAGAGATTCAGTTGATTTCATAAATCAATCCCCTATGCTGGCCTACCGGGATCAACCGTTCCCAGAGGATAGTCACTCTGTGAACTCTCTCATACGTGAGCTCGGACCGAAGGTTGATTCCATGCGATCTCATTCCTCTTCGGAAAAGGGATAAATTTCTCGATCATGACTCCTTCATAGGATTCCTCCCACCAATGGGCTAAGTTTTGTGGAAAAGTAGCCAGTTGCTTGGGAAGATTGTTGTGTGGAGTACTGGTGTGAGAAAACCAGGAAATACATGAGTAGGTGAACTGGCCGCCGTGATATAACTGAGAAATTGTTAAAACGGCGTTAAAACACAATCGATCATAGGATTCCTCCATGTCGAATCGGACACTGACATTCCGGTCCAGAACCGGCTTTAGTCAATCCACACGTCGTCGGGTAAAACCCACGACCCCGTCTTGTCTGACGAATAAGAGACATATCGGGTTCAGTGCTCCATCGGATGATTAACAATTTAGAGCTGGACTCTAAATAAACTATCATTAGTGGGAAGTTACTGCATTCACTGCGTCCATAGGCGCATTTCGGCGTATGCGGCAACATTGTTCACAGGGACAGAACGTACAGTGACTTCTGCAAAGGCATTCTTAGAAGCCCAACCTGTGAAGACACAAGAGACAGGCTAAGTTCGAGCCTAGCTTTCTGCTTCCGCTGGCCCTGCATTATCAAAGCCCCGTACGGGAGCAAAGTTGGCATACAACCAAGTAGAGCACTGTCCCTAATCCGCGGCTATAGGGAAGCGCTCCTCTCTATTAAGCTAACAGGAATGCCATGGAGTGGGTATCAACCTTCCATTCGGTGGTTTCTACAACCGTCTTTCGTCTGGTTCCGGTGAAGACCGGAATAAGACTTATCGACTCAGATTGCGTCTAGTACGGTCGAGTAATAAAATGGAATGTTCCGTTTTATCAAGAACGCAATCCGGAACGGCTGTCTGAGCGATTCTTACACCAAACAGACACCTGTTACCACGTACCGGTTGCTTTTTCATCGAGGAATGACCGTCGATTCTTTGTAAACGGGGAAGTGTTCCTTTCAAACACTTCACTTCGATTACCTGCGTTTAGAATTAATTCCCAAAACGGGCAAGTCGGATCTATTCCCCTCAAGAGACTCGTTGTAGGACGTTTCTCGTTGAGCTGGCCCTTCGGACAGACTCGATTCGCTATAAGAGAATCCGATTACCATGTCCTGGATAAGGATCAGTAATTAAGGGAAACGGTCCGATACATGCTTCATACTACACCCGAATTGTTTACAGTTCGGGGCAGTGCGTTAAATACTCATTACAGTACAGGGCTTAACTGACTAGGACATGTACATGATCAATAGAGTAGACAGTAGTCCTTCGATTGGCAATAATTATTACTCCCTGAATTGCCCCCATAATTCAAATGAGTCAACTTCCGGTGTCATTTTTCACTTCCTGACAATGACTTTAGAAACACAGTACTGGCCCAGAGATCGTAGTTCAACGTTCTTCTGGCCTGCCTATCGACATAACCGTTACATCTTCATTAGAAGTAGACAGTTCTTACCGATTGGTGTTTTTTAAGGTACGTCAATCAGTAATTTATGCTTACATTTGTTGCCGACCTCTCGCATTCAAGATTTGGCGATGAACACAACAATTATTGTTCGATGCTCCAATGCGCTTAACTTCAAAGTTCAGATCCATTTCTCTCCAAACTTTTACGTTCTTCGGAAGCGGCCGCTTCTTAAGTTATAAACTGAGACTTAAATTCGTCTTGCTTGGCGAACACTATCAGGGAAGTGAGTTCTTTGCTTTCAGTAAAAACGAATTTCATCAGGTTTTACAGCCGTATGGTTATTCAACCGGTCTTATAAACCTGTATTCCTACTGAGACCAAGTTGCCTTTGGTGCTTCCTAACCCATCACATTTCACAACCTTTCTGTGAACTGTGTTCCCTTAGATATAACCTGATCTTGTACCCTGTCAAGGGTCTTAAGTTCTATATAAAACATTCGAGGGCTGTAAGAGCCACAGTAGGGGTTATTCAACCTCAGGTAGGAGAAGGATATGTCAGCAGCGTATTCAAACACTGGATATCCTATTCCTTTAATTAGTAATAAGATCCTTCTGATAAAGTCTTAAAACGTTTCAATCAGAAATTATTCCTCTCTGGACACACAAGTGGACTCTCAGCGAGTACTTACCTAATTAATACACAAATTACTAAATACATAAACAGTTGTGTTTATATTTAGTAGTACCGTAGGTACTCTTACCAAGTGCTACGATTTCTCGGGACCGGCATTGTGTTGGACGATCCTCCCGACCGATGCTGCAAAGTCATCAGGTATTAAATGACTGGTAATGTATTTTTGACATAAAAATGAAGTTTTTTAAAGTAAAACATATTTTTATTAGAAAATACTTACCAGTCATTTCAGATTCCCGCCTCCCAACCCCGCGTCGTCACCCAACACTAAACGCTGCAAGTTAACGGTGAAATTAAAAGTGGGGGTCACATGGCCCGTGCGCCGGTATTACCGGCGGCCGTGTGTATCACACACGCGTGAGGGCTATGCATGGCTGCGCGAGCTTCTTTTCTGGATGAATTAACGGTGTTGAGATTATATATCAGGTATTAAATGACTGGTAAGTATTTTCTAATAAAAATATGTTTTACTTTAAAAAACTTCATTTTGCCTTATATAGCCTGAGTGAAAACTTAAAAAATCTTCTCCTCCGAAAGTGTTTGGCTGATTTTCAAATAATTTTGTAGAAATAATCCTAGGGTGACCCTCTATCAGATTCCTTCGAGCCATGTTGATTGGTCGGAAACTATGCCGCGGGGCAGGGCTTATATGGTTTAAGTGAAAAAAAAAAGAATCAGGTGAGCGATATATGACCAAAATGGTCCTCTTTTGATTATATAAAATATCCTATACAGGTTATGTACACAGACTAGTTAATCTTCATTATTGCAGAAAGTTCTCTTATCTACTCGGAAAAACATCAGATGAGATGTGAATTAAGACAGGAAAGTGTCAAACCATTATTTGTCAAATGTATTCATCATGTTTTTAAGGAAGTCCCGGAAGACAAATGAAAATTCTACATTGTTTGAGGCACGCAATATGAAAATCTTCCTTTGGGAGAAATCTGCCATGGCTGTGTAGCTATATAGGGCACACAGTTTGAGACTGGGCATGTCTGTTTGTTCCCACTCATTGAGGGATGCTTTCTGGCAAGGCACACTTTCTAGCCGAGTATTGGTTAGTTTTATTTTATTGGGGTTTTATGCCATTTTCAACATTATTTCAGTTATATCACTTATTCATAGTCCCTGGGTAAACAAACCAGTACAAGGCTAGGAAATGTACCTTGCCAAAGGGCACTCCACCATGACCATTGCACAAAGACTGGGGGACAAACCCTATACCTCTCGTTCCAAATCCCCGACGCCTACCACTAGGCCATGGTGGATTCCTCTTGTCCATTTACAAGGCACACTTCCTAGTCTAGTATTGATTAGACACGAGGGATCAGTGCACTGTTTACTTTCTGCACTTACAGATGCAGTTTGATGCATATGCAGTAGACAAACTATGAAAACATTGTGGCAAAAGGAGAAATTTCTCATTATGAGCAATTTCTCTTTTTGCAACCATTTTTTTCAATGTATGCAGGAAATTGTTAAATACTGGTAAAAGGGGTAAATAGTCCCAGTAAGTCTTCCTTTGAGGGTACGAGATTATTTAAAAGAAGGCAGTGTACTGCACCGTTCAGTCTGATCATTGGCATTCATTTAAATTTAAACTTTTTTATTTTACATTGATTGTGAAACAAGCTGGCAGCTTATATTAATCACGCTCGACGTCTGCTTCCTGGAGATTAAACCTGTACTCGCACTGTGTGTGTGTAAAAATCCTTAAGGCAGAACCAGATCACCATGTGATTTGAACCAGGGACTTTTGTATGAGGAGCTGACACTCTACCACTCTACCACTCTACCACATGATGGTCATTTCAGTTATCAAGTCATATAAGTACACTTGACCCTTCCCCACTTGCAGATGCATTTAGATTCATATACAACTTTTGAAAACATTCTGATATAAGGAAAAATTGCTCATGAGCAATTTCTCCTTTTGCTAGAATGTTTTCAACATTATTAAATAATTAGATTTTTCGTAGTTTAATATCCAATTTACTTTCAAATTCATCTTCTGCAGATTTAAATTGTGGTATGTGGGAAAGGGTTATAACGGTTCAATGTTTACCTTTACTTATTTAACCCTTTCCCTCATATAGACGCTTTCTGACGTCTCTTCAGCAGACGGCTTTTTGAAAACATAGTGACAAAAGAAGAAATTGCTCAAAACGAGCAATTTCTCCTTTTGACACAATGTTTTCAGCTTTTAGTCATAGGTTATCCATTCAAGTATAGAGATTTCCTACATTTTGACAAAGTATGTTTAAAGTCGTCTGCTGCAGAATTGTCGTATGAGAGAAAGGGTTTTAAAGAGTCCTATGCACTTACTATCCACAGATCATTGGGTCATCGAAAGATACACAATGTCAAAATTTGCAGCCAAAGCACATTTCCTGCTTCCCTCACAGGTACCAATTTATACACCTTGGTTGGTGTAGAGTGGCATCAGGAAAACAATTTTGCTCAGAAGTTTCGATGGTCCAGACTGAATTTTAAATTTGGTTGCCTAAAAGAAAGAAAGGTGTTAAGCTTTTCCCACATGCAGACGCATTTTGACACATCAGCGATAGACAACTATTGCAAATGTTGCGGCAGAAAGAGAAATTGCTCATAATGATCATTTTCTCCTTTTGCCATAATGTTTTCAACTCTATTTAATAATAACTCACTGTAGGTTGTAGTGAACTGCAGTTTTTCCTAGATTTGTTCAGTCATCTGCTGCTGATGGAATGGTCTATGGAGAAAAAGTTAAAAAACTTTCTTAACCCTTTCCCTCATATGACAATTCTGCAGCAGATGACTTTGAACATATTTTGTCAAGAAATGGAAAATCTCTATAATTGAATGGATAACATATGTCAAAAAGTGGAAAATATTGTGGCAAAAGGGGAAATTGCACGTTTTGTGCAATTTCTTCTTTTGTCACTATGTTTTCAAAAAGCCGTCTACTCAGAAAGCGTGTATATGAGGGAAAGGGTTAATAATTCCACTGAAAGTCATAGTGTAGTACCAGTTTTCCTCAGTGTTTTCAAAGTGATCTACTTCAGTTAGAATGTCCTATTGAGGAAAAGTTAAAAGACTTTCTTCCGTGATAATCATTTAATCTGACACCATTGTGTGTGTCAAATAAATGTTGAAAAGCTTCAAGTACATAATTATCATCTTAAATTAAGGTCTTTTTATGTATAACCCTTGCTACTACTGTGCATGAATCACGTATTTCTTGCAACAAGTAATGTTTCAAACATGATCTTTACATAGTTTTAGCTTTATTTACCCTTTCCCACTTGTAGGGACGCATTCTGACGCATCCGCGGTAGACGACTTTTGAAAACATTTTGACAAAAGGAGAAATTGCTTAATTTTAATGAGCAATTTCACCTTTTGCCACACTATGTCTTCAACGTTTTTCAGTAGTTTTAAAAACGTTCATTTATAGAGACTTTCCATGTTTTTGCATGTTTGTTTTCAAAGTCGTCTGCTGCATTATTTGCTGTACATTGGTTAAGAAAGTTAGGAGGAGAGTATAACTTAACCCTTTCCCTCATATAGACACTTTCTGATGCCTCTGCAGCAGACAGCTTTTTGAAAACATAGTGACAAAAGAAGAAATTGCACAAAACGTGCAATTTCTCCTTTTACCACAATGTTTTCCACTTTTGGCCATAGGTTATCCATTCAATTATGTAGATTTTCTATATTTTGACAAAATATGTTCAAAGTCGTTTGCTGCAGAATTGTCATATGAGGGAAAGGATTAAACAAGGAGCAGGATTTATTAGATCAAATGCAGTTATGGTTATTTTTTTTAACTGCAATTTGTACAATAATTAAGTATTTATATTTCATAATGACAATAAACTGATTCTGTCACACTGACAATGAGAGAGAGAGAGAAGGGTAGAATTACAATTGGCGCGGGTTGAAGGGAGGTGAAGTACTGAAAACAAATATGCATGAAAGTCTCCATTGTATTTTCATTTGATAAGGGTCATGGGGTCCTAGTTTGGACATGATTGTCCATTGTTGCTGACAAAGTGAATTCTTTCCTTCTCTGTGAATTGATCATCAGTATTTAACTTTATTCTTTTCTACAACAAATCTACATCAGGTGACTGAACAATCTTATGAAGGCAACAATATGTATAAATGATAGTATTGCTATTGAAAAGAGTTGAAAACATTGTGACAAATAGGGAGCATGCTCACTAGGATTTTTTTTCAATTTGTGACAATGATTTCAAAAGTTATGTGTCAAAATGTGTCTGCATGTTGCATTTTATCAAAGACACTTTGAATTATATAAAATGTTATCCTATTGGATGAGCTTTTGAGGTTTTCTCAGTTTTTATGATCAATTTTCTGTCAAGCCAAAAGATGCATTCCTTGTCATGGAACACACATTTAAATGCATTTCATAAGATTGGTCATGATGACCTGCTTTGTCAGTCTGAACAGTATTCAGCTGCCTGCATATGGCATGTCTAAATGTTCCATGGTGAATATTGCATTTTGTAGGATAAATAGAAACGCAAGGATAAATATGTATAAATTAGACAGTCATTATGGTGTGTGCTTATCTAAGACACATTTCCTAGCCTAGTATTGGTTGGTCATCCTTGAATCATGGATTATAAACCCTTTAATCCACATACAACACATCAGCAGCAGGCTTTGAAAAAATCATTGCTAAATGTGCTAAATATCTATTAATGGCAGTTTTATTATATATTAATCCTTTCCCTCATATGACAATGCTGCAGCAGACGACTTCGAACACATTTTGTCAAAATATAGAAAATCTCTATAAGTGAATGCATTATGACCAAAAGTGGAAAACATTGTGGCAAAAGGAGAAATTGCTCATTTTGAGCAACTTCTTCTTTTGTCACTATGTTTTAAAAAATCCGTCTGCTGCAGAGGCGTCAGAAAGTGTCTATATGACAGAAAGGGTTCATGAATTGTGGCAATTTATAGGAGAAATTTTTCATTATGATCAATTTCTTCTACTGCCACAACGTATGATGCAGTTGCGTCAAAATGCATCTGCAAGTGGTCAAATAGTTAAGTGAAAGGTAACCTTGGTGAAATTGAAATACTCTTGCCTTTGTTGTATGCATGTACTTTCTAGTAATGTAGGACTGGTCAAACATCTGAACATACCATTACTTCAAATGTCACAATGGGTTCAAAAGCCGCCAGCTGCAGAAATGTCAGAATGTGACTGTATTTGGAAAAGAGTTTATAGAAATAATAAATCATCCCCCTACTTTCTTTTACCCTTTCCCACTTGCAGATTCATTTTGACACATCTGCAGCGGACAACGTTTAAACACTTTGTGGCAAAAGGAGAGTTGGCTCATAACGAGCAATTTCTCCTTTTGCGACAATGTTTTCAATTCAATAATTATACTTTGATTTATTGAGATTGTTAAAACTTATAACTAGATTTTTTCAAAGTCGTGTGCTGCAGATTGTGTATAAGGGTTAATTAAGTACATCATGGATGATTTGGTTTTGAACATTTCACAGTTGTGGTGAAAATATTTAATGAACCAGAAATGATTGAGATCTTTGATAAGTCATAAGTATATTTTGATTCAAAGGTTATGAATTATGACTTCTACCCTGACTTATTTCTACCCAAAGAAACACCGTTAACCCTTTCCCTCATATAGACGCTTTTTGATGCCTCTGCAGCAGACAGCTTTTTGAAAACATAGTAACAAAAGAAGAAATTTCTCAAAACGAGCAATTTCTCCTTTTGCAACAATGTTTTCCAGTTTTTGTTATATGTTATCCATTCAGTTATAGAGATTTTCCAGTTTTTGACAAAATATGTTCAAAGTCGTCTGCTGCAGAATTGTCGTATGAGGGAAAGGGTTAAGTTGCAAATTGGTTTTTTAAAGTGTCTAATAATTTGTTGTTTTATTAACCCTTTCCCTCATATAGGTGCTTACTGATACTTCTGCAGCAGACAGCTTTTTGTAAACATGGCGATAAAAGAAGAAATTGCTCAAAACAAGCAATTTCTATTTTTGTCACCATGTTTTCAACTCTGTGCAATTATTGTACTTTCCAATTTTTTTTCTGGTATGTTTTCAAAGCTGTCTGCTGCAGATTTGTTGTAATACTGTAGGAAACGATGATAAGGTTAATGGATTCAATGCAATTTCAACTCTGTGTAATACTAATAGTAGTGATGATGATTGATGGTCCAGGAAAACCAACCTTGTGCATCCATGCTACAGAATCCAATATTATACTGTTTTGACAGAAGTTCCTTAATCCTTTCCCTCATACGACAATTCTGCAGCAGACGACTTTGAACGTATTTTGTCAAAACATAGAAAATCTCCATAATTGAATGGATAACCTATGACAAAAAGTGGAAAACATTGTGGCAAAAGGAGAAATTGCAGGTTTTGTGCAATTTCTTCTTTTGTCACTATGTTTTCAAAACGCCGTCTGCTGCAAAGGCGTCAGATGACTTTGAAAACATTGAGATAAAAATACTGTACACCTACAAATGTAAGACTTATTATTGATTGATTATAGCTGAAAAAATTGTGTCAAAAGGAGATTGCTCATTAAGTGCAATCTGTATTTGTGCCACATTGTTCTTCAAAGAAATGTGTCTGCATGTTGGACAGGGTTTAGTGTACAAGAAGTCCAGGTGTTCAATCTTTTGAAATGGAATAATTTAGACATTAATACACCTTCAAATGAATTCATTTAGTTAGATTATATTGAACTTGGCCTTTTTTAACTTTCTCTTTTCACTGTCTCTGCAGCATAAAAACATTGCATGAAATGAAGAAATCAATTGTTTTGACCAATTTCGCATTCAATTTTGCTCAGCTCAGTTTTTAAATCACACCTCATTTTCGTTAGATTTATAAACTTATCTTCTGCGTTCAACATACAGAAGCATGTAAGATAATGTTCATGAGGGTAAGGTATATAACTTCATTCCTTTTCATATCAGGGCGGGGTTTGTTTGAAAATCAATTTTCACAAAAGTTAATTGAAATACAGTTATACACATTGATCATGAAAAATTACTATAAAATGAATTCGTTTTGATTATGGAGGATGATGTTTCCATTAGAGAAATACCGCCATGGCTGATTGGTTAACAAGACTTAGTGTACCAGAGTAAATCTTTTCCTTCATACAGACGCTTTATGACGCCTCTGCAGCAGAAAACTTTTGGAAAACATCATGAAATAAGGAGAAATTGCTCAAAAGGAGCAACTTCTAATGCCACAATTTTCAATTCATTTCAATTACTTAACCCTTTCCCTCATACAACAATTCTGCAGCAGACAACTTTAACCCTTTCCCACCTGCAGACGCATTTTAACGCAATAGCAGCAGACGACTTTTGAAAACATTGTGGCCAAAGGTGAAATTGCTCATGTCGAGTTGTCGTTGTGAGCAATTTCTTCTTTTGTCACTATGTTTTCAATAAGCGGTCTGCTGCAGAGGCATCAGAAAGCATCTATATGAAGGAAAGGGTTAACTTTCATTTATAGAGATTTTCTATATAATTGCCTAGATGACTTCAACGGTGTCTGATGCAAAGTTGTTGTATGTGGGAAAAGGACTTATCACTGTTCAGGGGAGGGGACTTAGACAAGGCACATTTCCCAGCCTAGTACTGGCTGCTCACATATGCATCATAGATAACCCTTCCCCACATACAATTCAACAAACAGCAGACAACTTTGAAAACATCTTAGGTCATATTTAAAGTTTATTTATAGAATAGATTTGAAAGCGTTGTGGCAAAATGAGAAATTACTCATTATAAGCAATTTATCCTTTTGCAACAATGGTTTCAAAAGTTGTCAAGTGCAGTTGCATTAAAATGTGTCTGCAAGTGGGATAGGTGAGTGAGTGAGTGGTCATCTTCATCTCCCCCCCCCCCCCCCCTTTTGAATGGGAGATAATGTCTCAGAGCAAGGTCCTTGTGATCTATATGTGATAGTGTCTAAGAGCATGGTCCTTGTGATCTATATGTGATAGTGTCTCAGAGCATGGTCCTTGTGATCTAGAATGGGAGATAGAGGCTCATGGCATGGTCCTTGTGATCTAGAACGAGAGATAGTGTCTCAGAGCATGGTCCTTGTGATCTAGAATGAGAGATAGTGTCTCATGGCATGGTCCTTGTGATCTAGAATGATCTAGAATGAGAGATAGTGTCTCAGAGCATGGTCCTTGTGATCTAGAATGGGAGATAGAGGCTCATGGCATGGTCCTTGTGATCTAGAACGAGAGATAGTGTCTCAGAGCATGGTCCTTGTGATCTAGAATGAGAGATAGTGTCTCATGGCATGGTCCTTGTGATCTAGAATGATCTAGAATGAGAGATAGTGTCTCAGAGCATGGTCCTTGTGATCTAGAATGGGAGATAGAGGCTCATGGCATGGTCCTTGTGATCTAGAACGAGAGATAGTGTCTCAGAGCATGGTCCTTGTGATCTAGAATGAGAGATAGTGTCTCATGGCATGGTCCTTGTGATCTAGAATGAGAGATAGTGTCTCAGAGCATGGTCCTTGTGATCTATAATGAGAGATAGTGTCTCAGGGCATGGTCCTTGTGATCTAGAACGAAAAGATAGTGTCTCAGAGCATGGTCCTTGTGATCTAGAACGAGAGATAGTGTCTCAGAGCATGGACCTTGTGATCTAGAATGAGAGATAGTGTCTCATGGCATACTCCTTGTGATCTAGAATGGGAGATAGAGGCTCAGAGCATGGTCCTTGTGAACTAGAATGAGAGATAGTGTCTCATGGCATGGTCCTTTTGATCTAGAATGAGAGATAGTGTCTCAGAGCATGGTCCTTGTGATCTAGAATGAGAGATAGTGTCTCATGGCATGGTCCTTGTGATCTAGAATGGGAGATAGTATCTCAGAGCATGGACATTTTGATCTAGAACGAGATAGTGTCTCAGAGCATGGTCCTTGTGATCTAGAATGGGAGATAGTGTCTCAGAGCATGGACCTTGTGATCTAGAACGAGAGATAGTGTCTCAGAGCATGGTCCTTGTGATCTAGAACGAGAGATAGTGTCTCAGAGTGTGGTCCTCGTGATCTAGAATGGAAGATAGTGTATCAGAGCATGGTCCTTGTGATCTAGAATGGGAGAGAGTGTCTCAGAGCATGGTGCTAAAGTAAATTAGAATTAAAAACTACTTTTGTTTTATAGCAAGATTTAGTTAATAACAGAATAGATAAAAATAGAAAACAGAATTGCATAGCATAGCAACTCTTATCATCACTGTAATCGGGTATTGTATACAAGGTCATAATGACCTAATATCATGGCATGGTCTATCAGCACTTATCCCTTTGCCACATGCTATAAGCATATCGAGGGCTTGGCGTGAAACGGTTGTAACTAAAATTGGTATTTTTATGCCCCGGCATACGAGGTATGAGGGGCATATAGTTTTCCGGTCTGTTCGTCCGTCCGTCCGTTCGTCCGTCCGTCCGTTCGTCCGTCCCGCTCAGGTTAAAGTTTTTGGTCAAGTTAGATTTTAGTGAACCTGATGTCCTATCATTATGAAACTTCACACAAATGACAATCAACATATCATTGTTTAAAAAATTGTATCAATTTGAGGTTGGACCAACTGTTCGTCCGTCCGTTTTAAAATATAGTTAACAACCGGGGCATCCGTGTTCCATGGACACATTTTCTTGTTTTACCAAGGTTAATCACCTCACCATGAAGTTTTTTTAAGTGTCAAATCATTATGTCTCGCCCATTACATGGGGGTGACATATTGTTTTTGCCCGTTCCGTCCGTCCTTCCGTCCGTCCTTCCGTCCGTCCTTCCATCCTTCCGTCTGTCACACTTGTTTCCGCTCAATAACTGAAGAACGCTTGGGCGTAGGAACTTCATACTTGGTATGCAGGTTAGTCATGACCAGTAGCTGACCCCTATTGATTTTGATAACAGAAGGTCAAAGATCAAGGTCATGGTGACCTTGTGAGGTAAAAAATGGTTTCCGCTCAATAACTGAAGAACGCTTCGGCTGAGGAACTCCATACTTGGTATGCAGGTTGGCCATGCCTAGTAGAAGACCCCTATTGATTTTGAGGTCAGTACGTCTAAAGTCAAGGTCACAGTGACCATGAGCTTGAAAGGTCACAGTGACAATGAGCTGATAAATAGTTTTTGCTTGGGCCCAGGAACTTCATACTTGATGTGCAGGTTGGTCACCACCAGCAAATGACCCCTATTAATTTTAAGGTCAAAGGTCAAGGTCACAGTGGTCAAGGTCACATCTGTCACACTTGTTTCCGCTCAATAACTGAAGAACGCTTGGGCATAGGATCTTC